>KK113268.1:311704-325425 GCA_000611955.2 Stegodyphus mimosarum | reverse complement strand
GCATTCCTGAAATGAAAACTATCTTAAGGGGTGTAGTTCTCAAGGAGTACCTCACCTTCAGGACTTTAATTTCAAAAGTTGTTGGCTTAACATGTTCATTAGGAAGTGGTTTACCTATTGGCAAAGAGGTAAAATTGTTATCTAAGTCTTTTATGTTTGTCATATCTATTGAAAGATTTTTATTACCTAGTCTGTTTGAAGTGTCCTAATTTAACGATGTACAGTGTACTCTCTATTATCTGGACTAATGCCGGGGGGCGTAGGTCACGGATAATCCAAATTATACAATTTTCATGCATATTGAATGTGTTTATTTCTTTAAAAAAATAAGTAACTTTACTTTGCTTTTAAGAACGTTTAAATAGTTGTCGAATTTCATCGCGTATTTTTCGATGTACTATTTTATCATTGTATTCGAATCCCCTTTGGCCGACAAAGTCTGACAGTGTTTCAACAGAAGTTATTGTTGTCTCTCTGAACTAATGTAATTTTCAATATCATTCTCTGCCTGCTCCGTTCCAAGCTTTTCAGTTCGTTGATTTTCTCAATCAGCTGTTCGTACAAATCTTCGATTATTTCAGTTTTTTCTTTTAGAGGAGTATCATTTGTTAAATTTGTTTCGACTTTGGTTAACAGTTTAGTCATTAATTGCCTTACAACAGATCGCTTCTTCTTCAAATGTTCAAGAACGCTCTCCATTTTCGAAATGTTCAGTCTGTCGATTATTCTGGTTCGTAATACTAGTCCCGGGATGGAGGCACCATAAAAAAATGCATTTAAAAATCTTTAATAATTCAGACTGGATCAAATTTTAAGTAAACAGAGAGCGTTATTCCCACGCAACTTTTATTCACGAACACCAAAGACGAACTACCACATAAAACAGTTATTACATCACAGTTTCATTTACAAATACTTATTTAACTACCGGCATCTATTGGCAGTCTAAAGAAACATTATTACAAAAACATATTTAACACATTCTTCGACTTTTTCTCGATCGACGTTTTCGAAAAATTTCACTTTTTCACAATTCGATAAATCTACACATGCAAAACTAATCGTACAAGGTAATCTTTGAAACTAAAACTAAACACGCAATTCAGCGGTTTTTGGAGCATGCATGGACTTGTGCGCTTAATTTTTACATACTTTCGCACACAGTGTTGAGTGTGCAGGCGTGGGTATTGCTTGTCACGGATAAACCGCAAATCGGATAGTGCGCTCCCGTATAATCGAGAATACACTGTATTTGGTATTTGTTACTGCTTTTAGCTTACTCATATTTTATTTTTATTTTTTCTACTAGCCAAAACTTTCTTTTACTTACTTTATTTCACATTTGTATTTCAGGGGCCATTTGTACATGTTGCAAGTATAGTTGCTACCCTTCTTAGCAAGTTAGTTACTTCTTTCAAAGGAATATATGAAGTTAGTTATTTCTTTCAGAAGAGTTTTAAATGATGATTTAAATTAATGAAAAGTGTACTGAATTATTTATTTAGGTAGCATATGGATGTACTTTATAATGTGACATTTTATTAAATTATTGTGCAGTATTTTTCTGACACATGGTTATGAATTACATGTATGTTTGTATTACCTATTTTATGTGTATACTGAACATTATCACTGTGTGAATATATGAAATCATATAATTGTTTTCTCTGTCAATTTACTGCAGAATGAATCCCGAACAAGCGAAATGCTTGCCGCTGCCTGTGCTGTTGGTGTGGCCTGTAGTTTTGCTGCTCCCATTGGAGGTATTGCTGCTCGCATCTTTTGTTATGTGCTCTGTTTTCAAAATAATGGGTAGTTTCTTATTTCTGAACATTTTAAGCCTACGTATGGACAGAATTAGTAAAGTATAGGATCAATTTGAGCTTTTGATTTATCACAAATTTAATTCCTAGCAAATGAATAGGCTAACTGCATGGGGTTTCTGTAGTTTTTTTCTGAGAATAACATAACTATAACATAGTTTTCTATTAAAAATTGTCCATGTGAAAGTCCCTTCAAAGACAGATAACCGTTGGTTACTTTACTATAACTAATCACTTGCTTATTTCTGTCCGTAATTATGAAAAAGTGTGTTACTTGCTTATGAAAATTATGCGTTAAAAATAGTAGTTTTTACACGGAACTCATTTATGATCTGTTGGAAGAAATAGAAATTATACGAGGAAATTAGATGATTTATATAGAGTCATTAGGCTTGTCGAAGCAAGAAACATGAAAAATATGCAATGGCCTTACCGAGATTCGAACTCCGGACCTCTTGATTACTAGCAGGCCATACTTCCAACCGTATATATATATATATATTTTTTTTCCGCCCTAAAATTCCTTTCTCCATCGAACGGGCAACAATTTAGTCTCTTTGTAATGGTTCTATCTACCCTTCTGATACCCTTTTGCTTAAATCACTCTTTCGCCGTGCCTGCAACGGAGGGGTTATCCTTCCGATTCTCTCTCGTTCGCCCAAAAGCCAAGATTGTTCTACACTTTTCTGCTCGTTAAGATGCTCTCCCCTTTTTTCCTGCTGCTTATTTGCATAAAATATTCTATGTAACAATGCTGTAAATAACAGTATTTTATATCATATTATTTATTATGCGTTTAGATGCTACTAAATTCAGTAAACATGTGCCATTTTCTAAAATTTTAATTTATCTGGTAACTACCCACCTATTTCAATCATTTAGATGACTTGACGACTGACAATCGACGAAATAATTTAGGATTATACAACGCTTGTTTAAGTCATATTTGTTAAAAATTTACTAATTCTATTGTAATGATGAACGCTTTGATGTAAATTTCTGTTGGGGAAAAAATTCAAATTTCCGCATTTTAAGCGGTATTCTTAGATTTTAATGATTCTTAGATTTAGAGACGAGCCACTTTTGATTCTGGTGAATTTTCCATGATATAGCTAACTAAATAGGTCCAGATAATTCCGGATGTAACTAAATTGTTTCTGTTTTAAGAAAATTTATTACGAGCGTTTTCATCATGCGACTTGCGAATAATGATTTGAATTCATTGTATAATCATGTATTTATTATATTAGCTTAATAGGAAAATAGTTTTACGTGAGTTACCGAAAACCCTCCAAAGACCTGGCAGTTGACGATTGAAATTTTGGCGACTCTTGTTGTAGATATTATTTAGCATATCCTGAGCAGAGAAAATTGTACTATACATGTTCAGGAATAAAGAAATAATACCAGAATAAATTAAAAGACGCGTGCGGATTTGATTCGATATGTAATTTAAAACTGAATTTTAATTAAAGTGATGAAAAATTCCGAATAGTGAGTCTTTTCATTAAGAAGTTTCTTTCCATGAATAAATGTAAGTTTTTCTAAGATGTCTAAACTCAGGCAGATGAAAAAATATTCTTGGCGTCCTAATTCATTATCAAGAGTTTCAAACAAAACCACAGTATTCGTCTAGTAGAATTCTCCCCCCTCCCACCAATGAGTAACTAAATTGAGATATTAAAAATATGTTACTTTTTACTAATCAAATGATTCATCTTCCCTTTTCAATAAAAGCATTTAAAATACCCATTCCCGAAATGTTACTCTGCTCTAATCCTCTTTGACATTAAAAAGAGAGATGATGTGAGTGAAAAATAATGCCTTATTTTTGCATAAAAGTAAGTATTATTTTATATATGTGGAAGTTTAATTTCTAAAACTAATGTTCATACACTTATTTGACTATTATCATAGGGTGTTAATCAGCTCTTTTATTATTGCTTACGATCTAAAATTGCGTATACTGTGTAAATAATAAAATTATAACTTTCAACTTTTGGACCATAAAACTACTGTTGGCTATAATTTGCCCCTGAATTTGAATTTTTTAGAACCTATCTAAAGCGCACCAACTTCGTAAATGATGTGACATCTACTCGGTTCTTGACAAAAGTATAAAAAGCTTTCACTCTTTCAAACTTCTCATTTCTCTGAATGTGTTGCATCGTCATTTGGCACTTTCTTTTAAAATCCTAATTTTCCAATACTTTATTTGAGGTTGACTACAGCAATTAGAAATTTTGGGTAGGTTTTTTTTTTTGAGCCGTTGCAGCATTTTCTGGTGTAAGCACGATTTCCATCTTACACAAGATTAACAGTTTTTTTTTCCTCATCTTTCTAAAATTAAAAAAAACTTTTTTACTAAATCTAAAAAATTACAGAAAAAAATTTAAATATGGTTGACAACATGTGCATACTCTCCAATAAGCAGCCTAACAAATGATTGGGGAAGGGGTGTTTTAAGTGTTGCGGTCAGTTTGATAAGAAAGACTGATGGGTAAGATAAACAATGGACAGCTGGGGGCAAAGGATTTTTGAAAGGACATGTTGAAAAACTGGTTTTCTGGATTGTTCAGAAGACTCATACACTGTAAAGAAAATATATGTGTATAAAGAAAATTCTGAAAGGTTTCAAATTTTAAGTTACGTCCAAAGGGGCGTTTTTTAAACATTTTGTGTGTTAACTTTATTTATTAAATATCACGTTGTTCGCACTTAAACCATAAAATTCAGTTCAAGAGCAATATCTCAAAATAATTTTAAAATGAGCATATTTTTAGAATTTCTGATACACAGTCTCACATGCTGGAAATAAAAAAGTTTTTTTTCTGTGCAAAGTTGCCGTTGCTCACTTTGAAATCCTTGAGTTTGTTAATCAAAAATTCGTTAAAATTTTACAAAATATGAAATCGATAATAAAACAAATTCCACATTCCAAATTTGGGCTTCCAGATGCCCATATTCGGGTGGAAACGTTCAATATCCAGAATTGGATGGCTCTAGGTACCATTGTTTTATCACAGTGAAGAAACTGTCAGGACTGAGTGTTCGGTGCATATTCTTTGAAAACATCTTCGTGAACTCCTTAAGTCTTGATCTGGAACAGGGAGCTGAATGCAGCTATGTTCTGTGATAGAATACTGTGATTGAGTTGGAGAATAACTGCACTTGAAAGGGATTTAAAATCCTCTTTTATTAAATCACTATTATTTACAAACCACTTCCCAACTCGGGAGGGATACAGAAAGTAAAAGATCACACTTCGGTCTAAAATGAACAGTTAAACAATCAAATTTTATTTAAACTAAAACTAATTAGAAATTAAGTAGTCGTTGCTCACAGAGCTATCTCGCGAGGTTGGTCTCTAAACTAAATGGGTGTGTAGCAAGATTTAACTAATGCACTTAGAATTACTTCAATAAGTAATGGCGTAACAGCGCTACGGCTTAGAATTTAAATGGTAGCTGGTCAGGCGAACGTCGAATAGAGTAACAGTGGTCTGAGACAAAAAGCTCTCTCACACTGAAAGGTTTCTACCTTTCGTTTAAATATAACTTTGGCTCCACTTCAAATTAGCATAAAGCTAAAACGCGCGCTTCTTCTAACGGGAAGTTTAAAATGGGAAAGGATAGAAAGATTTAAATAAAATAAAACTTTGTTAGTTTAACTAAAACCTTACAAAACATGTATACATTTATGCAGATTCTTCATTCTTTAATTTCTTTAAATATAATACAGGGCGATAATATTTAGTGGCAACAATTTAAAAAGTGAAACATTGCTTTTGCTGAATCAACGCAAAATGCCAAAACGAAATGAATAGTCCTTCTGAGCAAATTGCCCCTTTGGACTAAAAAAAACGATTCTTTTCATGCGAGTCAAATTTAAAGTTAAAATTTTTACGACGTATGACTGAGAGAATGTTTTAAACGAAAGAACCTAAGCGTAACTTCCTTACTTTTTTCATGCCGAAACTTGGAAAATCATCGTATAACTGAGAGAATCGTACGAAAAACAAAGAGAATAACTCATTTTTTACAGTAATTCTTGGACATTTTGTTGCCGAACACACAGTTTACTTTTTTGTCTACAGATCTGCTGCTAATTTGAGTACTGAGTACCGTTATTCGCTCTGAAAATATCATCATCAGGAATTAATAAGAGAATTTTATTTATTTATTTGTTTATTTTGCATGCTTACAACTCTATTTTCTAACCTATACAAAATAAACACGATTTATTACGCCGGTGACTATAACTAGATTTCAAAGATTCAAGGCTGGGTTATTTTCGCTGCAAATGTCTAGATTCAAGTCCTTAAGTCTTGAGCTAATGATAAAATAACTTTATAAATTTATTTAGCAGAAAAGAAGTTCGTTGAGATACTTTTTTTTGTAACATAAAATATAAAATAGGTAAATAAATAAAACTGCAGAATTCCGTTGGTGCTAAAATTTTAATAATGTAAATATTATGTTAAATACTTTTGTAAAGAATGTTAAATTTGTTGCGAGTTGTTAGTAATTTTGTTATAAAAAATTAACAGAATTTTTATATTATGAAATTATTAATAAAAGCCAAAATTAGCTGTCTCAGACAATTGTTTTGGGGGGGGATGGACGCAGAAAATGAGAGGGAAGGGACTCCATCAATACCAGTGGCAGAATCTACAGCTATCGGGGCCTGGAGCGGAAATCTTCCTGAGGCCCCTCTTATTGGAAAGATTACCACATAAAATGTCACCATGTCAAATAATTATTTATTTGATTAAAACTAATAGTTGAAACGATTTCGAAAACGAAAACTCGTAAGTCTTAGAAAAAACAACTTACATCTCACAGACAAACAGATATTTAAAAAAAAGCTTATTAATCTTCCATTTTTGATGATTTTAAAAAACAAATTTAACTTTTCTGGCAATAAAAAAAAAAAGCTAAAACTTTTTTTTTTGCAGCTTTGACGTCTGAAACATTTTTGTAGCTTCATCGAATTAATGTCTGATGTCAAAATTAATTAATCTAATTCATTAATTTTGTCAAAATTATTGTTTATAGTTACTCATTTTCAATGGAAAGGGTTGCCACACCGTGAAGTCTTACTTGGCTCATTATTATTCGAAGATAGCTTTTTATCAATATCACCATTCAAAATCTTCTTTCACAAGAAGCAATTGAAACACAGTCTTTTGGCTTCGATGTTTTTTATATTTAAATATATAGGTACATATACTTAAAAACTTGAGGATCTTTGGAGTCTTTGATCAGAGGCTCGGAGTGGTCCGCCATCTCCGCTTCCCTCTCGGTACGCCCTTGGTTGAATAGTAAGTACTGATGCCGGGAAAGGAAGAGGCCAAATGATGAAACTGCATGATTCTGAGCACAGAACGAAACGAAAAAACATAAATCGAGAACTTATCGTTTACGAATACTACCTATAAAAGTACTTATATTCGTGGTTTCATCAGTTTCCTTAGTACTAGCTGAAAAAAAAAATTATAGCGTAAATAAATTCTCAATATAAAAAATTCTGTATATTTATTGCTTATATTTTTGTACTGAAATTATAAGGTTAATTCAGTTTGGCTTTGTCTAACCCTGTTAGACTACCGGACGAATATTCGATTGGTCTTTACCTTTTGGTTTCAGAATACAAAGTAATTACAACAACATAAAATAATTAAATGATTTATTCACACTACAGCTTGAAACTACTAAAACTATAACAAAATTCAGCTTCTTGCGATGATAGTGGTTCAAATTAGTTACAAGTCAAAATTTAAAGTCTAATAACTTGGTTGCGCCATCCCCATACTATATAAGTAAATTCATTCAGTCTTACCATTTCGTAGCACAACACTAAAGGCAGCAGCTACAAAGGAGTTTCAGTACAATAGAGTGAGGTTGCTACCTTTCTGTCCTAAACGTAGGCACTTGCTCGTTATTTAAACTTGTAGAGACGTAAGGTTATTTTGAAAGCAGGAGACATGAAAAATGAGCAATACCCTCCCCGGGACTCGAACCACGGACCTCTCAAATACGCGTTTAGCGTGCTTACCTCTACATCATGAAGGCATGCAAAGAAGGCGGGAGAAATACCTTATAAACTCAATCCATTTATATTTTCTGGTGGAGCAGGCGGGAGTAGTAGAAGTGCAGGAATGATTCAACCTAAGATGCACCGTATGACGTAAACCAGTTAATGCCCCCATACGTAAACAATTACATTGGCATTATGCTAAGACAAACAAATGTAAATTGAAAGAAGTCAGGCTGACCGATCAGATAACTCGGAACGATAGTCAAGGGTATGTAAAGAAACATGGAACGCAAGATCAGAATTGTAACATTTTTTAGTTGTCGTAAATGTTGTTAATAGAGTTTGAAATCTAGTTTTGTAGCTTTTTAATTTATTATAGTGTTACAGTCTCAATTTACTGCTTTTAACAAAGTATTTTTAAAAGATCTTAATGATGTGTTTCAAACTTAATTAGCATACTTTCTTTTTTCAGTGAATTTATAATTGTTCATAACTTAAACGGCGCTCGTCCTTATCATTCACCTGAGGCTAGTGCCTCAGTTGCCTATCATAATCCCAGCCATGATATTTTAAATGTTTTGTAATTCTTAAGTAAATTTGATTATGACATGTTTGCTTCTTATAGTATAATCAAGAGATAATTATTAAATCAAAATTAGGTCATGAAAGGGGGACAACCTTCTAACAGGAAATACACATATGCTCCCCCCCCCAAAAAAAAAATTTAAACAATTCAGCAAAATTAATAAAGTAATTCAGTCTCTTGATTATTTAATTAATTCTGCAGCATGCTGCGTGACTTTAGTAATATATATCATCTTAATTTAAAATTACTCATCTTTTGTTTATATATATATATATATATATATATAATGATTATTCGCTTTCAGGTGTTCTCTTCAGCATTGAAGTAACGTCAGTGTTTTTTGCTGTGCGAAATTACTGGCGGGGGTTCTTTGCTGCTTGCTGTGGGGCTATGGTATATCGACTTCTTGCTGTGTGGTTTAAAGATGAAGGTATTGCTCAAATTATTAGTTGAACAGTTGTTATGTTTTGTTTAACAGTTGATAAACAGTTGTTATGATGCCACATTTAATATCCTGTTGCTTGTTAAAGTGAGAAAGAACAAAGTACATATTGAAGATAAATAAGCATATTAGCCTGAACAGATCGGATTTTGTTTTTCAAATTAAAAAAAGCTAAGCAGCCTCATCCTTGCAATTTTGAAAACTGTTCTGTAATTTCCCCAAGATCTTAAATTAGCATTTATTATGCAGATGTGTTCTTAACACTTACAAGTTATTTGTTATTCTTTCCCTCCCTCGAATATTTTATAATATTTTTCCACTTGCGTAAATCATGTGATTATTGTATTTAAATTTCTTTCCTTTTCAGAAACTATTACTGCACTATTCAAGACAAATTTTTCTGTGGATTTTCCATTTGATCCTCAAGAGCTTTTAGCATTTGCTTTGATTGGGTAATTCTTGTATTTAAAATTCATAACTGGAATATTTCTTCTATTATTTTATACATAATTTTACTGACATTAGTTTCAAGTAACATTAGTAATATTCATAGTTTATTAATTTTTATAGATTTTTAATTTTAATATTTTAAAGTCTTTTAAATTTTTACTAATTTTAATAGATATTGAATAATTATATAATTTATATTCATAGGTATATTAATTTTTAATGAGAAATATTATTTTTTGTTTGAGATTTAATCATGCTTAATGTTTGCATCAAATATTTAGCTTTCATTTATTTTAACTATAAAAATAAATGAGTATTGTATAAAAGGGAGCTCAAAAGATATTGCAGAAATTTATTAGCCTGAGACAAAGCATTTTTAAGTAACTCTTACTCTTTTGGAATAAGTAAATAAAAGAAATTTAATACTTGCAGGTTTAAACGTTGCACATTTTATGGTTAAAGGTAAAACATCAGTTTCAAGATATTATGGAGTTCTTTGTGATACTGGTAAAATTATTTTCAAATTAATATATAAAGGTGATTTCTTATTCTTCATCCCCCCCATTCACGTTATAAGGCTATTCTGATAATTTCCAGTGTGCGGTATTTTCTGCTTCCATGAGATCATGATATTATCCTGTCTCAATGTCGGTAATTATTTTACGACAATATCATTTATAGCTGTACGATGCATATGATGTATACAGTATACAGGAAGTTATTCCGAGAAGATAGTCGTGTGCACTCAGGGCCGGCGCCAGAGGTATTGCAACTGAAGCGACCGCAGTAGGCGGCAAAATTTTTAGCATTTAGAAGAACTCATAACAGAAAAAATTAGGGATGGTATCATTTTAGAATTTAGGATCTGCAGAGATTTCACCCGGAGGCAAAATATCTAGCGTCGGCCCTGTGTGCGGTAAAGGAGAAGAAACTATAGCCTCATAAAAGCCCCATTCAAAGTCCTGCAAATGATTTCCTGATGTTGTGTGAGTAGCGCCCTGATATTTATGAAGTTGACACACTTATATATCAACATGCGAAACATTCAGTGTGATCCAATAATGTATCGCTCAGTTACATTTCAGCACCGCATATCTGGGCCAAAAATTGGAGAGAAAACTGACGGGGGAATGAGTTCATCATTATTTCATTAAAGACAGTATCATTCAGATTATTGTTCGTCAGAATATGCACCATTCTAAAACAAAATATTCCCATATATATATATATGTGTTGGGAAGTTTATCAATACTATAACTCGAGGTCTTAGTTATTATCTGAGTCGACCTGGCGTGACAAAATGTTATTCTTCCCATAAATAACAATGCCACCTTCTATGTGACAAATGCGATCTCACCTGCTAATAGCAAATTTTGAAATTTTAAGACGTATGCTTGAATTTCATGAGATTTATTTTTTAAGTATTCAATCGATATCATGCATTGTATTAAAATGTACTCTGTCTTTCAATTTATTCCTAATTGACTGTGCATTAAAGGGAAAAGGAAAAGTGTGTAGCTTTCTGGTTTACTTCAGGAACGCTTTTTTTTTTTAAACAAGAAGTTAGTTTCTGAACATTTTGGAAAAAGTGCACACTCTAAGGAGGTTTTTCTGTCATTTAAGGTTTTTTTTTTGTTTGCTGTTTCTCATAGTGAGCACTAGGAAACACTTACATCTTTCCCAGTTTGCTGTGCAAAATCCAAAACAATTCACTCGCTTTGCAAGTTCGTCGTTCGATTTTTTGCAATTGCTGTTATAGGGTAGTTTTCATTTTTCGGATTTTAAAACTTAATTCGCCTTATATTTTTTCGTTCGGATCTGATTTCATTTATTTATTTCCAGAGTTCTGTGAAGTGATTGGTATTTAATTCCAGTACTGATAACTCAACTGAAACAGAATATCCAAAAAAAAAAAAAATGAATGCATTTGAAAAGAGAAACTTTTATGATGACAGTAAATATGGGATCAGATATCAAACAAAAGTAGATTGGGAACTAAGTGTGAAATAAGGTTAATTTAGAGGTATTCGAAAATATAAACACAAGTGAAAAAATAATAAAGTCTGTTTCCGCATATGCGTTTTAAGTCCGGAGTGAATAAGTTCCCGCCATATCTAGGCGTAACTGAATAATAAATCAGTAATTCTTAATCCAAACAGTGTTAAATGCTTCTTTTATTTTGGCCTGTGTATGCTGTTTAAACATTTATTTTTTGTATGTGAGAAGAAATTTCTGTTAAATTTTAAATTTCTTTTCGTCAACACACCACAAGGAATTTACGACACACCACACATTCCTCAACAGTTCACTATGCGTAGCTGAAGTCTGTATTCGTAGCTTGGCGATGTAGGTAACATAGACATTCTTTGACGGTACACTTCAGGCTATCGCTAGTTTTTTCGCTCCATTCGCTTAATGAAGACGTTAAATCACGGTCAGCTAGAGATTCCCGAAGGTCACGTTTAAATTCCTCGCCCAGATGAATATTTCCAAACCTTTGTCCTGCATTCGGATTCTACCGAACTCAGGAACGGACGACCCATATGCAACGAGGAACCCATTCCCCGGTGTAAATTGAAATATCTGTTGTATCGCATAAGTTAAATAATCATATAAAAATAAACTGCACAAATAGAGTGTTTGTAAAGGGGAAAACTGATCATTTATGTATTGAAAGATAATTCTGCGTATTAAAATTGTAGAATGTAATTATACTCGTATTTTTGCTCAGTTAAAATTTAGTTTGTTTTAAAATTTTCAAACGATCTATAGTGAATCCGGATTGATCTAAGTCGGGTACGCGAAGTATTGCTGTATACCTTATTTACTCACGTATTCCCCTCCTTCCCATATTTCCCTTGGCATTTTAGTACAAGATTCCGGCAGTTTGTAAAGTAGTCACTTAATTTTATCTTTCTGAAATCGTTCAGCGAGCTGCCCTAAATTTTTAAATTAATTCGTTGGCGTTTTCATTTTACTAATAGATTTTTCGTGGATTTTGTGTGCATGGGCTTTAATTGATGAAGCAGTAATAGTGAAATCTTCAAAAAAAAAAAAAAAAGGGGGGCCTATCTAATCTTGATGGTTCTAAAGATCATTGCACGTGGCAAGACGGACTAACCAGTGACGAAGACAATGACAACGGTGCTGATGGATAAGACTTGCAAGCTGTAGCAAAGGACACAACAATTCCAGCAGCATTAAGTGATTTAAGACCTACAGAGAAGCAGTGGATAACAATAAGATCTTGCAAGATTCTGGGTACAGGGAAGTAGAAATGAAGATATCTTTATTACATTCTGTAATATGAATATTGTTATGTATTCTTATTTGGAATGTAGGTTTATAAGGTATTTCTCCCGCCTTACCATGCCTTCGTGATGTAGTGGTCAGCACTCTCAGCGCGTATTCGAGAGGTCTGTGGTTGGAGTCCAGGGCGAAGGCATTGCTCATTTTTCACCTCTCTCAGCATAAAAAATCCAAATGTCTCTACAGGTTTTCGTAAAGAAATAATATTGAGATTGTTACCGATAGTTTATCCATGCATAATTTTCATGTGTTATGTTCTTACTGTAACTGTTTCCTTCGAAAGTTAAATTATTCGCATAATTTTACCCTCTTGATTTTTGTATGTTAAAATTAGTAAAAAAAGGGAGAAAAAATTCGCGAGTAAGTACGTTATCTAATATGCACGTTTCAGAATTTCTAGCAGGGATAGGGTACACCCCGGTGATTTGGAATCATATAGCAATGCAGGGTCGGAAATGCTTTCCTGACGCGCTGGTGTATACAGAAAGATCAGAAATGAATAGACACCATGTAAGCTAATATACATTTTAATAATAAATTTACATGAACAAAAGTTACATAAATCAAAGATAGCGTTCGAAGTTTCGTTCACCAACTTCAATGCACGCCTCACGTCTACGGTGCATCGAATTCTCAATATTCTGGAATATTCCGGGCATATCTCGAATATCCCTGGCAGCTACTGCGCTTCGTGCAACCAGCTCCTCGACGCTGTCAACTGAGGTGTCATAAACCAGTGTCTTCATATGCCCCCGTAAAAAGAAATCAAGACATGATAGGTTCGGTGATCTAGCAGGCCAACGCACCGGACTATCAAGTCCGATCTACTGTATGCCAAAACTGACATCTAGGTGGCTATAGAAGTTATAGCTGAAAATGGGCAGGGGCCCCCATCGTATTGGAACCATATTGTCATCGCATCGATGCAGAAATCTGTTCGTCATCTAAAAGTTGTGGCATGACTTGCAGCAGAAAGTTCAAGTAGATACAACCAGTTAGACGAAAAGGCAACAGGTAAGGTCTGATGAGGTTATCCCCCCACAGTGCCGGCCCAAACATTAACCTGTGCGCT
>KK113268.1:287081-311658 GCA_000611955.2 Stegodyphus mimosarum | reverse complement strand
TACACGACGTCGGGCTGTATGGCAGTTCTCTACCGCCCAGACACGGACGTTATTTGTGTTGAATTTTCCTTCCCTTGTGAAAGATGCATCATCGGTGAATAACGCATTAGCAGGGAAACAGTGATCTGTAGCACACGTTTTAAGTTACCATGGTACAAAAGCAATATGAAGAGCATAATCGCCCAGCTGAAATGCCTGAACATGCTGCATGTGATACGAATGCATTTCATTTTCTCTGACAAGAGGGCATTTCCTACTCGTCAGCACCGATTTCGCTCAAATTTATAAAACAGGCTAGAAATGAAAGTACCTGAAGTGGGAATTCCAGATGGCCTAGTTGCGAACTTTCCTGACGTGTTCAAACAGGAATTCTTCTTCTTTTTCCTTTACTCGCTATTTCCCCCTCCTTGAGGAATGTGCCATAATCGTGAATAGTCGTTTTCACCTGAAGGGTCGCTCCTGACGGCTGTACACGAACAATAGATTCTTGGCGCAGGTAGAAAAAATGTGTCCCTGAGCGTTAGGGACAACGTTAGCTAGGGAGCTCATTCGTTTGCTAGCTCTTGGCCAAGTAACTTGAATTGTGCGAGAATATTCTGAAAGATATCGAAATTTTTGTGAAATAAAATTGTGGAAAAATCGAAAATGTCGGACAAAACTGAAAATATTGATATGCCTGGAACATTCGACGGAAAAAGAACAAGAGCCAGGCGATAGCATCCACAGCGAAGCGTCAAAGCAACGACTGAAGACGGCGATGGATTATAGTTTACATCGTTTGGCCGACGAAAATTTAATCTCATCAGAAAGTTGTGAAGTGCTAACCGAAGAACACATTCAAATGGGAAATAAAATACACGAGATAGTAGTGGAAGTTTTATCGGAGTATCAGTTTATATGTGACGAAAAGTTGATCTGGCGCGAAGAAATCAACCAAGAAGAAGACTCTCAAATGTTGGATGGTGCCAGATCGTCGTCAAGTGATGAGTATGAACCCGATGAAAAAAAATGAAGAGGATCCAGATTACGTTCCACTCGACTACAAAATAATGGTGATTAATCTTGCCAAAGAGCAGCCAACGTGGAGTTTAAAAAGTTTGCAAACGAAAGGAGCATCTCGCTTGAAACATATGCGAGATTTGAAAATTTGAGAACAATATATTAAAAATGGTGGAACTCGAAAGGATAAATATAATACAATTGATTCGTGGGCATATGATCGCTTCGTATAAGCGCGATGTTGTAACCAGCAAATCACCACAAGAAACTTGCGACAATGGGCACTCGCTGCTGTTAGTCAGTTTTCAGAGTTGGAATTCAAAGCCTCCGAATCGTGGATCATGGACTTAAACAAGGGCATAAGATACGTCGGAGGAAAATTACAAGATTTGTGTCGGAAAAAGAGACAGCTATAACAAGAGGAAATCCTTCCTGCGGCAGATAAGTTTGGACTCCAAACTCCTCAATACGACAAGGATTTTGTTATCGTCACTGATCAAACAGGTAAGTCAAGAATTCTTATTTCTCTACCTCAAATGAAATACTCTGTTTAACGTGTGTATAATAAATTTACATACGCGTATTCTCTTTCCAGGTTGCCAGTGCCAGTCGACGTATAACCGAATTCTGAAACATTTAGGGATAAAAACGGTTTTCGAAAAAAGAAAGGATAAAGCACAAAATAACTCACTCATATACAGCGCAATATGCTATGAGCCTTACTGGAAAGCTATTGCCGAAAGTTTACGTATGCTTTCAAGAGAATACTGGCTCTTTTGGACCGAGGATTCAAAAAAACGGTGGATGAATACACAGCAAAATACAAGAATGTCGTCATCACGTCTTCAAAATCTGGGACGTAATCTGGACTGTTTATAACAGCGTGGTACACAATATTTTTGACAGATGTGATGAAGCCGTACGTACAAGAGAACAAATTTCTTCTGCTGATTGGCTCCTGGCGAGAACAAACAAATCCACAATTATACGACGAACTCTACCAAGATAAAGAAGGATTGCCAACGTGTAGCATCAAAGTAATTCCCTCTAAATGTATTCCACTGGTGCAACCCTGCGATGTACATTTTTATCATCAGGTTAAAAACTTTATTAAAAAACAGAAAATTGCACTTATCTCATCGAGCAAGAAAAAGAAATAACTTCCAGGAGAAGACTGCATAAAAATACATTCGATTGTTCATCATCAATTATCCGCGCCAATATTCTGTAACATGTTACGTTAGGCGTGGTTCGCTTCTAAACTTTGCGATGAGAGAGAATGCTTTATGAATGTCAATCAAATATGTGTTTGTATGGAGACGTTGAAACAACGATGTGGTTATAAAAATGCGGCGTTTATAACGTGTGCTAGATGCAGAAATAATTATTGTTTCTACGATAACTATCATCCCGGACCCATGCAAATCATCGAATATCAACGAATAAAGTTTTGAATTTTCATGTACAAAGTCTTTTCTTATGCGCTTTAATTACAATCCCTTGTTAAACAGTCCAAAATCCCAATTTTTTGTCTTTTCTATGCCTTTTGCATATAAATAAATAAATAAAATAAATTATTCACCTCTTTGGTTAATTGGAAAAAGAATAATATAAAAATTGAGAAAAAGATAGGAAAAGAAAAAAAGGAAAGCCTCCACACGCGGAGTCGAATCCACGATCATTAAATTACTAGTCAGAGTTCTTACCGCTATGCCAACCGTTGCTTGGAAAGCATGCTAAAGTAAATGGCTTATGCGATGCAAGAGCAGCGTCAACATTTTTATTTTCTAAACGCTTGGCCATCTGGAGTTCCCACTTTGAGTACTTTCATTTCTAGCCAAGTCCTGCATGTCCTATAAAGTTGAGCAAAATCGGTGATGACGAGTAGGGAATGCCCCCTAGTGAGAATCCTCCAGACGCTGGAACGGGAAACCCCGACTGCGGGCGCTACATTTCGCGTACTCAAAATTGGGAGTCCATATACCTGATGTACTGCACCTGCACGACGTCGTGTTGCATAAGAGTTCTGTACCGCCCAGAGATGGACGTTGAATATTCATTTCCTTTCTTCCTTTTCCCTGAGAATCCTCCAGATGCTGGAACGGGAAAACACGATTGCGTGCGCTACACTTTTGCGTACTCAAACTTGGAGTCCTTTTCTACCTGATGTAGCACATTTCTTCGATGTCCGGAGTCCGTGCTGATCGCACCGGAATCATAGCAGCTATTTGAAAGGAACCTGTTTTAGCTACTCTCCGGTGCAGCCTTGCAAAGAAATTATGGCTAGGTGTACGCCTCATAGGATATTGTTCCGCGTACAAGCGCTGTGCAGTTGGTCCACTACAATCTGCAGCTCCATACTGCCAGATGCATATCGACTAACTCCGTGTTCGTATAATTATTCATCCTTCTAATTCTGCGTCCTAGTGTGAAATGACGATTCCCTGGAAGAGCTCTCGGATCTTTTGCGCAACGCCATCTACCTCGTCAGAAAAATATTTCAGATCCTGATTGCTATATGATTCCGAGCCGTGGGGTGCACTCTACCCCCCAGAAGTTCTGGAACGTGGTACTGAGACATCCTGACTTAACGAAATCTAAATTAAATTTTAAATAAAATTTTGAGTGTTACATTTATTCTTGAATTTTTAGCGTTAATTAATGCACAGAATGGGGAAATTTATCTATGAAACTATATTGATTTTCTCTAATACATTCTGTTGTCCTTCACACTTAGTATAATATTGTTGTTAATGGTGTAAGATGCAATGCAACTTTTGGAATTTCCAAATTCTGTGGTATTATGACTATGCTTAAGTAGTAAACTTTCGTTTTCTTTTATTCAACTCAAAACTTATTCAGAGTGACGTAAATACATTTATAAGGTATTTTCTCTGCCCTTTCCGTATGTCTTCGTGGTGCAGTTGGAAGCATAATCTACGCGTATTCGAGAGGTCCAGGGTTCGAGGCCCTGCAAGGCCATTGCACAGTTTTCACGTCACCTGCTTCACTCTCAAAAAAAAAAAAAAAAAAAACCTAATGGCTGTACAAGTGGCGCACGAACTAAAAGGTGGTGGACGATAATTTGTAACCACCACGATTACAAATTTTCCTCATTCCCAGTCGCCCTTTAAAAGGGGGAGTATATAAGGTATTTTTTCCCTCCTTTCTGCATGCCTTCGTGGTATGACTGGACGCATTCTCGACGCGTATTCGACAGGTCCCGGTGAGAGCATTGCACATTTTTCATGCCTCCTGCTTCAAAGACACCTAAGGACTCTACACATTATGCAAAAATATTGTATAATGATTTTTACCTTTGATGATCTTATGTTAGTAGGTTTTTAAATCCCATAGTGTATAAGAATGAGTCAAAGGTATGGTATGATGTCCATTTTCAGTACCCAGCTTTGAGGAGCCTGCATTTTAAAATACATCGGGTGAGTGTTTCACAATCTGAATATAAGATAATTTAATTATACTTTACTATTCCCAAGTTTCATACGGATGTCTGGGTTTTAATGCTCTATTATCTTCATTCTTAAACAGGCTTAGGCAGTTGGTACTGTAATAAATGTTACATAGTTTAGGAATTTGGGTTAAAATAACACGCCAAATAACAATTATTGGGTGAACTAAAGCAGCAATGTCATTGCTTTAGCTTTATGCTTGTAGCTTTATCTCTTCTAATAATATTTTAAGAAGTTTAATAAAAATATTTAAATAAAAAAGGAAAATAAGCTTTCAATTGTAAAATAATGGTTTCAAATCATCATGTTCTTAAAGTTATAGCAAAATTTAATCAAGCTTTCAGTGTACACTTAAATTATGATTCCATACAATATGCATTTTTATAACTATCTAGATGTAATTTCATTCTGTTATTCTTAAAATAGCTTCTTTCTAAGTAGTTGCACTTAGTTTAAATTTTCCATTAATTTTGAATAAGTGAAAATATCAGAAATTAATTTTTCTTTAGTATCTGATTAATGAAAAATTTCAGGAATTGTCGTATACATTTTATTTGTAATCATCATCGTACATTTTCCAGAATGTTTCAAGTTTTCTGCAAAAAATTGTAATAAGCTGCTTTTATATTTAAATTAATTTATAATTTATGCTGATTTTAGTTGTATAACATAACACAATCTTTTCTCTAATTTTAAAATTTTTACCTTTTTGTAGTGTTTTAAAGCTATATTATTTATATCTGTGTATATACTTAAAATTACTTAAATTTTTTTTCATAAATACATATGAAACCACACCCAGCAATTTAACATTTTTCACTCACGTATTTTTATTTTATTAAAAATGAATTAACACATTACATTTTATTTTAAATTCATGTAATATTTAATCAATAATTCAAATTATGCATCATTAAGTGATTTAAAGTCAAATTCATCAATGGAGTTTTGTTGAAAGTGCATCACTACATGGATAAAAAATCTTCCGGGTTACCGATTTCAAGTGTACTTTCCAAAATTTTTTGTTAAGTATAAGTTTTGTCAACATCACCAACATAGCTAAAGCTGTTAAGTTCTGTGGTGGCATTTCAGCATCTCATTTTTTATCGTCTTATCATTAAAGCTATGTAAGCTTTTTTATGATCCCCCCCCCAAAAAAAACCCACCATGTATCATGTTTTAGGGATCTAATTGAGATCTAAAACATATCAAGTACTTGGAACTATAATGACTTTAAGGAAGAGTTCCAACCAAAGTGCTATATAGCTGAGTTAAAGAATTAAATCAATAAAATCATTCTAATTTTGACATGAGAAACATAAAAGACCTATCCAGTAGTTTGAACCGTTTATGTTTATAATGTGACTTTGTGCTATGATGCGGTTATGATCCGTACGACTTGGTAGATGTCATTCCTGCATGAAATGTAAGAACTTTACATGCCGACCTCATAGATAGCCATTTCTTCAAGCATTGTCCAATGGCAATGCTCAAGAATTTCAACTAATTTTATGAATTAATCAGTCTGTAATTGCTTAACTATATGATTTTAATGCAGCAGTTCTTTGTAATGTAATTCGTATAACTCACAACATATTCAATTTATAACATTTGCTTCTATAAATATGTATTTCATACTCAGGTACAGATTGTTTGGTGTTATTTTAATAGCATATTTAGTTAAGAATGTGATTTAAAATTTCTTTACTTTGCAATTCATTCATTTGATAATAATGCATGACTGGAACATTACTGTAATAGAAACGGTGTTTCTATGCTTTTAAAGAATGTGATTCAAGTTGTAATTTTTTTCATTTCTTTATTATTATTAAAAAAATTTATTTGGGATATCAAAGAAGGAAGATTATTTCATTGCAGAAAAAAGATTTGAAAATATGTCAAGAGGAAGAAAATATATTCTTTTAAAAGCACAGTATTAAATTTCATTTGTGTATTCTAAAAAGTATCAAGGAAGTTATTTCTTATTCATTTGTATATCATTTGTGTATTTTAAAAAGAAAGATTAATAATATTTCTTTCGTGTAATGTTTCATATTTAAAAATGAAGTTACTTTGATTTTTGTGATCTTATTAGCATCTTATACAAATAATTGTCAATTAAAACATGTATGCCTGTGTGCTGTATAATAGATATTTCACTCCTTTTTCATTGCATGAAAATCGTATTTGAAGAAATAATGGTGAAAAATTTTAATAAGGTAAAGCAAATTTTTTTTCGCTGAAATGCCATTAAAGATATCACCATTTAATTAAAAAGTTCTGTAGTTAGAATAAAATCAATTTATTCATGTACATTTTCCACAGTCATGCATATAAATTAAATTAAAATTAAGATTTGTAGCATGGAATACACACATTTACATGTTACATTTTTATAAAGTGCATGTTGTTGAACTGGAAAGAAAATGTAAACGTTTCGATAAATTAATAACCATAATATCACAATGCTAAATATGTTTAGTATGAAAAAGTAAGCCGCAGTTTTTCGTGCTTTTAAAATACTAGGTGAGTGAAAGAGTCATGTTATACTAAAATCAAATGTCTGCTGAAACAGTGCGATTTATTTGCAGTTAAATTTCACAATTTTATTTTAAATAGGCCTTTAAAATGATTTAATTAGACATATATGTTTAAAATGTATTCTTTGGTATTGACTTGTAGACTTTTTATGAATCCTGCTTTTAGTAATAGTTTAAATATCAGCTCACTATATAAGAATTTTTAAATCACATTATGAAAAATTAATTTAAAAAATTTTAAATATTCTTTAATAATTAAATCTGAAGTTCTTTTAATACTGAAACATGTAAGCAGATATTTAAAGGCACTTTCAAAAGTAAATTATTTTGCTATTTTGAAACATTTGTCGATGTTTATTCATGTAAAACATATGTTTCTGGCTTTGAATTGTTATTTGCCATTTAACCTATTTAAAATATTCATTAATTATCAAACCAGTTAATGGTATTTTTTATTGGGTGCGTAACTTTTTGGGAATAGTCAAAAGTTGTTTTGAATAATAATTGATTTTATGATCATCCTAAATTCAGATTTTCTAAAATCATGTCATAGTTTACTTTGTTAGCCAAATTTACTAAAATCTTGTCATAGTTTATTTTTATCAGAAGTATACGATAAATATAAGATCTGTTGTATTTCTTTTAACTGTAATAAATTCTTAATGAAATTTAAAAGCTTTACCTAAAAAATACTCAGGCATAATGCTTAAGATTTCGTTTATCAGTTTATAAGTAAGGGACATATCAGTAAGTGTTGAATTAATAATTTATCAATTATAAATTCTACTACTATTTAACTTACTTATTTTATTAACTGGTAAGATTTATCTTTAAACAAATTACCTCAGCTTATAAAAAATTAATGCAGGATTTTTGATTTAACATTGTATTTGGCACTCAAATGTGGCGGGAAAAAAGTTATTATGATGCTTAAGTTTGAGATAGTGTTTGGGAATGTCATTTTTCTCAGAAGGAAAGAATATTTCTTCGTATATTTTCTAGGTAAAAAATTTAGGAAAGTACACGAAAAGGGAAAAGAATCATAATGAATTTGAAAAGTTCTAGTCCTTTGCAAGCTAATGCTGAACATCTTTCTATGGTATAGTATGTAAAGGTGAATTAAAAAAATTGTGGAATCAGAATATTTTTGTTTACCATAAAGAAGGTTGCCATTGATTAATATAGCTCTAAATCTAGACGGGTACAAAAATTGGTAATTTACACGAAATTCTTTAAGTAGCAGTTTATTTAAAAATAGTGATGAAATGATACACAATTCAAATCATGTGGAAATATTAGAGAAAGAAACAGAGAATTTGAATAATGTTTATGATGAAATAAAAAGTATTTTGAACTTCATCTGAACAGATGTTAAGATATGTCGAATAAAGATAAATAAAAATACTTTACTTTATGATTTAATTGCTGGATATTTCCAAATAGATTTACAGGGCAAAAGGTGTCATTAAATATTCCCTTCATTTTTATTGCATGATAAATTGTTTGATGAAGATAATAGATCTTATCATTGGAGATCTATTTTCTTATCTCAGTTTGTTATAATTAATATAAATCAAGCTATGAGCAGTTATTCAATGATAAAATATTAGATATTTTATATGCTATATAAATAACATATAAGATATGACTAGCTTTGTAATTTTTATCGGTTTCCTTTAAGTGTTTTTATCTAATTAACCGTGTGTTAAATATGCAGTTTTATACAAATATAAAACCAGTAAGTATATCATTTTCAGAATTTAAAAAGCATTGAGGGAAAAGCTTCGGGAGGCACAGAATAATTTGAAAGATCAAGTATGACAATATAAGTAAGTGTAATGTACTGTTATATCGGAATTATGTTTACTAGAAGGCTGCATAATGACGTCTTCGTGAAAATCCCAGAAAGCATAAATTCCTGCGGTGGTACTAAGACTTCGCAATATGACGCTATTTACAGTCTTGGTATCTTTTTGCCTTGAAGATGTGGTTTTAAAGAACGCGAAACCAAAGTTTTTGCGTCTAAAGAAGTGTAAGGAAAAATATGATATCAACGTCTTCGCAACCATCGCAAAAGAGTGGAATTTTGCGGACATCTAGTCGCCTTAAAGACGACCTAATACAAAGAGATTGCTAAGTCATTACGTCATCATCGTGCTACTTTCCCATATGATTACTGAACCTAAACAGAATTTAGTTGTCTGACCAGGGAAATGAAGGAAAGGCATGTATGTTACACACTAGGTTAATATAAGCGCACAATTAGGAACAAAATGAATAATATAACAGTTACTATGAATTTTTCTTTCATTCATTCGTCACGAATGACTGAACTCATCGAGAGAATTGCCCAGGGGACGGTGTATGGAGAGACTGATATTGCACTTCTTAGAATGGGAATAGATAACTACAAACATCCGTGCCATCTCTGGGCATCGAACCCGGGCCCATCGATATGCCAGCGGGCATTGCTAAGCACCATACTGAACAGAGTGGTTTAATATGTATATAATATTATCGTATGTAATATACAGCGTGCAATGTATGAGCAAGACAGTTATGTCTAAAACAGAAATGTAACAGTATGTATGGAGCTATGTAGCAGTATTTCAGCGATACAGGGAAAGCGTTGAAATAGTATGCTGGTGTCTGATGAAATAACAGGAAAATATTAGCAGAAAGCAATGTCATAGCAAATTTTTTGCACAGTGTATTGTAATAATGAATGATCAGAAAGTGTAGTGTAGAGGAAAATGTAAAAATTCTGTAATTTTAGCCTAATATTTGAATGGTACACTAGAAATAATATGAAATAGCATGAATATAAAATTGATAGTGTTTCATAAAAGATTCTCATACAAATAATACATCACAAAAATGCTTTCAGTGAAATTCTAATTTTGTATTTCCTATATAACAAATTATCTTATTCCTCCTTGTAAACTGTTCTGCAGTTAAGGGGCTAACATCCAGCTGGTAAGAATCCTGGCGAGGGCACATTTAATTTATCATACTTCTTGACTTCGGAAAACACCACAATCTCTACGTCGGAAACAGCATATTATTTTCATTTGGCATAGTTAAAAATCAGTAGTTCATAAAACCATCTTTTTCTGCTTAGAAAAACAATTCTAAAACTAACTTTTCATAGGGATGTAAAGAAATTACAGTCCGAATTGTCATCCTGTCTTTGGCGTGAGTGACAATAAGTAGCTTATCCTGGTGTATAATGGTAGTAAACTCTGACTGTAAAGCTGGCCGCTCTTGCATAGTAGTCGACAGAAGTAGAGGCTCTGTCAGTGGCTTAGTATTCGGTGTGTAAATTACAAAAACAAAAAGATATAGCGAAACAATTAACGGTTTAGTGTGGCGCAAAAAAAAGTAGCTAATTCATGCATTTCGTATGTTCCTTAATAAGCCATCTCAAGGCGCTGGGCACAACAGAGCCTGAACATTAAAACCGCTGTACTCTGGTAGTTCGACCTGGATTCAAATGCGGGGGAACGAGCTGCTCGTTTTCGTGTTCTTCCATGTGTAACTTGAATATGAACTAGTTTCGCTGAGAAAGTCCTCCTTGAAGGTTTCCCTTCCTTTAGGCACAAAAGTCCTTGAGTGCTTTGCTATAAATTAAATAATCCAGTCCTATCTGTTTCAAGATGTTGGTGAAATAGAAATCTGGGAATACTAATGATCTTTTTTCTAATAACGCCTAATATTTTTTTTAATAACGCCTAATATTTTTTTTTAATAACGTTAAGCCAAAATACTGATTTTTGATACTCGTACAGGCATTATGAAAAGTATGATGCAAAGTATTACGTTTACGAACTTTATATTGATAAATGTGTTTGGAATCAAATTTAAAAGAGTTAATTCATCAGTACATGAATTACTGCTTGTGTGGTACATTCTTCGATTTTATACCCAAATGCCTCATTAGTACTCAGATAATTTATTTTATGAAAATAGTTTTCAATTTAGCTAAGAAAATATAAAGGTGGAGTTATATTTTGAATATCACTTTAAGACTTTTTTTTTAAATTTTATTTCAGACCTCTATACCTATCCTAAATACTAACTTAAAGAAACTTATTGGATACATGAATATGTATACTGTCCATTGCCGTTTAGTTTGCTACGAACATAAAGTTTAATGCTCACATTCTCTAACAAGTGTCAATCATAATTCCCTCTCCCCTCCTTTTCTTTCTTTCTTTTTCTTTTTTTTAATCTTCTTTTTGGTATTTAAAATGTTTCAGAATTATTTGTGTGTCTCTTTGAGAATATAGGAATTGACTTTATTATTTATTAAAACAAATT
This sequence comes from Stegodyphus mimosarum, assembly GCA_000611955.2. NCBI lineage: Eukaryota > Metazoa > Arthropoda > Arachnida > Araneae > Eresidae > Stegodyphus > Stegodyphus mimosarum. Next base: position 300,329 of record KK113268.1, on the reverse strand, counting down.
GGAAAAACTAGAAAATGGATTTTTTAATAAAGGTCTGTTTTTCGTCACATCTCTGTAAACAATCTGGCAATTTTGAAAATTTACTGTCTGTGTAAGTGGGTCATAGATCAAAGCATGAACATTACAGTGATGTAGTTAGTCAGCATAGTTTTGTTTACCATCTCATGTTGTTTACCATCCCATCGTGTTTAAATTTGCAGTTAGGTAATTTTTTTAAAAGTCTTCCAAATAAAGTTTTAATGAAAATTACCATAAGCTGTTTCTTTACTGTAAACTTTTAAGTTTTAGAGAAGAATTTATTAATAACTTTGTCTAAAGCAGGGTTTTCGAAGTGGTCGATATAGACCCCCAAGTGTTCGATATGACATTAAGAGCTTGAACTCGGGAGTCGATGTAAAAAGTAAATTAAAAATCACTAACGTAATTAACAACTAAATTGTAATGATTTAATTTATAAATTAGTTTGATTACTATATATATTAATCAATTATTTAAAAAATTATGTAAATATAAATTGTAATTTAAATTAGTAATAATCCCTTAATGCGTAATTTTAATTTGAATTTTTCTCCTGTGTAATCTAAAAATAGTAATAACTTTTAATTATTTCTGAACTTCGTGACTTCGAGTCTAATCCATATCATATGACTCTTACATAACGCTGGTGAGGTAAATGGAACTAAAACTCAAGCAGCCAATAATAATTTTACAGCATTATTAAATTAGCAGCTGAAATGCTCTGAGACCGAAACTAACTCATTCTGAATTAAGATTTCATACTTTTTATTCTACCTCTGTTCTCGCTAAGACGCTGCTAGTTACTTTCTCTTCTTCCGCAAAACAATATAAAAAACGTAATTGTTCCGACGATTAATGTGCCAAATATCTGTGCCGCAAAATTAAAAAACAAAATAAATATTAAAAAATGTGAGTTTAATCTGCTACGACTTCGTCTTATAGCATCTATATGATTTTCAAGTTTCTTCTTCATTCCAAATCTACTATATTTGCTTCAACTTCTATCTATGTACGTCGTTCCCAAATTATCACATATGTGCTTCAATATCTATCTGTGTCTTTCCTAAATATATATAGTATATATATATATACGTAGTGTTTACTATAAAAATGTAAATAGCCGAAATAATCAACTATCGTATCGATAAGATATTATCATACTGAAACCTCTTACTTTCAAGTAGTTTATTCACACCCGTCACATTAACAGTGTCAATCAATTCTTCTAACTTAATAAAAGGTTTATTGTAATGTATCTCATTAAATACAAATTTATAACATACCTGTAATCTAAAAGTAATGAACTTCGTAAAACCAGCAGTCCAAAAGTCACATTGGCATTTTTTTGTCCTATCATAATTATGTAATAATAAAGTAGAACGGAGTCCATAAAATGATGGGAAATTCTTGTCTGTCAAAACCGTTTGTGGATTTGTTGGTGCTAAAGGGGTCTACCTTTTGTTTAGTGAGCACCAATACTGCGTATATACTTCTCAGAAAAAACTCTTGTTTCATTTTATATTCTTAAGATAGATCGAGAAACCTGAGTAGCGAAGCCGTATCACATTGATCGCAGCCAATAGTAACTGAATATTTTATCCAAGTCTGAAAAGGGCAATGTGGTCAATGTCAGTTTCAACTAGAGCTGAAACAAGTATTCATGTAGTTGTTCGTTACATAGTTTATTGGACATTAATTCTTGTTTCTTCTTTCTGAATACGTATTTAAATGCTTAGTTCCAATTATTTAAATATTTATACCGCATAATGTTTCTTTTTTTATGTATAAAATTAAATAGTTTCAGAAGAATTAAAAATATATTCTACAAATTTTCTTCCGTATTTCATCGCGTAATATTCTTTCTCATTTGTTGTGTAATCATTTTCATTACAGTATAGTTTCTCTAAGACGTCTAAGATAACCATCCTCAATTAAACGAACTTTGGTCTCGTTTAGAGAAGGTGACTAACAGTGATGGCGATTATGGATTTGGCGTTAGGCTTTTACTCTGTTCAAGGTTTTTACAGCCTGTTAAAGAAAGGACTATAACAGAAGTGTTGCATAAGTTTATTTTAGTGAAAACAGAAGTGTTAAATAGTGTATTATATTTATTTCTATTAAACAGAAGTGAACGTAGTTTGTTTTTTTATCAATTTTTCTCTGCAATTGAAACGAATTTTCCCATCTGCCTTTCTCATTTATTGTGTGTTTACACCTTACTTCTATCATTTCTCTCTGATTTGGCTCCTGCTTTAAGCGCACCCAGCATGTAATTTGATATTTTCCGTTTATTTCTTGTCTTTAATTTCATAATTTACTAATACTCATGTATTTACAAAATTATGAAATAATTACAAATGCAAATAATGTATTCAAACAAGAAAAATCTGGGACAAATTGATTTTATATTATATTTAATTTTCGGAAATGCTTTAAGTGAATAATAATTTTAAATGCGGAAAGCAGATTTTAAAATACTGTTCGCTTAAAGAGGAGGAATGAACCTGATGTGTCTACAAAGTCTGTCTGATTTCTTTGTTTTGTCAACTCTGAATTCCATAAATCTGCATAAATTGTACGACCTTTATGACAGATCGCTAACAACGTCTTCAATAACTTTTGATTTCATATCTGAATTTAAAGCTTTTATATTATATTTTGTAGACATTTTAATATTAGGTTCTAAACATCCATGAAATTCAAAATACAAAATAGAAAGTATACATGGTTGAATAGTTAGCTTTGAAATAAACGCGGGACACCACTCAGTACAATTATTTCAAAAGAAAATTTATTTCAATGCAACTTACAGTTTTATTTATTGTACATTTCCAGCTGCATGGATAGGAAGTAGAAAATTAATATAAACAGTTTAGGGGACTTGTTGAATCGTGAAAGGTAAAAATTTATGTTTCACAAATGTATAAAATCCGTTTTCCACAAGATAATTTTTCTGTTGAAGCCAGTACATTTCTTATTTTGTACAACACAGGAAATGTTTAAGGCTGATACCTAAATTAAGATGTCTTAAAATAAATAATATAAATTTGAATAAATAAATAATAAAATGTTTTAATGGTGTTCATTAGATTAGAGTGGCCCTTTTTAAAAAAAATACCATGATTATTATCATTATAAGACGCCTCATTGTATGGGATGTTGATGTGTATAGCATTTGACAGTTTAAAGGAAATGTGGAGTGAGATTAGTTCTTTCTTAAATAATGATTAATATTTTGGAAATTGGGAGGTGGAAACTAATTTAGCATTATAACTAATCACTGCCGAACCTATTTTAATAGAAACTTCCCATGAATAAACAGTTCTTGAATCCTCGGACTCTTAAAATAGAACATCAGCGCATTTTAGCTTCCAATGGGACATTCCGGACGGCGAAAGAAAAAGAACACTGGTCGAAAATTTTTCTTGGAGTTAGTCCACTTTTAATCTAATGAGTAAAAATAAACAATACAGTAAACCCTTGACAAGGCGGTAGTTACGCGTTTAATACATCTGCGCGTACGGCAAAATCGTGTTCCGCAAAGTTAATTGTTTATGGAAAAAGGTGTGTATTAGGTGTAATTCAGATTTTGAAAACATGCATAATTTAAGCAAACCTAAATGCTGTTGGAATTGAAAGGCGGGAAAAGGATAATTGAAGTAATGTTTAATATTGCTTAATAAGTAAGTGGTATAATTATTTTTTTAAAAAAGCTGGTGGTGCTTGGGACAATGACTGACGCGAATCCATGAAATTCAAAATACAAAATCGAAAGCATACGTGTTTGAATAGTCAGCTTTGAAATAAACATGACTGAGTGCAATTATGTGAAAAGAGAAAAGAATTAATTTCAATGCAATTTACAGCTTTATTTACTATACATTTCCAGTGGCACGGACAGGAAATGGAAATTAATGTAAACAATTTAGGGACTCGTTGAATCGTTTAAAGTATGTTGTGTCGCAAACGAGCCTTTAAGGCAAATTACGCTACTCGGAGATAAGGCAAAAATTTATGTTTGAGAAATGTATAAAAATCCGTTTCCTACAAGATAGTTTTTCTGTTGAAGCCAGTGCATTTCTTATTTTGTACACTATTTGAAATGTTTTAGGTTGATACCTAAATTAAGATGTTTTGGAATAAATAATATAAATTTAAATAAATAAATAATAAATTGTTTTTAATGGTATTCATCAGATTAGAGTGGCCTTTTTAAAGAAAGATATAATTATTAATATAAGACGGCTCATTGTATGGGATGTTGATGTGTAAAACATTTGACAGTTTAAAGGAAATTTCGCGTAAAATTAATTCTTTCTTAAATAATGATTAATATTTTGGAAATTGGGGGGAGGAGAATAATTTAGCATTATAACTAATCGCTGCCGAACCTCTTTTAATAGAAACTTCCCATGAATAAACAATTCTTGAATCCTCGGATTCTTAAAACAGAACAGAGGTGCATTTTAGCTTCCAATGGGGCATTCCGGACGGCGAAAGGAAAAAGAACACTGGTCTAAAATTTTTCTTGGAATTTGTCCATTTTTAGTCTAATGAGTAAAAATAAACAATACAGTAAACCCGTGACGAGGCGGGAGTTACGCGTTTAATACATCTGCGCGTGCGACAAAATCGCGATCCGGAAAAGTTAATTTTCTATGGGTTGGGTTATTCAATTATGGTAAAGCACACGAGGGCTATCTGCCTAAAGGGAGGGATGCCTTCGTGGAGGACTTTCTAAGGGAAACTGGCTCGTATACACGTTACACATGGGGAAAACCAAGAAAACGCGGGATAATTTTCTATGGAAAAAGGTGTGTATTAGGTGTAATTCAGGTTTTGAAAACATGCATACCTAAATGCTATTGCAGTTAAAAGGGGAAAACGTTAATTGAAAGAATGCTTATTATTGCTTAATAAGTAAGTGATACAATTATTTTTTTAAAAATCTGGTGGTTTTTACTTGAGACAGTGATTGACGCAACTCTTTAAAATAGCAGTTTTTCAATGCCTCTCATGAAGTTTCGTGTATGTTAAAGGCGCTTTATCTTCTTCATTATCGGCTGGTGTTATAAGATCATCTAGGTTTTCATTCGCCATTTCTTGGTAATAATTTCTAGATTGCCCTTCTTCTACATCTGAAAATCCTTCGCCACCGCTTTTGCAGTTTGTACGATTTCTTTGGTGTCATTTTCAATCTATGGAAACTCTTTAAATTTTTTTATAACTTCGGATCAAAGCTGATGTCAGTGTACATTCTGTATTAAAGAATGAATACTGAACCGCGTATGAATGAAATTCTAGCTTCGGACAAATCAAATGGAAACAATTAAGATGAACGCATATGCGAAATCGCGTTTCGCCGAATCTGCGATCGACAAGAGTTTCAAGAAGCTGAGGACCTTCGCTGAGGAATTCTTTCTGAACAGAAAATATAGAATTTAGGAGGATTAAAGACAGGAATTCTTAAAAATTTAAAAGTACATGGCATGCAAAACGAAAGTAGTGTGCAAAGGGTGAAATTAAAATTGTTATGCTCTGACCTGAGTGAAAAAAGGGCATGTTGGGGGGAAAAAAGTCCTTTAGTGATAATGCTTATGTGCTTCCTTCGCTATTTATAGATAACCTTTATTTCCGAGTTTGTGTTTTGTGATAATCTGTTCTTAGAATAATGATGTGCCACTGATTGCGACATGGGATCAATTCTAAGAGCAGACAGATTTTAAGTAGTGATTTGATTTATTATTCACCATAGCGTATAAGAAAAGAGCACTGAAATTATATATAATGTTTAAAAAAAAAAAAAAAAAAGACAGAGCCGGTGTACACAAATTTTCAGAATGTTTTCTACTTGTAACTACACAGACTCAAAAATTACTCAAAAAGAAAAAGACAAGAAAAATTTCGATCTCATCTATAGTTGCAATGAAAATGCAAAAGCAAGGAAACTGCTAATGACATTATGACATATTGATTCACTCAGTTATCTGTATATTATAGGCTCAATTTATGCAGCAGGTTCTGTTATCCTGAGTCAAGAAATTGATTCTTTGATTGGTTTAGATCTGCAAATGCAAACCTTACTTAAGCGAGCCTTTGTTAAACGAAAAGATAGACATTTCTCTGAATCACGGAAAATATCTTCGTCAAAGCTTCAAAAGATTTTGGATTAGGCATAATATATTATTTAAATACGTTTGAGGCCTATGACTGATTTACGAGAAGAACGCATCTTCCCTGAACTTTCTTACCTCATCTTAAGATACAAGGTGTGTTTAGTATTTTTAAAAAACTAGTTAATGATTTGGGAGCCCCTTGGAATGCGGGACTCTTAGCGAAGTCTTCAGTTCCTTTTTAGTTGAGTACTGATTTTTTTTTTTTTTTAAGAATCAATATGGATTACGCGATATGGCAATTGCCGAATGACGAGCATCGCAATTAAATTCTTTAAAGACAAAGGTTTCATTCATACTAAAAAAATAAATAAAATGAAATTGGATTTTCCATTATGCTATATGATATCATTTTATGTATTTTATCCATTAAAAAGTTGAGAATTAACATTTAAATAGCATCATATTCCTTATAAACAACATTATCTTATCTCCAAAGTAAACTGCAAAAAGATATTTTATGTACGAAAACGATCGTGCCTGGGAAATTCTAAATCAAAAGAAGGCAGAAACAATGCAAATGGAAAGAAAAATGTAAATTATTTTATGTACAAAAATGATGCCCCTATGGAAGCTTAGTTTGTTATTATTATTGTAATAATTATTTTTGACGCATCGATACATTCTGAAGATCCAGTGGCAGAACAACAAACTATTTATCGCTTTAAATTATATAAAAAAAAAAAAATTGTAAAAAATATTGTCGACACATAGTTCCCGTTAACGCGCTCGTACGCTCTGCTGTTGGTTTGTCTACTCGGGAAACGGCGTTAACCAGAAGCTTTGTAAGAGTGTATCATTTCGTGCTTACAAACTGGATATGAGCAGGACGTAATGTCATGTAGTAAGAAGTATATTGATCAGATACCGTGCCTCAAAAGAAACGAGTTAGATTTCCCTCTTTTGAGTTATATTGTTTCTTTCATAGGCACTCGTTTACTCCCTCATAACAATGGGCGTCAATATTACTGTCGACAATATTTTTTATATTTATTTTTTAAATTTAAAGTGATAAATGGTTTGTTATTTTGCTCCTGGATGTTCAGAAAGAATCCATGCGTCAATAATAATAATAATAAATTTAGCTTTCATATATGCGTCATTTTTATATGGAACGTAATTTACATTTTCCTTCCCATTATTATGCTATTACGAAAGTACCGAAATGGTGCTAAAAGAAAAGATCATGTCGCAAAAAAAAGGGGGTCTTACAGAGCGAATGATTGTTCGAAGGCTCAGTCATTGTCTTTCTGGTAGTTATTAGATTTGCTATGTTCAAAGCTCATTTGGTAACGTCTTATCAACTGAAAACAGAAGTGGTTTGGTTTGGTAGATTACGGCAAAGCACACTAGGGCTACCTGCCTAAGGGGATGAATGCTTTCGTGGAGGGCTTTTTAAGGGGAACTGGCTCGTATACACGTTACACATGGGGAGCGCCCATGCAGTTAGCCCGTTCGCCTGGAATGGAACCCAGGTCGGAACTGCCAATGTTTAGCGGTTTTACCGCTTGGCCGCTAGTGAGCTGCAAACAGAAGTGAATCTCTCTACGGGTTCCGTTAAGAATAATTAATACTTTCTTATTTGTTAATTTTTGTATTCGTCTTTGTTTTTTGTAGTTATTTTAGATTTAGTGTAACAGCCGTTCTTCTCATGAAGCTGTAAGAATCACTAAAGTTGCCTTTTCCATCTCTCGTTAGATTTCGCGCCAGCATTTACATTTGGTGCCAGCTGGCGCCCTATAAACCTTAAAGTGATAATCTTCCAATGTATACGACAAAACTATCAAAAATCTGTAGACACTTTGGCTGTTGAGAAAAAGGACTTAAAAAGTTGAAAGCTTGAGTGAGAGCTTGTGTGTATATTTTTAACCTAAAGACATTTAAAATATGGTTTAAAACAGGTCTCATTTACTGAAATTCTGTGTTACTTAAAAATGCCTTACTGCGGAAAATTCAGTCTCTGTTACTGAAAAATGCATTGAGAAGTAGTGGAAAATGTATGGTGAGGCAAAAAAGAGTCATTGTGAGTGTGTGCAGCAGTATGGCTAATAATTTTTGTAAGATCGCTTGTTATAGCGAAGACCAATGTGGTTTAAGAATATAAATTCTAGCAAACTTGGTATGAAATAGGAAGCCCACTAATCACCTCGGATGGCATCTAAAATTACGCCAAAATGACTGAATTATTTTGATTTTAAAATGTGAAGGGGAAAAAATTGAAAGATTATGCTTTACAAATCTTGAAACGTAGATCTCCACCCCAACAAAACACTTCACTAGTGTGATAGAGCTTTAGATCAAGGAATAATTCAAACATTCAAGATGCATAAAGTTTATTGCATCATATCATAAAAAGAATTTCTACCTGTTCGGACAACCGAGAATCAGCGAAATCCGTGATTATTATAGAAACAGCTTGCTAGATATGAGAAGTTGTTAAAAGCGCCAACTTAAGCTGTGTGCAAAAATGTTTCAGGATGTATTTAATAGAGATTAGTAAAAATGATAAAGAGAATGAAATTAAGGGAGATATCTCTTCTTTAGTTGAAACATTTAACAGGTAAATTAATGCTGGACGGTTCTGAGAAACTGATAAAAATTTCTGATAAAAACTGAAAAAAATCAAGCCTGGAAATAGATTATAAAGAAAAAGGAACAAAGGAAAGAATATAAAGAAAAAGGAACAAAAGGAAGAAAAATGTCGAAGAAATTGCAGAATAAGGGGTTCTCAACGTGTGGGAGGATTTCATAGTTTTAGGGGGGAAGGTGATCAGCCTTTTATTTACCTGTTAAGTATTTAGTTTTATTTTATGAACGTAAAAACTGCTTTTATTCAAATTTTGGTACTTACAAATTTTCGTACAAGAAAAGTATAGGAAATGTTTGTTAATGGAACATTTCCTATACTTTTCTTGTTTAATTTATAAACGTATTAAAAAATAAAAGTTTTTGTATTTTTCGAGTTGGTGGGGAATGATTATCTGGCAATTGTGAAAAGGATGCATGGAGAAGAAAATGAGAACCCCTGGTCTAGAAACTGCGAGGCAAAAAGTATTGTAAAAAAGGGAAAGTGCTTTGAAAATGGGTTTAAAAATTACTTCTTGAACCGTGGGGGCTGATGTAGACTCATAATAATGAACAAACTAAAAATTTATCTCAAAAAGACTGTAGCTGAAAAAATAGTAAGCAAAATAAGTAAGTAAAGAAAAAGGGTGGAGAGATTATTTGAATCATTTTGATAAAAATATGCATCTGTCTTACTGCAGTTCCTTTGTGAAAGCCCAGAAGTAAATTATTTTTCATTTGATTTGCATATTTTTTCTTGTTGTTGTTTTGTTATTAATTATCTTCTCGCACGTTCTTTCATAATAAACTGATTATTTAATATTGTTTATATTATTGCATTCCTATTATACTAGTTTCAAAATCATCTGCGTTAAAGCAAATTTGCTTTCAGATACGGCATTTCCCAGTAACGAACAAAAGACTTAGTTCCGTTTTAAATTCCTTTAAAAAAATCATATCATGCTGAAAATTCTGAATCATTTTAATAAAGACCATTATTAGTTAATGATTTGTTAAACTATTATTTTTATTTTAAAATGAGGCTAGTATAAATAAGTATGGTTTATGTTTATGGCTAATAAAGTCATTTATTTGTTTTTAAAAATCAGTCTAGTAGTAAACTAAAGCGTAATGAAGAAAACATTTAAAACACAAGGAAAATTTACTTGATTTTGTAGATCAGTACCAACAATTATATTATAATAGATTTTAACTGTTTTATTTTAAGCACTTCATACAGCTATTAAGTACTTAAGTTATTATAATTAATTAAAAACTACGCTTTACCCTTAAATATAATGATTACTTTTCAATCATGAATATGAAATTGCCATCCATATTAAAGGTAATATTTTAATTTTTCAGAGCATTTTGCGGATTTGCAGGCGCTTTGTTTGTATGGCTCCATAGGCAAATAGTGTATTTCAACCGTCGACACAAGACTATGAATTCCTTCCTGCAAAGAAAGTATGTTATTTTTCATTCTGAAAATTTATTTTTTGTTCTAGTATGATAGTTTGATTTTAGTATTTGAGAAAAATATCCCCGTCAAAATCATCGCAGTTCACCCTGTTTTCAAAAGTCCTTACCCGACCTTTATTTACGCAATCAGTGGTCAGAGACATACACTGTCAACAAGTTGTGGCATTTTTAAATTAAAAAGAAAGGAAAAAGAGTTTTAAACAGTTATGAAATCCAACTTTTTATATAACTCCAATCCTTATATATATATATATATAAAAATATACATATAAGTAAATATATTAATTAATCGTAATGGATTGTCTGATACTTGCGCAATAGCTGCAGAGTAATAAAATAATAATTTATTTACTAATGGATTATTTAGTATATTATCTCCTTTGATAAAGGTAGTAGAATTTTAGTGGAGTGAAATAACTAATAAGAATATTTTAAAAATGAATCTTGAAAAAATTTTTTAAATGAAACATCAAATATGCATCATGAATAAATTAAAAATGGAAACTTTAATTACTTGGTGTGTTGATTACGATTACATTTTCTTTTTTTTTTTAAATTTTCCATTTTCAGTTTATTATATATTGCGATGGCCGAATCTAGCGGCCTACCATGCCCCAGACATGCTTGATTGGGGAAAGGTCTGGTGACCATGCTGGCCAAGGAAGAGTATCAACCGCACGGAGACAATCCAGAGGTATGTGAGCGGTATGTGGCCTGGCATTATCTTGTTAGAAAATGGCCCCAGGATGACGTGCCATGAAGGGTAATGCAACCGGCCACAGGATGGTATCGACATATCGTTCAGGTGTTAAAAATGTACGGAAAATGACCTGCTGTCATAAGAAATATCGCCCCACACCATCACACCAGGGGTTATGGCTGTATGCCTTTATAAGACAAAGGCTGATTGGGACCGCTGGTCCCGTCCTCTCCAGACACGAACACGGTGGTCATCTGCTTCAAGAGTGAAGCGGGATTCATCGCTGAACACCATGCGATGCCAGTCTGACGGCAGCCATGATGATCGATTGCGGCACAACTCGCCGATGTTGTGGGGTCAACGGCAAACATCTTAAAGGCCTCTGTGAGCGTAACCCCGCCTCAGACAAGCGCCGTGATATGGTGGACGGTACCACGGGAGGTATAGACGTGGCTTTAATGCGTTGAATAGTCGACAATTATACCGTTGGGTGGTTCGAGCCTGGCGAACAATCGTCATATCTTGCCTCGCATTTGTGCTCCTTGGCCTTCCAGAGCCTTCGTTTCGTCGGCAATTTCCTTGTAGCAACCGTTGCTGCCAACGTCTTTGCACAGCAGTGTCTGAACGCTGCAGGTGGCTGCCTATTACTCGGTATGACCACCCAACTTCACGCCACCCTCCGATGCGACCACGTTCCAAGTCGTTTAGTTGTCTGTAAGGTCTTCGATATCGTCGTAATGGCATCTTTAATTGCTTCTTTACTGAATTACAATGGCAGCAACAAAAAAAGATAAATTTTCCACGTATTGCGCACTAGAAATGCGCGCTATGATCGCAATTCCTGTTCATTTGCCTTGAAACTTTGATCATTTGCATGTTCGGTGAAGATGTTTTTGCATACCAAATTTCGTCGCGATCGGAAAAGTCCTTCCTGGTGCTTCAATTTTTTTGCAAAAGAGTACACATGTGTGCGTGCGTGTGTGTGTGTGTGTGTGTGTGTGTATGTGTAAAGATTGCAAGGAAAATGCGGGTATTAAGTAATTCCTTCTTACTGCACGAGAAATAACTTCAGTTCTCAAAGATCACTCGCTGAGTAAACTCTAAATTGCAATTCATCTAGCCACTAAATCTCACAGTGTATTAAAAACTGAACTTCGTAGCTCTCGAATCCATTTTTATGTACGGTAGTATGGGGTTCTTGAAGAATTAGTTCGGAAATGTGTTTTCCCCAGTCTTCGAGAAAGTAGCTAGGTTGGCGAGAAAACGCCAAATGTCTCCAACTTAGCCGCAAAACTTGTCGCCTAGACCGTCTGGAACGAATTTGCCTTTTTAGTCCAAAGGGGCTTTGTCCCTGAGGGGCTATTGTTTTCATTTTGCATCAAATCACTCTTAATGTCCGTTTCACTTTTCAAATTGTTGCCACCAAATATTATCGTCCTGTATTATATTTGAAGAAATTAAGTAATGAAAAATCTGCATAAATGTATGTATGTTTCTCGTATTGTGATAAAACAACCGTAGATAGAATCAAATTTGGAATGACGTAATCCTACTGCGAATATGGACATCTGGAAGCCCAAATTTGAAATTTGTTTTATTATCAATTTCGTATTTTGTAAAACTTTAACAAATTTTTGATTAACAAACTCAAGGATTTCAAAGCGAGCATTGGCAACATTGTACAGAAAAAACATTTTTATTTCCTGCGTGTGAGACTGTGTATCGGAAATTCTAAAGATATGCTCGATTTAAAATTATATTGCGATATTGTTCTTGAACTGACTTTCATTATTTAAGCACGAAGAACATGATATTAATTAAATAAAGGTAGCACACAAAATATTAAAAAAAGCTCCGCTTTGGACGTAATTTAAAATCCGAAACCTTTCAGATTTTTTTTTCTTTGATTCCCCTCCCCTTTTCAATTTAAACGTTGTTGCCCCCAGATCTGCAATTCTGTATCAGAAATAAGCTCTTAACACTTGTGGCCATAAATTGGATTGAACACAAAATAAACCCTCAAATTATCATCTTAAATTAAACAAATGAATAAGTAAGTAAATCAATATACAACCCTACAACAAACCCCCCCCCGCCAAAAAAAAATGTAACGAGCAGAGATTTAACTATTCACAAGTACACTCACGTTTGTGAAAATTGCAACACCAAGAAGGAATCGTCATAATTGAATGCAATTTAATACACAGTTGAGTGGTAGTGGTACAAATAAATGATTAAATGTTCAAAGCAAACAAACAAGAACAAGAGATCAGAATCAGTATTTTGTGTGGCCACCACGCGCCGCAATAA
>KK113268.1:181163-285870 GCA_000611955.2 Stegodyphus mimosarum | reverse complement strand
AGCGGTTGCGAAAATGAAGCTCGACTAAGGACTTTTATGGATCTGGTGTATAGTATTTTATTTATGTAGTATACATTAGGCACATTTTTAAGGCATCAAGAATGTTAGGAGAGATAGTCATGCCTGATACTTCCTAAGGGCAATTGTGACCCCACTCACTGCTCGTTTAGTTTTCGACTTTCTCATTTGGATCATTTGGGTAACGTTTGAAGCCAATCAACTCTGTTGTAATCTCCGCCTACAATTCCCAATCGGGTCTTACCAAAGCCCCCTTAGCCGTCACCTTCGAGATCTATCTCGACGGTGACGCCTTAGCCGCCTGAAGATAAGGGGGCTTTGGTCTTACTCGGCTGGAGAATTGTGAGGAATTATTTCGGCATGTTTGTTGTCGTGAGACTGCATCTAATGTCTTAAAACTGGGTCTACTAGAGTAAATTAAACTATTTTGCATGTAAGAGTGCTTATTTTTTATCAATGTGAAAATTTTGATTTTTGCCTTATATGATATGTGAAAAATTAGTGTTTTTAAACCATGTTATAATAATAAAAAATTATTCTTTTTTCTTTCTCTTCTCAGCCGTTTTATGTATCCTGCGATCATTACTATAGTCATTTCTAGTCTCACATTTCCTTTGGGCTTGGGACAGTTTATGGCGGCTGAGGTATGTTTAAAATGTCAAAATATATATTTATTGAAAATAAAAAATTGGGAAATATAAATTTCCAAGCTTGAAATGTGCTTTTAAATATGTAGTTCTCACTGCAGTGGCGTAGCTAGTGGGGAAGCGAAGAGGGACATCTGTCCCTGGGCGCAGCATCCAGGGGACTCCAAATTACTTTAAAAAATTTTACAATGAAATGCTTTCCAATCTTGGTAAACAGGAGGCAGAGCGAAATTTTCAGTTGTCCCCGTGTGCTGAAAATCCTAGCTACGGCTCTTTTCATAAATGCATGTTTTCTATGTTAATGATCAATCATTGTATCTGTGATGTGTTTATTCTTGCATATGTGTTCAACTCTTTCAGGTATATTCTCTTTATTGCGCTTATTTGCCTATTTTGTTGTCTGTATCGTTATACAATATTTAAATGACAAAAGTATAATGAATACCTCTATCAAGCCAAGTATGTTTCAAGTGGCTCTCATTATTTAATATTCTAGCTTGACACCTGCATACATACCCCCCCCATACTTCGCCAAGTATGGTAATACAAACACTTACTCTATGGAAATGATATATGTTTGTCAAGACATAGTAGACTAAGTAATTTACTTTATGAAATAAAAAAAAATTATATCTAAAATACTTTTTTAATGGATGTACGAACGTACAAGTAATAAAAAATATAGAAATATCTTTACTTTTTTGAAGTCTTAAAAATAGTATCTGCTTAACATTTTTAATTTATGTCTAATGTGCATTGCTGCCCCCTTAGAGATATAATTTATTTATTCTTGTCGATTATTGAGATGTTTTCATAGCATGTTTTCCTCTAGACTGTTATATATGTAATAAACAAATCAAATTAATATATGTAATAAACAAATCAAAATTTCAGTATAAACTAAACTGCTAAATTTGACATCCATAAAGATTTTAAATTTGTCCAAACGAAACAGTAAAAACTTCGATTGCATTGAAAAAATGTTGCAAATAAATGTTAACTTTATTAACACAAGTGGTGCTTTACTTATGGTGGATTATTTTGCGTATACCTATTAGTAGGTTGAAAACATTATGAGACTGAAAATATTTCTAATATACGTAATTTACAAGCATAATAGCTCAGCCTAGCCTATCTTTAATGTGCTGAAAGGACTGTCTTGGCTAATGTGTGAGAAAACGCAAAACTTCTTTCATAAACACATTTAAAATATATATATAATTTATTGACTATTGTACTAAAAATGTAGAATAGCATGATTATGACAGTAACTACCCTTTAATGTGAGTACGGGAAAACGCAGTGCACCTAAAATACATTTGAAGAGCTGTGCTCAAATTAAGATAAAATAAGACGCCGAAGAAATATTAATTTAGAAGTCAAACAACAAAAATCAGCATTAGCTTTTGCAGCCGAGGATGGTGGTTTGGTAAAACCATCGAAACTAGTCCTGTGAAAATTTGAAAACATAATGCTGATTTTTGTTGTTTGACTTCTAAAATAACTGTGCTCAAGTTAGTTGCTGGAAGAGACGCTACTGTGCATAAAATAACTAATTGTACTTTCTTCTGATGAGGCTTGATATGCATGATAGAAGGCTTAGGGCATCCACTCTTCTAAAAGATTTTCGGGAAGACTCTACAGTTTCTTTAGTTTGCTACGTATTTTTTGTTGCATGCAGGATTATTGTGGATCTTTCTTTCAGTCAGGGCTAGATTAACCATTAAGCAACTTAAGCACATGCTCAAGGCACCAAGAAAAGGTGAGCCACAAAGAAGTCCTTAGGTATTCAGGAAAGGTGTCACAAAAAAATTTCCTATTACCGGTTTACCGTGGAATGCTTGATGCACCTAAACCAAAGCGAGAGTGAGAAAGAAAAGAAAAAACTGGCATAAACGTTATGTGGCAGCAGCACAATCTTTTAAATGCCTAGGGCCTTTAAAAATCTTAATCCTACCATGCTTTCAGCTACTTTATTTGTAGACCGTGGCCTAAACATGTCTAGCACTGTGCTTACCAGTAAAGTGATTAAGATTCAGAATTTCAAGCAGTATTTCTACTGAATGAGTAGCATTTTCTCCTGATAAATGAAGACGAAAAGCGATAAGTCGAAACACGTAAATTGCGTACTACTGTATAATAAATACGTCCATGAAAGGAGCTTTCTGTTCTCATTGGCAAAGCAGAGAAACCACTACATAAATCATTTGAATAAACGTGGCGTTATTTCCGCAAATTTTGGTTCTAGACGTGTACTTTCAGTTGCAGAATCTCTCAAGATAAAGAATAATTTTATGAAAATAGTGCAGTAGTATAAATGGGTGAGTGTTATACGTATAAAATCTAACTTTTTTTATATAGTCCTCCAGAGCGAAAATTCCCAAATTATTAAAAGTTTGATTATGCATAATCTAAATTTCTATGCTTTCGCATGCACAAATATTGCATGTATGCAATTAATATTTTGAGAGGTTTAATAACAAGTCCTGTTTTCTCAATAGCGAACCGTTAATGTTTACCTTATTTTTTGTTGTTATTGTTTCCTAATTTGAATAATAAAAATAATAAATAAATAAATAAATAATAATAAAATTTTGTCTGTAATTATCGTCACAAAGTGAAGTCCTAAAGTGATAGTATTTCTTGATTCTTTGCTAGTTTTGCACATACAGGTATGGAGTGTTTCGCGTGTGTGATTATTTTGCATAAGGGGATGTAATATTTTACTAATTGGAATCACTATTATATGAGAACTATCTGAAAGTTAGATGTTATTGTCACAAAACACTTCCATTCATAGTGTTGTAATTGTTCTCATAAAATTCTCTATCATATTTTGTGAAATCTTTTAATTAGGAGTACATGTCTAGGATCAGTATTTAAAGAAATAAAGATTATAGTCATTTTTAGAACCTGTGGTCATTACAGATACCCATTTACCTCCCTTCCCTTTATCGGATAGATCTTTAGCAAAGGTTTTCAGAAATCTTTGAGATATATATTTATAATTACCGACATGAAAATTTAAGCAATAGCAACTAGTTTATAAATTATAGTTTTTTTTAATCCGATATGAAATGTGCATTTTATGCACTAAGTTGCCAATTCCTGATAATGTGATGTTATAAACTGAAGGGGAAAAAAAAGTTGGGAACTGATGAATTATTGAATGCTGTATTTTCTGTGTTTTAGAAAAAAATATTAAAGCATAATATAAGCCAGTTTTAAAACCTTATTTGTCACATCACAAATTAATATTCTTTTATAATTTTGGAATTTGACACTGTTAAAGTCATACTGAACTGAAACAATTTCATGTTAATTTTCCTAAATCTTTTTAAAGTGTCATTTATTTTGGCAGCTTCTTTATCCATGGTTATAATTTTGACATTTTGTTTTAATCATCAGTTGCATTTTCTTTTTAGATAAGTTTTTCTTCTGTATAAATGCTTAAATTTCCTAAATATTTCATCTCCTCTTTTGCCTTTTTCTCGTTTTTTCTTAATTTATGTTCATGTTTTCTTGGGGTGTAATTTACTCTATTTTTTGCCACCTATGTGTAATTAATGAATTTATGAAAAATGAGCGAATAATGCATTTTATTTTAAAACTGCTTAATGCCTTGAAAAATGCAAGATGCATATATCTAATGTAAAAAGGAATTTTTAGGGGGACTACCAAAGTGTCAGTTATTTATTCTCCTCCGCACAATATGTGTCTTCTGTTAAATTTTCTCTTCACATGAATTATACAATTGTCCAACTTCAGAATTGAGTAAACTCAAAGTCTCAGTAATCGAATTTCAAGCCCCCTCCCCATAAGATGGTAGGTTTTATTTTGTTTTAATATGTTAGGTATTGTGCACCAGCTATATATATATATATAAATATGAGTTAAAAAGTTCAGAAACATACTTCGAATTTCTTGAAGATCTGCACTTTACAAATTCGATAACCTGGTCTATTCCATTGAAAGATACACGTGCATGAAAGTATATTGTTTATTGATCATGGGGACTGTTTGTCTATGTGTATATAAGGAAAAATATGATTAAAGAAATTACTGATAATAAAACACAAGTAATTGGAATTATTCCATTTTTTATTATTTGCATAACTTCAAATTTTATATATATTATAAAGAGTTTTAAAGTATAACTCTAATTTCTTTGTAATCAGCAGCCATGCATATGTCTTAATATAATGATTGCTGTAATTTTATTCTGCTGATGTGTTTAGCAGATTTTCACACTTCTAATCTGGCTCAGAGTATTGTTGTTGACACAAAATTTTGAGGTTTTTAATTGTATTTCTTCTTATAGGTGCGAACATCTACGTAAAGCTTATTAATCCTGTAAAATTTTATGTCATTGAACATTGCTCTGAGCTGTGGTTGAAGGATGGCTTTCTGCTGTGCACACAGCTTGGCAGTTAACATCTTATGCGAGAAATTCTAATGTTGCTTAATAATTTTATAAGGTGAGTTTCTGCTGATTACATTATCTTTCCTTTTTTTATAAGATTTGTTTTTCTGATTACTTCTTATTTAAGAGATTTCACATTCTTTAGTAGTTAAAAAGAAAGAAAAGAAAAATATTGAAAATAGTTTTGATTTTTAGATTTAGTATTCTTTACTTATTGATAATTAAACTAATTAAGTTTATTATGTGATTTATATTATTCATCCTTTATTAGCTCACCAATCATGAAGTCATGAATGAGTTGTTTAGTAATGTCACATGGTCTGGTTCTCATCTTGCAGTAGATGATGCCATAACTGTTAGTCACTGGACTACACCTTACACCAATATTTATGTCAACCTTGCTGTATTCATTATTATGAATGTAAGTCTGCTGTTTTGAAGCCTTAACATTAGATTTCATATAAGCATTTTCTGTCTTGTTAATATTGTGTTTAACTACAATTTTTATTTTTAGTTTGTTACAACAACTGTTTGTGCAACTCTGCCAGTACCTGCTGGTGTTTTTATTCCTATTTTTCGTATTGGTAAGATCTATCGAAAATTTCTTTTTTTCTTTTAAGAAAAAGTTTTTTTACGAATTTGCTGGAAGCAATAGAATTTATTTACTTGAAATACAGTAACTCAAAATTTTCAGGCTATAAAGAAAAGCTATTTTTCACTTATTATAAATAGCAATATTAAAACTTTATTAGTGAAAGAGAACTGCAAGTGTTTTGAGTTATAACTGTAAGAATTAAAAAAAAAAAAGCCTCTGAAACATTAAGGCAACTTTAAAGTAGCTGTTATGTACGTAGTTACATCGTTTTTACACACTGTATTTAAATTTTTTATTTTACACACTTCTTAGCATTTTAAAGTGCATCATTTTCTTTTTTGTTTTTTATTCCATTAATCATTTGATACAAATATATCACATACTTTACATTATAATATTTTAATATAATTATAATGTTAATTGTAATGTTTTAATATAATTTTACTTCTGCTTGAAATAATAGAACAAATTCAACAAAATTCCTAGGACTTGTATCTTTTAATGTTTTTATTAGAATTTTTTTGTGTGTATGTTCTTTAAGCTCAGTTTTTATGCCTTTGTAGGTGCTGCCTTCGGACGTTTAGTAGGGGAGTGTATGGCAGCATGGTTTCCTGAAGGGATACGGATGGGTGATAATATATTCAAGATATTGCCGGGAGGTTATGCTGTTGTTGGTAAATTCAGCATTTGAACTGTTTCTGGTTTTCAGAGAATATTGATTGATATTGAAAATATATATCATTAATGTATAGCGTAAAATATTCCAGGAAATATTTTTGTGATTCTAAAATCAATTCATAAGAATGCTGCCTTAGAATTTTTTTTCAGAATGACTTAGCTGTTTAAGTTATTATTTATGATTTCCAATTAATATGAAGTTAACCTTATTGCTGTACATCATAATACTATTTTAATATTCAATAAATGCGTTATTTATTTATTTATATTTATGTATGATATGATTTTTAGAAAGTAGTACAAGAACATGAGAGACCTATTTGGTCAAGAATTTTGCACATTGAGCTGCAAAATTAAATTTAAAGGTAAGCAGAAGGAGTAAAATTCTAAAAGCAATCGCCTAAAAGTAAATTTGGTACCTTAGTTCCAAAGTGTAAAAATACTTGAACAAAAATCGATTACTAAAAAAGTAAAAGTAATTGAAAAAAAAAAACTGAATGTTGGTACTGAAGAAACTCAACATTTAAAAAATTAAAACACTTAAAAATTAAAAACATTTTTAAGCACAAGCTAAATTAAATATTAAAATCACCAGAATAAATTACAAAGAATGGCAATAAATGGCAATTTAGTTTAACTCGAGGTTCATCACGGACTTATCAAGGGAAAAGCGTGACAAATGCGAGTACAGCTTAATTCCATTACGCGTTTCGTCGAACGAGAATAATTGAGACAGAAGTGAATAAACATTAATAGAAAAATAAAAGAATCTACATAATACAGTTGGTCTCAATTCTTATCGTTGTATCGTTA
Organism: Stegodyphus mimosarum; assembly: GCA_000611955.2. Classification (NCBI taxonomy): domain Eukaryota; kingdom Metazoa; phylum Arthropoda; class Arachnida; order Araneae; family Eresidae; genus Stegodyphus; species Stegodyphus mimosarum. The sequence goes on along the minus strand of KK113268.1, from coordinate 278,696 downwards.
TCGCATGCCATAAATTTAAAATTAAAACACTACCGAAAAAGAAAAAACTTTATTTTAAGAAACATAAAACAACATACAAAACATAATTTTAAGAAAAATCCCAATGAGCTAGAAGAATTAAACTTAGTAACAGTAAAAGAAATTAAAAATAAAGCACAAGTGCCTTGCTAAGACCAATTGCATTATAAAGTGAAAGAAAATGAATCCTTTCAGCGGCTGTAACAAAAGTAAAAGAGTAAAAAAAGCTGAAAGAGGTTGCCAGAATTAGAATTCTAAAAAAGGAAGCAACCAGAAAAGAAATTGAAAATCACCAATTAGGTGTAACTTGGAAGATGGGGGAAATAAACGTCATGATGATGAACCAATGATGGGCCACGGCCAGTGTGGAAATCTGGACAGAAGGAAGGGAGGGCATACAGCGGTTAATCTTGAAGGTCGAAGATGGAAGCTTTTTCAACAAAATGGCGTCCAGTTCAGTGTTGAGTCACGTAAATAATTTTTGAATGTGAAGAACAAAATGTCTAAACTTAGCAAATGTAAAATCTGGCCTGAAAGCGGTGGAAATTAGAAAAAAAGCATGATTTGCTAGAAAAAGTCGTAACTCTTGTTGCTAGAGGGCTTACAAGCGATAAGAAACGAAAGAGACCCTTAAAATTAGAAAAGGACAGAAAAGGCCAGAAAACAGTAATGTTAAATTTTAAGTTTAATAATTAAACTGAAGTTCTGTTCAAATTTAAAGAAGTATAAAAGTAGCAGTAAAAGGAACCTATGATAAATTTTTACATTAAATCACCTGAATTAGCATCAATCATCTACCTTCCCTTGGGATTTAAGTAAAAAATTTTATTATCTAATCCAAATAATCTAAAATAAAAAGTAACTTTTTTTAAGGAATTTTTAGTTACTCTTTGAGGAATAAGATTGTTTTGTAAAATTTTAATGAAGTAGTGAATTTCCTCTTGAAACAGTTCAGTGTTATTACAGGTTCTTTTAATTCTAAGAAGTTGTGCATTAATAGCATTGATAATGACCCTTTTTGAAGTGTTAGAATTCCAGTTAGGGAGTTTTAATGTATGAAAATTAAAGTCTCTACGTTTATCAAAAATTTTAATTTGATTGTAATTTAGAATATGTATATCTAGCTAAACTACTTCATTTTGTAATGTATTAGTAGTATTGAGGCAAGAAAAGTAAATATTAGCATTTTCAAGGTTGCAAACGTTATTAAAGTCAATAACATCATCAATATAGTGAAAGATGTGTTGGAAATACTTGTGTTCTTTAAGTGAACGTACAAATTTAAATTCTTGAGTAAAGAGTCCACAGAATTCAGTTGAGCAACTTCCACCCATTGGAATTCCTTGCACTTGCTTAAAGATAATGTTATTAAATTGTAAATAATTGTTAAAAAGTACACTGTTAAGAAAAAGTTTCCATTCTTCAGGAGCTATTATTGTCTCTATCTGCGGAAATAATTGAGGAAGAGTAAGAAGGCTATTATATATTTCATCCAAGGGTAATGTAGTATAAAGGTTCTCGAAGTCGTAACATTAAATGTGTTCTATTTTAAGCATATTTAAAGTTTTCAGAATAACTTCATTGTTAGAAATCATCCATTTGCAGTGTTGATCTTGAAAATCGAAATTATTAATAACATCCAAAACAAGTTTCTTTGCAAAGAGATAATCAATTTCTTTTAAAAAAACTTTGTACTGTTAGCAATGTATCTGAAACAAGATTTTTATGAAATTTAGGTAGGGCATAGATATTTGTAAACCTGTTATTTAACTTGTTGTGATGAATTTTGAGTCTTTTGTGAAGGGCTGTAAATTTTTTTCTCCAGAATTGTGGTGCTGGTAGCAACTTGTTAAGTGCACATGCTGTGTAGCTCCTTATGTAAAAGTTCAAAATATGTATGATATGATATATAAATATAAATAAATAATGATATTTCATTTGAATTTTCAGGGGCTGCTGCATTATCTGGGAGTGCTACTCACACGGTGTCTACATCAGTCATTGTTTTTGAACTAACCGGCCAAATGTCACATATTTTACCAGTGATCGTAAGTGAAAGTGCACGGTATTGATCTGTTTGTAATTATAGTTGTCATATTGCATTTTATGAATTTTTTAAATTTTCACTAGTATGTAATCCGACATTAATCTGTAATTACTTATATAACTGCTTGTGTTTTAAAGGAGTATACCAGATCTTGAGTATCTAATAAAACCTGCAGGCTCTAATATAAGACATTTCATTTGAGGTTTTTAAAATATCTGGAGTGTTATCGCTACTGACCATATCATAAGATGAATAGCTAGTACAAATCCTTCGCCGTTCCACACTGAACTGTCATGATGTTATTTCTTGATTCACTGCCATTGCTTTCCCTGTAATACTTACAACTATAATGTTATGCCTTTTCTTTGATCGCCAAGCCACCATTCTGAACATACAAACTCTTGTTTCTTGTCTAAATGCTTTACTAACTGTTCAGCTTTGGTCTTCAGCACAGGCCGGTTGAGAGGAACTTCTAAGGACCTCTGAAAAATAAAACGTTGAAGTAGTGCTTGGTTGATACTCTTTTCATGCATGTTTCTTATATTGCTCATGTTTGTTTATATGTCTGCCGAATTTTATCTTTGTTTTACAAGACATTATTTACAATTACTGTAAATGTTAATTTTGTTATTAACATATTGCAGCTTAAAAGAAATGCAGTTATTAAATACAGCACATAGACAAGCAACAATTTAAAGCATGTTGCCACAGTAAGTTGCAGAAAGTAGCTCATATGTACCATTAAACTGTTATAAATGACTCAGCATGTTCAACTAAGCAGTCAGTTAGCTTCTTTATATATTATGTTGCTACTATGATAAGTCACTACAAATGTTAATTTTCTACAAGCATGTTACAACTTATAAATGTAGTTTCTCAATACAATATATAGGTAAGCGTTGACTTTAACGCTATAACCAGAATAATGCTATGGTGTGACTGTTGATGAGTTAAGCTAGTACATGTAAGTTACATGAGTTTAAGTAAGTACCTTAGAAATGAGCTGCATTTATGATGAGGGAATAAACTTTATGAATAAGCAAGTTAGTATCGAAGTTCAATTAATGAATTACTGTGATACAATAAGTATGATATAGTGTTATAATACTATAAATAAGCAAGTTACCCAATGAAGTTATGATATGCAGTGGTGCAAATGACTTGAAGCAATTCTGTGGTGAAGACTAGTAGTTTAAAAGTCATGTATCATCCACAATTACACTGCACACCAAACTCATTTCCCAGTCGTGAAGGAAAAAAGATGTTTTAGAGTTTACGTCTGCTTTCATTGGTTTGCAGGTAATGAAAAGATTAAATATAATTGATTTCCATACTCAAACAAAGGATACTGCATATTGTTACTACTGAAAATTCGTTATGGCTTTCCACAAAAGGAACAGAGGTACAGGTATCGGCAAAAATTCTTGAATGCTTTTCCTAAGCATGAAACTATCTTGCAACCATCATATGCAAAATTATGTCTGCAAATCGAAAGCTTGTCTCTGAGAGCCCAGAGCTTGAGAAGCTGAGAATTCCATCCAGAAAGAACTTTCTAGAAGAGTTAGAGTTAATGGCTAAATATAAGTATGTTTTGGTTTCACATGTTCAATAAGCAGCAAAACATAAAAAATTGGTTATGAAACTAAACTAGGATATTCAAACTGAAATAATTATGGCAATTTGCTATGAAATTACTTCTGTTAAAGTAAAAAAGATGTAGTTGCATGCAAATGATTTTCAGTAGTTCTAGACTGTAGACTATGCTTAAATTAGATTAGAATTTTTTAAAATCTGATGCATTTTCTGGACTGAAGAATATTTTTTTTTTATTTTATAGATTTTGAGATACTGCTTTAAAGGATCTCAGTGAATTAATAGTATTAGAATTTAGAATCTCGGTGAATTAATATTTCCTATATTTAGTCTTTTTAGAATTTTTCGTTATCGGGAAACTAAAGAAATCAGCAATGCCCTCGCTGGGATTCAGAACTTTTGATATTAGCCCAATGTGCTATCCAGTTACACCATGAAGACATGTGATAAGGAGGGATAATATACCTCATAAATATTTTACGTAATTTTGGAATATAGTCTGAAGAATGCCGGGCCTCTTATATGATAATGGATATTTTATGAAAGCAGAAAACAATGCCAGATTAAGTCTTATTCATCAATTCATTATAACATTCTTTGTTCTGTTCATAGCATGAACTTGTTTGTTTGTGGTATGACAAAATCATAAGTAACTCCTCTGAATTTCTTTAGTGGGTTAAAAAAGTGTTAATTTTATTGTTTGTGAAATAGTAACAAATTCTGATTAGGCATATATGCTTGATGCTTACACCACTCAGAGGAACCAGGAGGGGTGCAGTGCTTAAAACTGTTAGTGTTAGGTACAAACTTAAGAATAAAATGCATGGCTCAGATGATTTTGAAAAAATATAAAGGGGTTGTCACCATTTGTATTGAAACATCCAGTTATCTGAAAGAGATCACAACATTTAAATTTTCTTTGTACCCGTGATCAAGCAAAATATTCTTTTTAAAGTCAATGGAATTAATAAAGCACTTGAACAAGAAGACATGCAATTCGATATACCAGTGAAACTTGCAAATATCAAGTTAACTATTTTTGAAAAATTTCAGGTGGGTGACATTAAGAAGCTTATGAAAAAACAGAAGAACTGATTACAAATTTAGTGGGTGTTATTCAGTTCAGAGAAATGTACGATATGCAGAACTTACCAAAAGGAACTTTTTGTGTAAAGGTGGCAAAAAGCCTTCATTAAGGGAGAAAATCATCTATGAATAAATTTCTTCATAGTAGGACACTACTCTCGTGTCTTTGAGGAATAAAAAAATGGATATGTACGTGATTGATCTGATGTGTTCGGTGCTATTTACTACCTTAAGAAGTTGATAGTAAACAGAAAACTCTAAAGTGCATTTGGGAAATTAGTAAATGTGCTGTAATTCTGAAATGAGTGAAAATATGCCACATATTTTTTGTTTCATTGAAATTAGCATGCATATTAATTAATTTTGTGCAAGTGTTGTATTACTATTTTCTAATATGTTTGTAATAGAAGCCATTTTGAAAAATTTTATTTTATAAGAAATGCTGACCAAGTATCTATAATTTTTGTCCTCAAAATAAAATAATTGAATGTGACAAGTTTTGTAATAGTTAGAACATGCAGTAAAAACAGAATTTTAAAAGCTACTTCAGGATAGAATTTTAGAGGAGAACCAGTGTGGAGGCCTCTAAAACACTTTTAACTGGCCTTGTCTCGTAATAAAAAAATTTCAGCAGTGCATTAGTTATCATACTATATTAAGTACTTATACTGCAAAACTATGCAACATACAAATTGCTGAGATTTTTGGAAATACAAGTCTGCTAAGTTATATTCATAGATAAATCTAAGTTTCCTGTCTCGCACGTAAAAATATGTTTCACAATAAATTCCTCTTGAATGTACGTAACTGCAGTACTAAGTAAATAAATTTGAAAATTTTTTTAGTGAAATCTTCCACGTTCTTTTTCTTTTCTTTTTTCTTTCTTTCTTTCTTTTCTTTTCTTTTTTTTTTTTTTGTGGACACTTTAGTGAATGAAGTGATGTGCTAGTTTTTCTGAAATGCTTAAAACTCAATATCATTCTATGAATAAATTTTTTACTAAAGAAGATCTCAATCCTGAAACTATAGAGTAGTAACGTTTGTATCATATGTATGGTGATTTGTCACCTTCCTACTATGCCTTCCTACCTAAGAATGGGTGGAATAGTATCAGATGGATTGAGAATCCGTAGAGGACAATTCTTATAAAAGAGGACTATGCGAGACATTGAAATCAGAAAATACTGTTTGCATTCAAGAGGAAATATTGACTGACTGTAGATTAAAAGTCAAGAAGACAGCAGCAAGATTGAATCTGTGGATTATTTTACACATTCTACATAAATATCTTCACAAAGTTTCTGCAAGAAAGTTACCCCAACTTCTTTTCCACAATTCAAAAAACAGCAGTGTGTCAATAAAATTCAAAAACAACAATGTGAATTTAAAGAGCATGACTACTTCCCTTATAGACGAGATTTAACTCCAAGTAGTTATCATCTGTTCTCCAAACTGAAATCTAACCTTCATGGAAACAGATTTAATGATGATGGTAGCATGAAAAGGGCAGTTATGGAATATTTTGATGGCAAACCTTCAGATTACTTTTTCAGGGGCACAGAACTGCTCATTAAATGTTAGGAAAAATGTATCGAGGTACAAAGAGATCATATTGAAGAATAAATTATTGAAGTTTTCCCTATTTTTCAGAAATATGTTAGGCAGGGAACTTTTGGATGTACCAATGTATGTACAGTTTAAAATGACAGTGACTTTCATATGAGCACATATAGATAAATCTGACACATTTATATGCATATAGATAAAAACTAACATATTGCTGCATAAATGTGTTTTTAGGCAAAGAGAGTGAAGAGTAAATTACATGGGTACATTACCCGACATTGAAAATGCATCTCCAAGAAGGAGCAGCCAGACAGTGGTGAAACTTGGCAAACAGAAAGACAGCGATGAATAATAAGAGATCTTTATTTCGAAATGATATGCATAAAACAGAGCAAGAACAATGCCAGCTCAGTAGCTTGCAAGACCATCTTGGACGGCAATACATGAAGGAACAAGTCAATGGTGTCCTGAGGAATGGCTCTCCATTCCCTGTGAACTATTTACCAAAGTTAATCTTCTGAACGCAGCAATGGCAGGGTCTGCAAATGGCGTCCAATCACATCCCATATGTTTTCGATTGGTAAGAAATCAGGAGAGAACGGTGGCCAAGGAAGCATTTGTATACCTTGCAGAGCACCACATTGGCTGATGCGAGCAGTGTGTGCTCGGGCGTTATCCTGTTGATAAAAGGCATTGGGCACTTCCTGAAGGTAAGAGAGTATCATCGGCCGCAGCACATTATCCACGTATCGATGGGCCGTCAAAGTGCCCTGAATACGAACTAGAAGTGACCTGAAAGTATACGCAATTGCACCCCAAAACATGATGGCAAGTTGTCGCGCGGTGGGGATTCCACAGTTGCTGCTGGATTGGACCTATGTCCACATCGACGCCACACTCGTATGCGGTGACTATCATTAGAGAAAGAGAAACGTGACTCATCTGAAAACACGACCCTGTGTCATTCCGTCGTCCACATCGCTCGAGCCCGGCACCATTGCAGATGTTGGTGCCTATGATGTGGGGTGTGTGTCTTCTTAATGGACGCCACTAGCCACCAACCAAAGGCAAATGGTTCTGGTCAATATGGGAATATCCAGGGTGTCTTGAACATGCTGCAAAATGGAGGTAGAAGGGCTTTCCGAGTGCGCCACTGCTTGCCGGCGGATACGTTGATCCACGCATGCTGACGTCACTCTGGCTGCATCGGCACCCCTTGAACTTGCCACATTACCTTGTTCGACTGTGGTCGCCTCAGCCTGAGCTCTGTGAATGCGTCTAGGTATGTGTCAGTTGAAATTTGCCGTATGGACCAACCTGCCCTTCTCAGTTGGATCACCATGCCCTTCGTAAAATCATCTGCAATAGATTCGTAGAATGGTGCATCACTAGAGTACCTAGGTGCAACGATCTCACGTTTATCGAAAAATTAATTATTTTGAATATATGAGCATAAATACAAAATTAAAATTTCTAAAGTAGAGAAAATTTCATGAAAGTCACAAGTCCATGAAATAATCATGTAGAGCAGTAGGTAAAAATATCGGGCTGGCGAAACGTGATGAACATGAGGAAATGCGAGCACAGGCAGTTACGAAAATATGGGGCACATAATATATAATTTTAACATAATAAATACAAAGTAACATCATAAGCTGATATCCCAAAGTAGTCAAAAGTTCCAGCGCAAAATTGAAGTTATATGCATGTCAAAAGATGGTTCAAAAGGGGTCGAAAATGCGAAAAGTCTAGTTTCCATTTATACTAGATAAATTTCCATTAAAAATCTCTTCTAACATGTTAAAGAAGACAAAAATTTTGTCTATGGAAGTAGGTGCAGCACGAATATCATCCAATCGATTCATGATTATTTTAATTACATAAAAAATAGAAAATTCACTAAAAATTTTGTTTACTTGACTAATGACCTGCAAAAAGTCCTTAAAAGTAGATATTATTTGTTGAGCTTTTATTCTCACTTCTATTGTTGGGTTTAGCTACTCTAGGGAGCGGTGAAAATTGTGTGTGGTCTTTTGTATTGACATCAGTTCAAATTTTCCTATCATTACTAAGTGATATGGTAGGATTTTTTTGACTAAAAGTGTCACTTTGTGTCCTGAGGGGAATATTTCCACCACATGGCTCTGAATCAGTGTTAACAATCTCTTTCTTAACATTTGGGTTCTTCGAATTACTTGGGTTTTGGGAACAAAAACGAAAGTTGGCTACATGGTCACCACCACAATACAACACGTCGGTTTTTCAATGAATTTTGTTTCACAAGTCCACAGTTTTATACGGCAATGAACATTTAACACATCTCGGTGCAAGTTTGCACTCCTCCATGAATGATAGAAATGTTGGCAATTATAGCATTGAGCAATAACCACTTTTGTATTTATATGATTCTATTTTAACATCAAAAGATAGTAAATTACTGATGTCATAGAGTTTATCAGTGCTCTCAACGTTAGCTAACTGCACTTGAAAAAAAAGTAGTGGAACACAATTTTTAAACCTGAACGTTTGGTTCACTTTAATAACAATTAACTTATCTTTAATTTCCTCCTTAGAGTAGTCAGAAGGTAACCCTCAAATAACAATCTTCACAGGTTTAACACATTTAGCATGCAGTATGTAATATTGTATACCATTGCTATCTAGGTATCTCATAATCTTACGGTCATCTTCCACAGTGAGTGGTAATAATTTTAAGAAATCACCAGAAATTCTGGCTGTGAAGAGAACATTTAGTTCATTGCTAAGTTTCTTAGCAAAGTCATTAAATTTAATTGAGGAAATGACCATAATCGGAATTATACGTGGTTGTGGTACTTTATTCTTATCTGCAGCATTAGCACTATCAACATTTCTATCGATATTATCAACATTTCCATTAGCCTTTTCATTAGTATTTTGGCTACAATTAAGAGTAGCAAATTTATCCGAGATTGCAATATCAATATTGTTTTTAACATTTTATGTGACCTGATGGTCTTCCTGAGGGAAGTAAATCTATCTGAGCACGTGGTTTTATCATGTGCACGTTTTTTAGAATTACCTTTAAGCTTACTAGATTTTTCTAATTTTTTAATATTTTTAATAACATCAGAGAACAGAAATTCATTACATGAGTTTACTAGCACATTTCAATACATTATTAGTATTCTTATCACTATCATTAGACATTTTACCTAAAACACAACTTTCCTTAACATCAGAATTTACAACAACAAAATCGGCAATAGAACTATTACATGCCCTAAAATTATCGCCAATTACCTAATAAGTTCTTGCGTTTGGTTTCCATTTCCTTAATTTGAGTTTTAGCGAAGAGTCTTTGAGATATAGCAATCCACATTATGATTTTCCTTATTAGCTAATTCAGAAATATTATTAAGTTTTTCACTGAAATCCATAGTGCTTTTTTGAAATCCAGTAACGTTAATAAAATGCACAGCATTGAATTCCTTTTTAGCGAGCAAGCCCTTAAGTATTTCATCCATGCCCAAAGGTTCCATTTCTAGATTAATACAATGATCGTCACTATCCGAAACTAAGTAATGCACGTATTGTGTTTCCATAATTTATATCACAGAACACTACAATACATCAGTGTTGAAAGCAAATCCGAATCGTCTATCTGCTCAAGCTGCCTCCGTTGACAATGGAATGGCATTCTCTGGTGTTACACGGGTTCTTTGACACAAGAACAAATTTTCTACGATGATTTCCCTAGCAGAAATAACGGCACGAAAATTGAACATTCTGCAGGTTCCTTCCCTTATATCTTCATCGTGCACTGGAGAGCTGTGCATAACTCGGTGACTTGCATCTACCCTGAAATTTGCATAATTTTCGGGCCGCTCCTTCTTGGTGTTGTATTTTCAAGGTCGGTTAGTGTATATGTTTTGAATTGGTTATGATATCTGCATTTTCACATAAATATCTGATTACTTTTAGGTACCTGGATACATGCAAGGCCATCTAATATGAATCCCCATTTTTTCCCCTGTAAATACTTCAAAAAATCCAGGGTTGTCTTGTATGTGTGACATTTTATACTTTTATATATATTCGTTGAATTGATTCCTAGCTAGAAAACTGTCAGATATTTGTCATGTCTTAAATTTGAAATTTATTTTACACATGATAAAGACTTCCAGAAATAATTAAGGAACAATTTTTATACAGAAATAAATTCCAGGAAAAAAAACAAAAATGTAGAATAATTAGATGGTATTCTGAATATACTGTTTGGGGAAGGAATAATATTTGATTTCCCTCTTTTTTTGGTAATATGTAAATTCTTTTTTGTTTTAATTTGGCATGAAATTTGATTCATATGTTATATTTAAAAGATTTTTAAATTTCTTGAGATTAAAGATTTTTGCCCTTTTTTTTTTTTTTTTTTTTTTTTTTTTTTTTTTTTTTTTTTTCAGATTGCAGTTCTGATTGCTAATGCCATTGCTCAGTCTCTTCAGCCATCTATATATGATAGCATAATACAAATTAAAAAATTGCCATATCTACCATCCATTATTTCCACTTCATCTCAGTAAGTTTTTTTTTAATGCTTAGGAATCTGTTTCCTTAACAGCAGCTAACTATTTAAATATAGTTGAAATAAATTTTTGATGTTTTCTTTTAGTGGTTTGTGTACCTATAACTAGATACACAGATCAAAAAACTAAAAATTGAGTATGAATTTATTATGACTATTTTTTTAGTTTAGTTTATTGCATTGCCTTAGTATTAAGTGATTTAATCTACTTTTATTGTACCTCAGGGCTTACAACATTTATGTAGATGATATTATGGTACGTGAGATAATATATATATCAGAAGGTGCTACATATAGAGAAATTAAAGCAGTTTTGAAAGGCAACAAACGATTGCAGTCATTCCCATTAGTAGAATCTTCAGGTATTGCATTTTTCTGTTCACTTTTAAATTCATTTCTAAATTATTTACATTGTGTGAATTAAATAGTTATTAAACGTATAATTATTTTCTGGAAATATTGCTGTATTAGGGTTCCTTATTTCTTCAAAGTCATATCTGTGAGAGTTACAAATAATTATGTTAAAATGCATTTATTGAAATCATACAGTAAGAAGTTCCAAAATTTATTATTAATTAAAATTATTTCATCTAAAATTTATATTGTTGTATTTTAAGCTATTTATTAATTTCAGCAATCAATTCTGTGCTTTTGTTATTTTTTAATTAAAAATAAGTTTCAGAATATCTGAAATTTATTAACTCTAAAATTATTAATAAATATGAATCTTGGACTATTTTGTCAGGTACTACTTTATAATATACCACTATATAACAATCATTAAATTTTATATGTGTGAATGTGAGAATGATTGTAGTTTCTCATAAGATTTCACAAAAAGAAATAGTTAATATTAAATTAATATTTTATTTATATTGTTCTGTATTTTCTTAGAATCAATGATATTACTGGGTTCTGTTCAAAGAATAGAACTTATGCGTTTATTGGAAAGGCATTTAGGTCGGGAACGCAGATTGGAAGAAGTTGCCAGAAGACAATCTGTAGATGAAGGAACATATAAAGCCGCACAAGAACAAGAGAGAAGGATGTCCAGGTTTGAAGTGATTCCTGTTGCTGGGCATGGAAGGGTAAGAACTGGGTGATATTTGTACCAAACCCAAATTGCTTAGGAACATTTGCCTTTTTAATTCTGCTTATTGTTCTTGTTAACTTAATGTGTTTACATAATTAAGGATGTTATTTCTAATTGATTTCTCTATTAATAATATGTTAGATACAATTTCTTTTTCTTGAAAAATCTGAGTAAAAATTTTTGTATGATTATGTTTTAGTCTTCATCAAGAGGCTCACCTCCACCATCTCCTCCAATGACTCCTACATCTCCAAAAAAGTCTATTTTAAAGCACTCTCCTATGCATTCTCCTTATTCAACCATCACATCTAGTATTGCACATGGTAAGGACTTTCTAATGTTTTGTGAATTGATTGCAGTGACACAACATGAAAGAAAATGTTACAGAAAGATCATTGTAAGGGGAAGTATTGTCCTACAAAGAATCTTTCTAGATAAGTGTACAGTGACAAAACATTACAATTCCAAACACTGCTGTAGAAAATATTGTGGTAAAAATAAAGTGGCAACAAACTTTGTAGTTTTAAAATATCGTTGCTGAAAATATGGTAAAAACAACAAAGCAGCTGTATAATACTGTATAACAATAATATCACATAAGCATGTAGTTTGAGCTTTTGAATTTCAAAGTCTGAAAAAATATGCTCTTGTTATGTTGATAAAATGTTATTATGTTCCTCTGTTTTCAACTGCTATGGTATTATTGCGAGGATTTAAATAATAGAGATTTTTCTTTGCTATAGGTTTTGGACATTCCTGCGTGTGTGTGTTAATCCAGTTTTTCTCTTTGTCTGCATATTAATTAGCTGCATGTGGTAAAAATTAATACTCTGTTTTCAAATTCTTACTCTCTACTAAGATACATTTATAAGTAATGAAAACTTATTCTGCTATTAGTTAAAAATTAGTATAGTCTTCTAAGAAAATTTTACAGTAAAAATCAGTTGGGATTATTAAAATACTTTTCTAATTCTTGCTACATCAGTGCAATTCATTATCATAAATCGTCAAGACAAATACTTTTAGTATTTGAAAAAATAATTATTTGTTTAATTAACCTTTTTCAGGAAGAAATGGTAAGGGTTAAAAAGTCAAAAATTAGCTAATATCATTTTATTTCTATTCTGATTTGATTCAGTGAGGTTTATAAACAGGATTAAATATCTCTTTATAGATATAATTATGTATAGAACAGTTTAAGAATTAAAAACAGTGGAAAAAAACAAAGGTAAATTGAATAAGTTGCTAATCTGGAGGAAAACTTGTGGGAAATTAAGACATCAAAATGTTTCAGGAAAACTGAACTGAAGTTAGAAAATTTCAGTAGTGTTAGGAATTATATAAAAGTTTTTACATAATTTTATTTTTGTGGAACTTTGATGATGAGGTAATATGCTTCAGTAATTAAGCTTAACAAGTAACATGGTATAGTGTTTCCTTTAATTTTGGGGAGTTCCTAAATAAATAACTTTAACTAAAGTATACTTTGAAAGTACTTCCAAATTACTTCGTATAACTGCATATAAAAATAAATTCCACATCCTATTTAATCTGCAACTGCTTGTCAAGCTTCTAAATTATCCATACATGGGTTATTACAAAAGCTTTTCTTTTTTATTCATGTGTATTTACGGTTTGTAATAGAATGTGCTTCGTTCTATCATGGTAATTTAATTATATTCCTTATCAAACCGCTTCATAATGGAACAAAGTATAAATTATTTAATAAGTAAAATTTCCAGAGCCAAACTTTGAAAACAAGATTGCTTGTTTCTGCTTTAAGTGAGCTATGATACAATTATATATAGAATTCTTAAAAAGTAACTTTCCCCCCCCCCCAGTTTTTTAATGGAATAGTCTGACCAATATCATTATTTAATAAATAAATAAAAATATTGCCCTTCTGAAAAAAAATTAAGTTTTGCTTCTTCATATTTGATGATTAGCATGGGACCATCTTTGTCATTAAATGAAAACATTTCCAGCTAATTTAGATTAACAACTGATGGCTTCCATCCTGATGTTAAACAATTATTATAAGCACTCATAAGAAGAGGATTAACATTTTTACACTATTTGTTTCCAAACAAAAACTTGTTTCTCTTTTTCCTTGTGATAAAACCAAGAATCGCTTGATGCTAACTTTAAATTTCTAACACATTTACTGCCAGAAAATATTGTATTTTCAGAAATACATTTTAAACATACCTTGCTGATAACATTTTCTAAACAAGAGTATATTCCAAGCAATATTTCCATTGCAGTTTTGCCATAATAAATTGTTACCTGTTGCTGAAATAATCTTTCATAATAAGCCGTTCAAATGCGCAGTTTTTGAAGCAAAGCTAATAAACGAATTTGAAAATGTGATCTTAATGTGATAACTTATGTACCATTTACTGTACAGGAGAATTTGTAAGGTTGAAACTAATTCACTATTGAAGTACGCTCTCTTTAAACTTATGTGTTCAATGACTTTGCACTTAACTGAAGTCCAGAATTCTGAGAAACCGAAGAAGAGGTTAAAACTTAAATAAAAATTACATCTTGAAGTACAGCTAAAAATTTAACAAAGCTTAGGCCACTGCAACATGCGAGGTAACAAAAATACCAACATTTAAATATGTACATCATATAGAGTAATTTCATTGTATAAATAACTGGGCTTCAGCTACAGCAATGTATAGCCCTGAGCTTAACAAATTCAGAATTGCTCACCAGACTTAGATCAGCATTCAGGTGAATGGTCTAGGAAATAAACTGCTTTCTGGCATGTAGTCAAAGCTCTGTGTTTAAATGACGCATTCATTCGCTATTTAAACATTATTAAATTTGCATTCTGAAGAAGGCTTATGGAAGAAATAGTTACAGGAACAAATTAACATAGAAATAACATGTTAGGTAAAATAACCTTAAAAACGTTTTAGCAAAATTTTGTTAAAATATACCGGGTCGCCATAATTAAACTGACAGTGTTCTGTAGCACACTGTATTTGTGAGAATGACGCCACATTTTGTAGGAAGATTAAACGAGACGGGGGCGAAGGATTCCGCGAAAAAACAAATTAGTTCCAAAAGTCACCGCTAGGGGAATATTTGGCGCTGTGTAATAGGAAATAGAGTGTTAACATATGCATATTAATACGGAATAAAATTACCTTTTATTATGCACATTTTCTGATTTACTTCAAGTGCAATATGGCAACACTTTTAGAACACACAAAATAATGCGTAAAGGTAACGGTCCTGTGTCAGTTAATGGGCTAAAAGCAATGGTTGCGACGTTTGAGAAAACAGATTCTCTGAAGGTTTAGTCAGGCAGAGGACGAAAACCTGTACCACAGGATACAATCGAAGCAGTTGCCACGGCGATCGACAGAGGACCAAACAATATTGCCGCCATCTCTAGCACTCGTGGAGTAGCTCCGAATATGGATATGCCTTACAGTACGGTATGGAAAATCTTACGAAAGATTATCAACTTCTATCCGTACAAGATCAGTCGTGTACAGGAATTACTGTACCCCGACCATGATAAGCGATTGACTTTTGCTCTCACCTTTCTTGCCAGAATGGAGGTGGATGCTGCTTGGCCGTGGAAAATCTTATGGGGAGACGAGGCCCACTTTTACCTGAATGGAACTGTGAATACCCAGAACTGTCGAATTTGGGATGACAAATCACCACATGCAGTCACAGCAATTCCCTTACATTCACCAAAGGTAACTGTTTGGTGTGGGTTCACAGCGGAATTTATCGTAGGTCCATTCTTCTATGAGAACATTACCCCGACAGGACCGGAAACCTGTTCTGTTACCGGAGAGAAATATCGCCACATAGTGAACAGCTTTGTCATTCAGGCACTTCAGCAAAAACAATGCCTGGGGGAAATCATTTTCATGCAAGATGGAGCCCCTCCACACGTTGCCGTATGGGTGCAACAGATGCTACGACAGAAATTCACAACAGAAAGAGTCATTAGCCGCTACTTTCCAACTGCATGGCCACCTTGGTCGCCTCATCTTACTTAATGCGACTTCTGGCTATGGGGTTACCTTTAATCCAAGGTCTAGTAAGGAGTGGTCCAGGACCTGGCTACGTTGAAGGATAACATATCACAGACTGTACAGGAGATTCCTGCAGACATGTTACTTTCTGCTGTTGTGCATACTGTGCACAGAATGCAATAAGTGGTCCACAGCAACGGTAGCCACATTGAACCTCATTTGAATGCAAAATAAAAGGTAATTTCCGTATTGATTTGCATTTGTTAACACTCTACTTTCTATTATGCAGCGCCAAATATTCCCCTAGTGGTGACTTTTGGAACTAATTTGTTTTTTTCGCGGAATCCTTCGTCCCCCCGTCTTGTTTAATCTTCCTACAAAATGTGGCATCATTCTCGCAAAGAAATCGCGCTACAGAACACTATGAGCACTGACAGTTTAATTATGGCCACCTGGTATATGTTTAAATATAGCTCTTGTGGTTTAGATATTAAGAAGAATGGTAATACTGTTTTTGAGAATGTAATCATAAATCAATCATAATGAGCATAAATTTATGATAACTATAAAATTATACTTAAAAAATCTTCGATAACTAGTAAAAAAATTGAACAGATATATTAAAATTTTTGACAATAAAAACAACAATTTATTTATGATTGTCACTGTGGGAAATAAAAATACTCTGTCATTACTCATAAAACTGTATGGATTTATTAATATGTAAGAGAATTGTGTATTGAAGCTTCTGACTTCTAAGGAAAATAATACATAAGTGAAAAAAAATTAATGAACAATTTTGCAAATTAAGCAGTATTTACAACCAAAATTTAAAAAATGCTTTTATCTTTTGTTTGCCAGTTAATCATTCATAGTAACATTGCAACTCAAAGGACAAGTTCATATAGATCTTCGAACTTGTTAACGATATTTCATAATATTTTTCCACTATGATATTTTTGAAACTGTGAAATTTTGTTGCCACATTATCTTCTTTAACTGGCAGTGTTTTAACATTGCAAGTGTTCTCCCCCCCATCAAGACATACCTGAAGGATAGGATTTTCCTTTCTTGTTATTTACATCCTGATGTTTTCACTGCTAGGTTTCCAATGGTAATCGACTTTATTATTACCTTATTTGTCGTTTGTGATATTCTTAAGTGAATTTTGTGAAGCTAGTGATTCTAATTTTTTTAATTTGTGTATAATTCCATTAGTGATGTAAAGAAGTTTATGCTACTTCTAAAGTTTTATGTATAATAAAGTCATAATATATTATAATGATCTCTGGGGATTAAAAAGAAAGAGCGCTGTATCAAATGATCATTGTATGAAGCGTTGCAAGAAAAAAAAAATAAAGATATATCAATATATTATTCCATTAAAACTTCGAATAAAAAATGAGTTAAACTATGATTGTAATTAGCGCTTACTTGTAGTTTAAAGACACTTCCATTTATCAAATAATTTGAATTATGTTATTTGAATTATTTCATAAATGGGAGTTTAAAGACACTCCCATTTATCAAATAATTCAAATTATGTTAGTTAAAATTCATGGTTGAAATTTCTTCTTAATTTTATTTAATTTGTAAAAGTAGACTGTATAAAGTAATTTTTTATAACTTAGGTAAGTGCAGACCAAGTTAATAAAATCATTCATCAATGCCAGCTGTATCACCTTGATGCAGTGTCCTTTTCATTTTTTGAAGTAGTTAAAACTGAGCAATAAAAAATGATAAGTACACATGCTTAATTGTACAACATTGCAAAAATCATAAATTATATGGGGGAAGGGGATATGGCAGACTTACTCTAGGGTTGGACCATAAACTGAAACATCTGCATCGAGAAGATGTAGCCTGAAACTTGCTTCTAAAGCATTCAATGGAAATGGCAGAACCCATCTGCTTTTTAGCCGTCTCATCATTGAGAGCATTACTCAAAGTGCATCGCAGGAAGTAGACTGCAAGAAGGTGAAAAAGGACGTATGCAAACAATTAAGTCTTAGATGGAAGTCAAACCCACACAATTAATTTTGAATAAGTAGTTCGCCTATGCCAACCACTGTACCATTCAAAGCGGCAGTGTATAAATTTTACTTTTACAGTATTGGCCCTCTTTTGGAGGCTATTCCTCCAGCGATTTTCAATGGAAATGACTAATATAAATTTTGTTCAATCACTTATGGTATTTTTAGCCATTTCCCTTGCAAAACAGTGGCGATTTCTCTTTGTGATGATAGAGGAGAGAAACGTTTTCTAGGTTTGTTTTTCAGCATCTGCCAAAGGGGCCCAATGGTATTGAGATCACGGAATTGTGAAGGATGTGAAAGATGCTCATTCATATTCTTCAAACCACTACGTCACCATTTCTGCAGGGTTAATTGATGCATTGTCATCCTGATTCACAGCTGTTCTTCAGAATACAAAATTCGAACAATCATGTGAACCCAATGTGTGGATAGTCCTTAGCAGTGATGCAACCATCCCAAATTATCAGTGCTTCCAGTGATCTCCACTATGGCCAAAACTGTCACCATTCCACCTCCATTACCTTTTTTGGGCATGAAACAGTCTAGTGTATGTGCATGTGAAAGAGGCTTTTCACACATAACATTTCCTAGAATTGGGAAAGATGATGAAGATGGCTCGTCACTAAACACTACATTTCTTGTATTGTATGTTGCCAAAGTTTCGCGCTCATATTGCTACGGAAATCAGGATTTAATGGACCCTGATTATCAGCACTAACGCTATAATTAGCTGCCTTACTTTGAATACTAACTGTGTGAAGCTGATGAAAGGCAGGTTATGTAGCTGATGAAAGGTGATGAAAGGGTGATTCTGCTATGAATGTGAATAATTATTTTTATTAGTTTTAAATACAATGCGTTAACACTTTTTTCTGATAATGTCTTTTTTCTGGCTGGCTGATGTTCTTTTTTTTTTTTATTGTATATAGACATGAGCCTGATACTATGGCTCTCCATACATCAGAAAGACTTGCTGTCTTGGGAAGTGATACACCAGCCAGAGACTACCAATAATTTGTCCTTTTGAACTGTGATATATGCCCCATTTATGTCATATAATTCTCTGATTTTAAAATCAGTGCCTATAATGTCATTGAAAATTCAAGCATGAAACTCTGCTATTGTTGATAAAGTTGTAAGTCATTCAGAGTTTGCAATGGGAAATCCATACTTTGGCTTGAAATTATTTACCAGTTTTCAGTGTCCAATCCCTGTAGATGCATTTTTTTTTGTAAGAATTATTTCAATAACCTGGCTAGTTGAATTGCTAAAAATGTTGCGTATATTTTATCTTGCTGAAATTGAAGTTCGTATTTGCTTGAAGCTTTTAATACAGTAAGTATATGCCACATATTCAAATCGCTTCCATTCCAAACGTGTAAGAGTTTAATAGACAGCGATTTGTATATTGCAAACCGTTATATCAGTTAAATTATTCATGCTATTTTGAAATTAAAAATTTTTTAAGTATTTTTATAATTACATTCTTGATAAAATTTTTTTAAAGCAACTATTCTATCTGTATTTGTTTATTTTCAACAACAGTTTTTCTACTGTATTATCAGTTTCTTCAAACAGCTGAGAGCTTTCTAATCACCGCCTTTCAGTTCAAGAATTATTCTTAAAATTTACAGTGCTTGTATAGACATTCGATAGATGATGCCATGTCATCACTTTTTGTGTCATTTTTGCTGTCAATTTCTGATGTTCTTTTAACACTTTCTTAGTCAGTTTTCATACACATTGTCTGAATATTCTTGTGAATTGACAAATATTCTAAAAGTGAATCCTCATAACTTAACTCTCTGATATCTGAAACATTTTTTAACAGATTGACCATCTGCAGTGACTAATTATGCATGACTTCTAGCTGAGATATCAACTTACATCCTTATCTCCTTCGAAGTGCTTGCATCTTCATAAAATTTGATTCTGTTTATCATTTTTGGACATTTCTTTTGAAATGCTATTTGAAAGCATTTACTATAATATCCTGGTCTCAAGACTGAATGTTAGAAGTTGTATCCACGGAAAAAGACACAAATATTTTTCAGAAAGAGATCAGAGGTGTGTGTGCTGCATAGTTATCTAATTACTAAAGTTATTTTTTACATTTTTCAGTTCATTGTCTCATTCAAAAGAAAATCAGTAAAAATGCTATTTGACATTCATGTTTTTTTGTTACTGCGGTTAAGTGTCATTAAGTAGTGCTGTCTTTTCTTCATTGTTGGGTCCTTTCTGCACAATAATAACACAGAAACTTATTTATTCAGTTTCTTAAGCCAAGTGCTGTTTCACTTTTAATGTGTGTTCTGGTAGTGCTGTGTAATGCAGTCCAGTTTCGTCTGTATCATAAATTTTGTGTGGCTTGTATTTGTTTAACAGCCTAAATAAAATGTCTTTTATCCAGTTTTATCTTTTTTTTTTGAGCATGTGCTCCTGAGTGGTTTGCTTAAGATACGATGCTGGGAGGATAGTTGAAATCACTTCATCTTGGACGTTGTTTGCTGCCTGCTTCGCCAGATCGTCAGCTAGTTCATTTCCAGTGATACCCTTGTGAGCTGGAACCCAATGTAGAATAGGACAGTTAGCAGTAGAAATTCCCAACAACAGGTGGCAAATATCATATACCAATGGGCTTCTGCTACTTGTGCCTCACATAATGAACACTGATAATATATTTTTTTCCCTTAAAATGAGTATGAAGTTTTTACTTGTTCAGTGATCTTATTACTGTCAAAATTTTCTGTCAAAGTAAAATTGCTGTTTTTATTAATCCTTTTTAGGAGGATTCTCCTGAGTTTTGCTTTGTTAATCTTCCTAATGCTTCCTCTGCTGTTGGGATTGTTACTTCTAAATTTGAATAACTTAATGAATCTTGATTTATCGTAAACATTATAATTAACGTACGTCTGTTATGTAGATAGAGATAAACAGTTCCCTGACATTTCTTGGAAATATTTTTCACACTATAAGACTTATATCACTTTCTTTAAGGAAAAATGTAATAATGCAAATATTCTTTCTTATACTATCAATGAATTAATGAGCAAAATACTTTCATTCAAAATTTCTCATTACTGAGAAATTTCTTACCATTAATATGTTATTAAATCTTGCTACTTATGAATGTCATAAAGTTATATATATAGCTTACAGTGCCTGCACCCAAGCCGGTGCAGCTGCAGCACGAAACAGATTTTTGGGAGGCAACAAAATTT
This sequence comes from Stegodyphus mimosarum, assembly GCA_000611955.2. Taxonomy (NCBI): domain Eukaryota; kingdom Metazoa; phylum Arthropoda; class Arachnida; order Araneae; family Eresidae; genus Stegodyphus; species Stegodyphus mimosarum. Next base: position 257,465 of record KK113268.1, on the reverse strand, counting down.
AGAGCCTTAGCGAGGCAGAATCTAGGAAAAGAGAGATTGCGCCGGTTCTGGTTGCTTATCATGTTATATTCAATGAGTTTTGGGCTTATTAAATGTAATCCGTACTATATTTCCTGCATTTCAGTGTGTATAGAATTTTTTGCTGCATTTATAGGATTATTTGAAATTTATTAATTATGAATTTCAGTTTTCGTCTTTGTGAAAAAGTAGTTCTAAATTTCTTACTTATGTCTTTACTGATATTTTTTCCGCAGCTTAAGGCGCGAAAATACTAGGCATGTTTATATATTGTTTTTAAAAAATGTTTTTTATTATGAAATATATATATATACACAGTCCAGTCACATTAATGTGACCATCTGTCAAAAGCCAGAATAACCACCTTTCGCAGAGCGGACTGCTGCGAGACGTGCAGGAAGAGAGTCACATAGGTCCCTGAAGGTGTTCTCTGGGATGTTAAGCCATGCCGACTCTAATGCCGTGGCCAGCTGCGCTAGATTACGCGGTTGAGGATCCATGGCGCGAACAACTCGATCGAGATGGTCCCACAGATGCTCGATTGGGTTTAAGTCAGGTGAGTTTGCTGGCCAGGGGAGGACGGTAAACTCATCCTGGTGCTCTTCGAACCACGCACGTACACTGGCAGCTGTATGGCACCTCGCATTGTCCTGCTGGAAGATGCCATCATCCTGAGGAAAAACAATGCGCATGTAGGGGTGAACATGGTCCGCAAGGACAGATGCGTACTTGTATTGATCCATTGTGCCTTCCACAATGATCAGTGAACCTAGAGAATGCCAGGAAAACATTCCCCAGACCATAATGCTCCCGCCTCCAGCTTGGACCGTTCCGGCAATGGTTGCAGGGTGGTTCCTTTCAGAGGTTTCACGCCTTATACGCCAACGTCCATCTGTCCGATGGAGCATAAAACGCGATTCATCCGAAAACGCAACCTGTCGCCACTCAGTGGACGTCCAGCTGCTGTACTGGCGTGCAAATTCTAGCCTTCGCCGTCGATGAACAGCAGTCAGCATAGGTGCACGAACCAGGCGTCTGCTTCGGAGGCCCAGACGCAGCAATGTTCGCTGAATAGTACTTTGGGAGACACTTTTGGTAGCCCCTTGGTTCATTTTGGTGGTCAGTTGCTCAACGGTAGCCCGTCTATCTGCCCGAACGCATCTCCGCAACCGTCGTTCGCCTCTGTCATCTATGGCCCGTGGTGCACCACATTTGCCACGTCGCTGATTTTGGACAGTCCCATTTTGCCATGCACGGTACACTTTTACCACGGCGGCACGCGAACAGTTCACAAACTCAGCCGTTTCGGAAATGCTTCCACCCTTGGCCCGAAAGCCAATGATCCTGCCCTTTTGGAAGTCGGATAAATCGCTTCGTTTCTACATTACGCCAACGATTGAAATGTTTTCCGAAGCCCTCACACACCCTTTATATACGCTCAACTGCACTGTGCTGCCACCTGCCTTCTGTGATTGGTTATTTAACTCTGACATGGAAAGTACGTGGTGGTCACATTAATGTGACTGGACTGTGTATATATATTGTATTATAGAAAGTTTTTTACAACAAAAATATCACAAAACCATTTCTGCACAAAATGCTGCGGAAAATTAATTATAGACTAAAAACGTAATAAATTCTGAACCAACTCCACAAAAACATGAAAGAAATGAAATATAAAACCAGTGCTATCTCAAAATCCCCCAATAAAAAATGTAAAAAAACCCTTTCAACTAAGTGTTTTTAAATTAGAAGAAATCTTGGAAACAATGGAAATACATAAAAAGGGAAAGAAAAAGTAATGCAATTAAAATCTGATTCAAAGTTATCTAGAAGAGGTAGATCAGATCTCAGTTAAATTCTATTTCCTAGGAAAGCCACTGTGTTTCTGTTCATCCAAAATTAGCTGATAACCATTTTTAATTAATTATTATAGTTCATCTGAAAATTCTGAATGCCTGCTCTACACAGCCGCCTTCCTTTCATATGAAATAATACTCCAAAAATACAAATTGAAATGAAAGAAATTCATGTTTTCTAATAAAGCAGTAGCAATATATACAATTTACTAACCTTCATATTCAAATTATAATGTAATAATTTACAAAATCTAGAGAAAGAATAAATTATATTTATTACAAAGAATTATTCAGTACAAAAAAAAAAAGAACTCTTGTATATTTGTTTCATTTAATAAAATTAAATTTCATTTCAGATTCCAGATTGCGAGCTGCTTTTGAAGCAATATTTCGGAAAGCTTTGACTTTGCAAGATGCAAATCCAAGTGAAAAGGTAAAAAATTTCTGTCAAAAAGTAGTTATTTTTGGAGGAATGTGTTTTGTAGAAATTTTATTAGATCTTTCATATAGACATCCAAGTTTTGTTGTAATTGTTTTTTAGTTATTTGAATTATTTACATTTGAAACATTGTAAAAGTTATATGTTAAAATAAATTTTTGTCTGGAATTAATTGAAATATGTTTCTTTTCAGTCAGATAGTGGACCTCCTACTCCAAATATTCAGAAAAGAGTGCAATTGGTATGTCTACAATGTATTTAAATCTTTTACATTGAACTGAATTTTAAATTTTTAAAGTTCTACTAATTTTTTTTTACTCGTAGGTAATGATTATATTTTTTGTATGATGCAGCTATCGATTCCTACACGATTGATCTTTGAAATTTTTGATAAAATCTTCAACTAAATGAGCAAGGTATTAAAAAATGGCATATTTAAGTACGTCTTATAGAGACATTACATATTTTTGAATGCTGGAGAAGTGAAAAATGAGCAATGCCCTCGCTGACTGGGACTCGAGTATGCACCGAGTGTGCTACCGTTATACCACGAAGGCATGCAGAGAAGAGGGAGAAAATGCGTTATGTACTCCCCCTTTTAAAGGGCGACTGGGGATTAGGGGACCCAATCGCCAAATCCTGGTGAAGAATCATCATCCACCACCTTTTAGTTCGGGCGACATTGGAGACATTACATATTTTTTTAAATGCTGGAGAAGTGAAAAATGAGCAATGCCCTCGTCGGGAGTTGAAACTTGACCTCTCGAGTACGCGCCGAGTGTGCTACCATTAAACCACAAAGGCATGCAGAAAGGAGGGAGAAAATACCTTATAATCTTAAACAATTTATTGTATGTCTTTAATTCCGGCTTAAAATGTGAATGGTATAAAGCAAGCTTTTAGATTACGGCAATATTGAGCAGTTGGGAATTTCTGTGATATATATGCGGGAATGTATAGAAAAATAAGAAATATGTTTTTTTTTAAGTCAATTTAGAGCTCTCTTCCCCAACTAAAAGTGTGGACCTAATTTATGGCTACATATATAAATGTTCTAATGCAGATTTTTTTTATGTGTGTCTTTGACGTCATTTAAACAGTTATATAAAACGTGTTCCAAAACTTTTACCTAACATAATTTACTTTGGATGCGGGACAACATATTTTTGTCATTTTTTGCTCATATAGGATAATGTTGCGGTGCAAAAGGCACAGCTAGCCATTAGAATTGCGACCCCATGAGAGAAAGCAGCTAGCAGAATCATATTTGCTTTGCAAAATTTCAGATTCATTATAATGGAAGAATGAAAGGAATAAAATTTCAGATGATTTAAGTGCAAAACATGCAGAACCCGAGCATTTGTTCTTATCAACAATAGCAGCTGTCATGTCATTAGGTATGGAGTCGAACAGACTTTGGATGGAAGTTATGGGCTTTACTTGCCATGCGGCTTTAATTCTCCACCAGAGTTCATCTGTCGTATTGGCTGGCAGATGTTATCCTGTCATTCTTACTATATATATGTTATCTTCTCTATGACACATTTAGAACTGGAAAGAGATCACCAAGGCAAGATTCAAAAATATTGTGCATTGAGGCATTACCACCGAAACAACATCGGTGAACAACATGCTAATCGAACAACATGTTATTTCAATGGTGACGACTTAGGGCAGCGGGGAGCATAATGCGGTCTCGCATTGACCTGTTGAAATGTGGGGCCAGAGATATGTATGTTCCAAAAGAATGTGTATATAGTACATATTCTTTCGTGGTGCGACGGAGATCCCGAAGATACTGCACAGCTATGGGCATTGAAACCTCAATAAAAATAACGGTGGCTTGTCAAAAGTATAGGGTATGCGGATTAGAGGTGAACGGGATATGAACCCTGATGCCTCATGCCATCAATACAAGTTTTGCGCCAGTATAAGAATGAAGAATGCAAGCCTTCGACATTTGTTTCCCTAAGCGCTTCCATAAATGGTTACGAAACTGTAAGTAAAAGCCGGAGACATCAGAAAAAATGTCACGTTACCGATGTCTTGATATACGTCGGGAATGTACTACCGTAGACACTGAATCCTGCGTTGTAGCATCAAGAAAGCCGAAGTAAAGATCTGTCAGCAATCTGTTGTATTGAAAACATTTGTTGCACCATATGCGGAGATAATTGGCACTGTGCAACACAATTTTCTGACTCTGGATACGTGATCCTGAGCAGTAATGTGGACGAAATGTATGTTGACACGAGCATTTGCTGACTGGGGGCTGTCAAGGTACCATGTTCCTCGTGGAATTATCGATCGCAAATTCTGGTCAAAGTGAACAGGAGTTATGATTTAGGATAACCTTCAGTCCCGATCGAATTCTGGGACATGATGATATGAATTTCTTCTTCTTACACAAAGCATAACAGGGTCTCTAACACAAAAAACAAAGGAGTAAGTACGGATTCCGATTGAAAAATTGGCATTTCTGCCTGTCCTTTTGTACTACTTCGAGGTGTCATTATTCTTGCCTATAATATCCCCATGGCGTAAAATGAAAATTATTTACATACCCAGTATGTTATACCTTCCGTACAAATTTCAAGCTTCCTTCATGGTGTTGCAATTTTAAAAGCCAACGATGTATAGTCATTTACAGATGATGCCAACAGTTAAATTTTGTCTGTCTGTCTAAAATCATACTGATTAATTGTTGCTATACTCCATCTTTTGGCAGCAACCGCAATATACACTATTTCATGTATTAAAATATGATTTGAAAATGATTTCAAAAGTAAAAAAAGGAGACCGAAATCTATTACGATCAGCATGCAAATGCTCATGGCTAGACGCAACAAATCCATATAGAGAGGCGGAAACCTGCATCTGTACAGAAGGTAGAAAAAAGGTACATTATTATTATTTTTTCTATAAGAATTCAAATACTGTCTGGGATTTCTTTCTGGCATTCTGTGTGTGAATTTTTAAATTATTTTTCCTTTCAAACTAAAACAGTGCAAACAAGAAGATTTATCGCAAACATTTGGCTTCTAACAAAATATTTCGAAAGTCTTCACTTAGTTCCTTTTAGTGATTTTTTTTTATGTCTAGTGAAAAAGTGAGTGAGACCAGGTTAAAGTAGTTTAAACTAATTCTTTCCCAGTTTATGTGGTTATCTCAACAATTGCCACTGTTTGGTGGTAAAAGATCGTAGCTTGCTAAGTATTTTGGTAGTTGTTTCGCTTTTTCGCGAAGCAATATTGGGTAATGTTGTTTAATCTTTCATAGCAATATTGTTTCCTTCTATACGGTCCTAAATGCCTATCCTGGCAAAAGAACAGGCTGCATGAAAATTTTTCAAGATTTTTTCTATGTAGAACTTGAATGCAAGCCAGTTCTCTTTAGGAAGTCTTCCACGAAGGCATCTATCTCGTTAGGCAGCTAGCCCAAATGTGCTTTGCCGTGATCTAATGAATTAAATCCAGTCTTGTATACAAAATACTTTAGCAAATTTTATAAACTTAACATAGACTGTAGATATTTTTGTTGCTTCTAATTTAATAAAAACACGTTTTCTGTGAAATGAATATTTTCTTATGAAATTTCTAGTGATATGACAGCGGCTATGGCATTATTTTGATTTGCGTTGCGCAATGAGCACGATACGTTAATGTGAGCGATATGAAGTGGCTTTCTTTTGCTAATGAACTTACCAATGGCCTATATTTATAGTGAAGAGCTCATCTCACTTTTTGGGGCCCCTCATTATTAAGACACAGAATATGTTTACTATTTTTAAAACTTAATTTAGGGCGCCTCTATCGCGACTGCAATTTGCTTTATTATTTAAATCCGTTTCTTTAAGCTACCATTTTACCTGTTCATTTAACAAAGAGATCAGGGTTGCTAAATTTCGTGATTTCATTATTGAAACTTATTTCATGCTTAACGGTTCCATAGTTCTATAATTCCAGGCGAATGGGCTGGTTGCATGGGTGTTCTCGTGGTTTTCCCCATATATAACGTGTATACAAGCCAATTTCCCTTAGAAAGTCTTGCACAAAAGCATCCCTTCCCTTAGACAGATAGCCCTAGTGTGTTTTGCCATAATTATCTAAACCAAACCAAACCAACCATAGTTCTAATATCTATAGTTTCAAGATAACGATTCTGTAGTTTCTTATGGAGTTACTTCAAGCAAGAAGTCATCAGAATGTGTCACCATTGTGGAACTGAAGAACACTTCAGAGTTACCGCCACTAGTGTTCTTGACAATATATATTACGACAAGCACTGGACAGTCCTGAATGCCACTCAGAAGAAATGGAGTGCAGCCAGGTCATCCTTTTAGAAAGTTCATAATCAAACACTGAATAATAAATGGCATTCATGTAGAAATTACTATATGACTTACAGAATAATAACAGTTCATTTCTGGTAAGGTTTTGTTTATATGTTGTTAACACTGCCGTTCCTTGTATTTGACATCAAATCGTTTGTTATTTTATTGTGTTGTCTGGAAGTATTATTAATAGAAACAATGGTAGCACTAACAAAATCATTTATGAATAATATTGAAGGCTTGAAAAATTTTACATTGTCATTTTGCATTACCTCAATTTTACATTTTACATTGTTTGAAAGATTTTACATTGTCATTTTGCATTACCTCAGTTTTACATTTTACATTGTTTTCAGGTCAACTTGTTTCGCTTAAAACAAAATAATAAAATTTTGCTTAACTTTGTTTATTTTTATAGCCTAAAGAAAGAGTTATAGACATGTCCCAGGAGGAGGTAAGATCCTAATATTTTTGTACACTTTATCATTAAGCATGAATGGCTAGTAATTACTATACAGGATATTTCGATAAACACCACATGAGCTTTCCATAATAAGATTTCTCTGTTTAATTAAAAGACAGTTGTTCAGAGATTTATAAATCTGTAACAGTTTCGAGGAAAGAATTCTTACTATCGAGGAGTGTTATATTATAGAAATTATGAGGCCACTTTCGCTGCAAGAAAAATAAACTTTATTTTAAACAATGTAAACATGCTGATTATAGTAAAACAGTCTGTTTTTTACTGACAAATGTACGAGTATCTTTGTGAAAGTATTGATTTTGTATTTGATGTATGCGATCTACGATAGATGCTTTTGTTGGCAAACTATGGGCTTCATTTGTTTAAAAGTATTCTCAACTTGTAGGATAACAAAGCTTCACACTCTGGAGTGTATTCCTTTCGAGAATTATTAAAAAATCCAATATTAATGTTTCGCAATTATTGACAAATTTATAATTATGTTTTATCACAATCAGTTTAATATTTAAAATAAATGTTAAAATAGAAAAGCATTTATAATGCTTATTTTTCTTGCAGCATATGGAAGTCATAACTTTTAAGTTTTGCTCGAAAATTACAGATTATATAGATTTTAGATATTTTCTTAAAGCGAGGAGCTATGGGAAGTATAAATGCTGTTTAAGGGATATCCTGTTCTATGTTAGGTTAACCATATTTGCAATTAGACAAAAATGGGACATTGGAATGAGAATTAATCTTAAAAAAGTAAAATAATCGAAAATAATTTATGACATAAGCATGTTGAACTTGCCATTATTTTCCCGTAAAAGAAGATATTTAAACTTTAGACACATTTGCAGCAAATTGTATTTAACCACATGTGCGCTATGAATATTTCTGATGAAATTATTTTACACACACTTTGGTCTTTCTACGCTTTATCAAAAACTTCTTACACTGTATAACTCAGTTTTGTTTCAAAATTTAGCATGCTTTCACTGTCTTAATGCATATATTTCTTCTTTGACAATATATTGTTCATAGCGGAAAATAGTTTTCCTGGAAAGAATTAACTCAATATTGCAAAGTAATCTTAAAAATCATGACGACTTTCATTCATTTCAGAAGATTTCTTACTCGTTTATCAGATATAGAAATATTCACTTTATTTCAGAGGCATTTAATTGCCTCACTTGTTTTAAAATTCTATGAATAATACATATCTCAATGCTAACAGTCCACTCCTTTGTTATCCCATCATTCCTGATGCTGATATTACCACTACAGGTTAGGAATAATAATTTATAATTGCTTAGTATATAAATATATATATATAGACTTCATTAAAAACGGAAAAAGGCTGTTATTTTTATCAAACTGGTTGACGGCCAGGACATACGGGAACAACGTTATTGTTCAATTCGGACGGTATGGTCAGCTTATGCAAAGTGTATGTGAAATCAAACCTGCCGTTTTCACTGGCACCTATGAAAGGGTTGAAATAAAAGCTATTAATGATGTAATAGATTACTGAACTCATATAAACTTACATGATTACTTAGTAAATTATTGGCAAAACTTCATACTTATAAAAAGGTTTAACTTTTTTTCACTTTTAACAAAGCAAGTGCCAGTGTAAAGTATAACGTGGGAAATGCTGTGTGGAAAATTGAGTTTTAAACAAAAAATGGACTTTTTTCTGCCCTATTCCCATTTATCACCACAGATAAGAATGCCTCCTAAGATTTTTTTTTTTTTCAAATTTATTTATGTTGTTTCTCCTAAATAATATGTGAAATTGTAAAATGACGGTATTTTATGTTAGCATAGTCCAAAAAATACATACAAATTGAAATGTGATTATATTTAAATTAATATAAATTAAAATTTCTATTTATATCACTGTGTATACATAAGCCTATGTTTGCCTGTTACAACCATTTGTGAGTTACATGATTTTCAGATGTGTCAGAGGCAGTCTTTGTTGTGAGCTTTCATAACAGTCTGAGTATAAGTCTATGCCCGCCCCTTGAATCTATGAAATGCTTATTAGAGAAAATTCTGCTAGTCCAGATCCCATGTTATATTAACCGCTTTTTTAGTAAAAACCACTTTTTTCCCCCATGCCTGTAAGTGTTTTCTTCCTGTACATATATAATGTATTTAGTTGATATTTAAAAAATCATGCACGTTTCTCTGAATTTTTTTTTTCCTCTAGCAATTAGCATGGGAGGAAGAACAATTAAATGTTCCAGTAGATTTTAGCAAATGCCATATTGACCCTGCTCCCTTTCAGTTAGTTGAAAGAACTTCATTAATGAAGGTAAAAAGTTATGTATTTTTTTTGGTCATGTATCTCATTTACTTTCTAAGTAAATGCTTTTTGAGTTTAATATACTATTCTGTTTTTCATGTTACAAGTAGTCTAATAATGCAGCTCGTTTATGGTTAATTCCTGTTTTGACCATGAGAGTGACTATGAAACTCAGGTGTAACTCTTACTGGCTTTTTTTAAAGTAGCTTTTTGTGAAAAATGAGCTACATCATTGGAAGTGTAAGTGAGTAAGTTTTCGAAAAGAAATCTCATTTTCGTTTCCTGCAAGTTTGTTTTGAACTACTCAGCGAGTTTTTAATTTTTTGGTCATGATATCACAAGCAATGAAATGCTATTTAGTTACTTACGTATATATGTGGTTTAAAATTATATCAACATTATTTATTGCTCTAAAGTGTTGTATTGGCGTAGTTTCAAATGCTGTTATAAAGCACTAACGTAATTTCAAGTTCATGCTCTCCATGAGGAAGAGGCTGTGACTTAATTTTACTCATTTCTCAAATTTTGCTTCACTTAGTAAATTAAAGAATTGCAAAAGCATTGAGTAGTTTTTTTAATCGATTTTCATATTTGATTTTTTTTTCAAAATTACATTAGTTTATAGGTGTAAATGCCCGTATATGAACATTTATGGAGCGCAAACTTCCGTAGTTACCTAATTCAATGCTTATGTTCAAAGTGCAAAACAAAAGACACCATTTAGAGCATATTTTTGGCTATTATTCTCTTGCACGTTTGCGTCTTTCTAGTACTAGGTCTGGGTATATGCATCTTCTTCCATGACGCAATGCCTGGTGTAATTTAATTTGCAACATATGGTTGATGCTGTTTACCTAATTTTCTTGAAATATTTAATAAAGGAGATGGTTTAATAAGTAGTTTAACAATACATTTCGCCCGCACGTATTTCTTTATAAAGTAATATTTTAATTTGAGATATATTTTTGAGTATATCTAGAATAACATACTGTAAAATTTTATAACAGTATTTGTTACACTAGCTGATACTCATCTCTTTTTAAATGCTGAGTGATGTCCAAAAATTGAGCAAGAGAGAAAATAAAGCAGGAAGGAAATTATTTATTCGGATTCATTGAAACTTTCACAGATCACAGCGTATAACAAGATACTAGCATGTGAAAATTCAAGGAAGATGATCAGAGGATTCAAGGATGATGAGTAAAGAACTTTCTCTTATTAAAAATGTTGGAATGCAAAGATTTTTTTCCACATTAGTTTCCATGAGCATATACTTGTTATGTATGCAAATTTTTTGCCTTTTTGTTTCTTTCAATGAATATACTAATTTTTCCATTTGTTCCTTACGTTTTGATCACTACTGTAATTTAATAGTTTTGAAGAATAAGTGTTCATCTTTTTGAATTGAGCCTGTTTCTGCATTTTAATTGAAACTGTTTTTGTTAAAAAGTCTGATAAAATTTCTTTATATATATATATAATCAAGACATGATAGTTAAATCAAAATTAGATCACAAAAGGGGGCCAACTTTCTAACAGGAAATACACATATCAAAATTAAAACAAAAACATTTCAAAACTGAAATAAAAATAATATAATAAAATAATTAAAACAATTCAATAAAATTAATAAAACATATGAAATATGCAAAAAGTTGTTGAAAATTCCTTAATCTTTTCCAAGGATTTTTGAATTAATTTCGCAGCATATTGCGTGATTTTAATAACATATATTAACTTAATTTGAAATTTCTTAGCATTTGTTTATGTATATCTATACCTATATCTATATATCTAGCTATATATAAAAAGAAACATAATAATAGGCTAAAAACTAAAAACAAATTTTTTTAAACCCCTCCTGTGGTATGTAATAATCGAATAAAGGCAAAGCAGTTCAAAACCTAATCCAGTTGTGTGCAGTGGGGGATAAGGCTGGCGGGGCGAAGCGATTTGGGCCGATCAAGAAACTCGAACGATCGAATCGACACAGATGACTCCTTGAGACAGCCCTGCGTGTGAGGAAGACGTGGATACCGGGCCGCATAACGCTCTAAAACCGCATAGCACATGAGATACTACCAGCTGCAGGATAACTGCGCATGTCTGCGTCATTACTGTGTGCGTTTTGGTGAGTTGCATTATTTTGCTTATTGTGGCGGTAATTAGTTTGTGCGGTAAAAACAGACTTTAGGGTACCTCTTGGCGATTTTTGGCGGTACTTGGATACCGAGTTTATGCAATTCTTTGATTTCTTATTTTGGCTTGCGTAGCAGCGCAATCTACGCGCCAAAAATCGTCGCTACACAAAGCCAAAATAACAAGACAAAGAATTGCACAAACTCGGTATCCATATACACATTGACCTATTTTCACTTAAAAAAAATCAGTGAATTGCACAAAAATGGCATTGCGCAATCTCTTGACTTTATCCATGTACACATCGACCTATTTTCACATAAAAAAATCAGAGAATTGCACAAACTACGCTAAATCGCCGTTACACAAAGACAAAATAACAAGACAAAGAATTGCACAAACTCGGTATCCATGTACACATTGACCTATTTTCACTTAAAAAAAATCAGAGAATTGCACAAAAATGGCATTGTGCCCTCCTTTGACTTTATCCATGTACACATCGACCTATTTTCACTTAAAAAACATCAGAGACTTGCACAAAGTATGCCTTACGCACTCCCTTGAGTTTGTCCAACTATACATCGATATATGCTCACTTGGAAAGTCAAAGGAGCACACAATTCTGCAGTACAGGCAAACAAAAAATACATAATCTCAATAAACTACATTTTAAACCAAACAATAAAATAACATAAAAAAGGAAAAACATGTTATACATTTAAGCACTACAAAAAGCAAATATGCACTTACCCTATTTAGAAGTTACTTCGTCTTTAGTCTGTGGCACACAAAATTCCTTAACAGCATCCAAAAACTTCCTAAAATTATCTGAACTCGTATCCGTATATCGGCGTCGCCACATAAATTCACAAAAATAAGAGTCAAAAGTATCCTGCGTGGTTCCCGACTGCCGATGACATTTTTCCGGAAATCTCTTTTCACAACACTCCAGATGCTTTCAGTATTATTTATATGAGCTACCGTTTCTGGATCTTTAAACGTCAGTGCCTGATTCACGGAAAGGTAAACAAACCCGTTATCAGAAAGACAATTGTAGAACTTCCAACAGTCAGATATAATAGTTGTACCTGGTAAAATATTTCGTTCAATTACATCCAATAAAGTTTCTTTCCTTCTATCGTCAACCACTTCGAAAAAACACCTTCCCGTCCCTCGTTCTATTCAACCAAACACCCACTTTCCCACCACTCGTTTACCTCTATTATACTTCCGTTTCCCAAATTTGCTTTCATCTATTTCAACAACAATTCTCGAGCCCCCAATCTTTTAACCTTTCCGAAGACAAATATCCACACACACATCCCTACAAAAATTTTTCCAATCCGTCCAATCTTATCCTTATTAATATTCAATTCGGTCTCGATAATTTTCGAATTCGCTTCGTATATCCAAAGTCATGTAAAAATCAAAATATCAGTCATACTCAAGACTTTTTTCAAACCAGGTACCCTTTATGATCGAACGCTTCACATAGTGACCATCTGAACTTTTTTTTCCTACAAACCCATTCAAATCCATCTAAACGATTTTTACGTTCAACTAAATGCATATCCTTCCTATGTACAGGACACTGTAATGGTTACTAAATAAACCTTTATTTACACACCAGTCAATTAACGCTCTTTTCCCTTTTCGTTCTAACTCGTACAGAAACTAAAATTAATCTTGCTACATTCAGCCATTCTACCGTCTAGACAATGAAACAAGCAATATACTTCCCAACCAAGACACACCACAAAACCCATTCAAAACATCCCATCATTCCAAATTTCCCGGAATAATGCAAGCGATTACGTCATACTAGGGTTTCCATAACATTCAACTAGTCCGGTTACAATAAATGAAACAACGCATTGGCGATAAATGAAACAACAACTACGCCATAATACAAGGAGTACCTTAAAATCTATTCTACCGTTTGTGCAAGTGCAAAAATGTGTTTGCTTTGTGTTTTTTCCTTGTTCGGATGCGTATTTCAGTGCTTCGTTTGATTTTATATGGCATATTTAAGGATTGGGGATCATCTTAAATGATCGAGGACTAACGTGAACGCGATTAGTTGACGTTTGGAGGCCGGCGAGGTTGTGTTTTACAATTTATTCACCGTGTTTCTGCTCTAAAGTACAATGATTTATGTTATTTCTCTATTCGGTTTTGAATTTAATAATTATTTTGCATTTTCACTCTGTATTTACTGTATTAGAAACATTTTTCTACCGCAGGCACTTAAGCCCAACAAGGCGGCTTCATGTTTACATTAGAACTAACGAGAGTCTAATTGTAGTAAGAAATTTGGTTCAATAGACTGTTTTGTCTTTTTTCCCGTCGAAGACTTGGATACGATTCGGCACTGGTGCATCATTTTTGAAGTTTTCTTGTTGTTGCAGAATTTGTTCTATTTAAGCGCTGGAACTTTGGATTTAATTTTAAGAATTATTTTGAAGTGTTAAATAAGATTTTACAATCAAACTATAATTATTGTCATTTCTGTGTGTTTTTGTTAAATGCGGTGATGTAATGTTGTGTGTTTATATGAAAACCGGCTGCTGTAGAAGCCTGCCGCCTCTCTCAATTTTATATGAATTTTATGAGAAATTTTTATTTAGAATTGAAAACTTAGAAACTTTGAGTTTATATTAAAATATTAAGCTACATTGGGTTAAAGCCCATGTAGGCTTTATTGGTAATGAGAAGTCCGACATTGTGGCCAAGCAGGCGGTTTCAGATATCAGTGCAATTGATATTGAAGTAACAGGTTCGAATCAAACTGCTATTCGAAGAATGAAATAGTTTTATGTTAACAAATAGAAACACAGTGGTTCTCTTCCCTAAAAACAAAGGTTTTATGGAACTAATTAAAATCACGAATACGATTAAATGTATGAACGTTATTGATGTTAATCAGGTTTTAACTGGACATGGTAGGCGTTCGTTCTATTTCAACCGATTTAATGTACAGGAAAATAAACAATGTAATAACTGTCAGATTGATGGTGATGATAGGCATTTTGTGGTTTAACAGCCTCTATTAGATATATTTTTAACATTACTGATTTTAATGTAAATACCATTAATTGTAAAGTTTTTATGCAAAAATGAAAACAAGAAGCACCATGGTAAATTGCACGAAAGGTGCAATAAATGTTACAACCAAAAATGAGCAAGAAAAAAAAGTGATTTATATCATTTTTGTTTATGAACCACCAAAGACACAAATTAAAGTTTAATACTTGAAAAAAAAAAAAGAAAAACTCAGAAATTATAAGAGTAATCTGTTTTATCAGTTCAACCCTTATAGGCCACAGTAAGCAAAGCAAAAAATTGCAGAATTATAGCATCAAAACCAAAAACAAACTTTAAAATGTTAAAAAAAAATTTTTTTACCTCCTTTTTGAACAGATTAAGTCCAAAAGCAAACCATGTAAGTACAAGCTATCTAACTCATGGAAAAAAAAAATAATGGTATTTTTGAAACCATACAGACAAGAGTAAAAAATTGCAAAATTATAGCATAAAAACCATAAGATTACACAGCTTAAAAATCTAATAAAAATCATTTTCTTTTTGAGCAGACTGGGTCCAAAAAGCAAAGCGTGTAAACATACGCAATTGAACATAAGAAAAAGTAATAACAAATAAAAATTGGGATACCAAAAAGAATAAAATAAAAATCTGAATATAAAAAGTGTTAAATCTGTAACATTAAAGCAACAGCTGTTTTGAAATGAAAGAAATATTAATTTGACATGCCCAGTAGCCTAAGACTGGTGTTATGCCTAGTATGTGCTAAGTAATGAAATTATTAATTTAGAAGTCAAATAGCAAAAATCAGCGTTATATTTTTATATAACGCTGATATATTTATATTATTTATATTTATATATATATATATTTGATTTTTTTTATTACGCTGATTTCTACTATTTGACTTCTAAATTAATATTTGTTCGGCGTGTTTTTGTATCTTAATTAAATTATATTAACAACAAATTTTAAATTGATTAATAATATAAAAAAATTAGGAAAATTTTCTAATGCAACATTAAATATGGTGTTGTAAAAATGAATAATTTGTAAAAGGAACTAACTTCAAATTATACCTAATTTATAAATCTAAAATGGAATTACAATTGGTACCCACAAAAAAATTAGGCTTAAGGGATGTTTTAGTTTTCTTCAGTTAAACGAATGGAAAGGTTTGTATTGCTTAGAATGAATATTAATTAAAAGTTGTAGTTAATGTAAAAATTTTTCGAAGAAATTAATAATAACTTTTGAAGAATAAATGAGTGAGTTCGAAAAAGTTAAAAAATAATTGTAGTGATTGAAAGAAGTGTGTGGTACAGTGGGTACCGCTTAACATAATCACGTCCTTTCCGACTTCATTTGATTTTATAAAGCGGTTGAGTTTTAGATGCGGTGCTGGGTCGCACACAGGATTTCGTTTCGTTTAGGGATACAATGTTGGATATTTTCGGAGGGAGGTAAAAATGAAATGGCCGCCCAGACGGTATAGTGGTTAAGGAAGCCTGATTGCGATACTAAGGGGCCCGGGTTCGAATGCTAGAGAAGGCATTGATGTAAAATTGTGTGTCCCTTCATAGGAGGTAACGGTGGCCGCCATTTATGGCCTTATTGATGGCCAGTACTGTGATAGGCAAGTGCCCACCATTGACAAAATAAACAAACACAATAGACTTATTTTGTATAAGATTTCAATAAATTGTTATGAATAAAATGTGCACGTACCTGAACCTCTTTCGCCTTTCGTACGGTCCTGCTGTTGAGATTAAAACTCATTTTCCATATTCTGTTTAATATCGGGTTTTAACGAAAGTTTCCTGCCAATGCAAATATCGTCTGCGTAAACAGTTTGCATTGGCGTGTTTAATCATATTTTGTCAAACGGTTTTCTGGCGTTTGAAAGAAAGAGACTTGCTTTAGATCACTGTGTTGTGAAATTTGTAAAAAAATATCATTAAGTACAAAGTGTCTGAAATACAATTATCACGCTACCAGATTAGAGCCATCATATACTTCCAGTTCTGTTGCAAAAAGTCAGTTACAGAATGTCACCAAATCGTATGCACAGCCTTAGGTACTAATGTTGTATCATATGACACTGTGAAGTTTTGGTACCGAAAGTTCAAAAACAAGGACTTTGACATTGAAGAAGCAGAGCGCTCTGGCCCGCCTACTGATGTTGATGAGCCTCTCCTGCGAAAATTTGTGGAAGATCATCGGTATGCAACCACTCGAGAGCTTGCTAAGGAGTTAGACGTTAGTGCCATGCCCATTAAGCGCGCTATGCATCGCATAAACTTGACGTACCCATTCAATCGTTGGGTACCGCATGAGCTGACTCAAGCAGATAAGGGCATATGTATTCGGGCTTGCACTAATCTGCTCGAATATCAGCACAAGGACAAAGTTCTGGACCGGATCATCGCTTGCGATGAAAAGTGGATTTACTTCAACAACACATGCCTAAAAGGGAGTTGGTCTGCGCCCGATGATCCTGTCGGCAAAGCGGAATTTGACTAACAAAAAGATCATGCTTTGTATCTGGTGGAATTGCCGTGGTATTATCCGCAAAGAGTATCTGGAAAAATTTAAAATCCTCGACAGTAAGGTGTACAGCGAAATGCTAGTCCATGTTGACGCTGCTATCAAGGAAAAACATCGAACTGAGTTCTGGCGCAAAAAAGTAATGTTCCATCATGATAATTCAAGACCACATGTGTCTGCATTCACCGGCTGGACTGTGTACTGACTTGAATAGGATCTTTTGTCACACCTGCCATATAGCCTTAACATCGCTCCTTCGGGGTTATACCTTTTTTTCACACCTGCAGCTACATCTTGCTGGTGCTATCTTCCATTCTGCACAGGATGTCTGAAATGAGGTTGATTTGTTTTTGGACTCGTGGCCACGAAATATCCGGGCCGAAGGCTTTGAAAAATTACCAAAACGTTTGCAGAAAATCATAGATTTGGGTGGGAATTACTATCCGCACTAAAGGTACTGCTTTCATATTCTATTTTTTAAATTTACTAAGAACGTTTTTTGGAAGAAAACTTTCGTTACAACCAGATATGTAAGTTATATACACTTTTTTTTTATAAAACTTTCATTCCTTTTTCCCGTAGATGACGAAAGCTGTCTTAATTCAGAAAAACTAATTATTTCAACATGTTACACAGATCAATACAATATGTAAGCATATCAAACATTATTTAAAAATTTATCCATTCTAGTTTGTTACATATTTCTTAGTAGCTTTGCAACGGTGGTCTCCAAGACACGACATTGCTTGTAACTTTCTGTATCTCCACCTTTAAGTTCCAACGTTGTTCTCAAAATTTTAAAATCTTCTCGAGACTCTGCTGCTGTTGGTATAGGATCAGGATTTTTATCTTCGGACTCACTTTTATTTTCCCTAATTCCATCGTTTTCTTTGATAACTTCGATGATCTCTGCATCACTTCTTTCGTAGCAGATATTCGATATTTTCATCGATTCCCAAATATTCGAGGAAAGTCTCATCATGCATTTCTTCATCATCACCCTTGGTCTTCTGGCACATCTTGAGAGTTTCCAGAAATTTGCTTTGGATGGAAGCCGACTTTTTTAAAGCAGTTTGAAATCGTTTGCGAAATTACTTCATCCCACGCATTTAAAATAACGTGCATGGCATCTAAGAGAGAAATCGACTTAACTATTTCCTTAGAAGAACAAGCTGCATCAGTCGTATCAATTTCATTATAACGTTTTGAACCACTTCCTTCCTGTAATGACTCTTTTATAGCACCCTGATCTTAATGGCTGAAGAATGGAAGTTGTATTAGGAGGAAGGAATACTAATTTTATGTTCTTCAACAAGATGTCTGTTGTATGGTTAGCGCAGTTATCTAACAAGAGCACCATCTTTTTTTTGCTGAAGTGCTTTATCCCACTTCGTAAGAAAATCACTAATATTGATTGCCATCTAGGCATTTTTATTGTTATAATAAGTCACAGACAAATGCTTGACACCCTTCAGACACCGAAAGTTTTTGCTTTCACCGATGATTGATGGAGTCTTTTTAACTGTTTTGTCCACAGTACACATTAATAATACAGTAACACGCTGTCTCACTTTTTTTTTTACAGCCAGCTGACGACTCACTTTTAATGTGCTGAGATAGGGCTTAATAATAAAGACCAGTCTCATTAGTGTTAAAAATTTGATGCGGTTTATATTCTTGCAAAAGTCCGGCTAAATTCTTTTTTATCCATTATCGAATTCATTAGAATCTGCATCTTGTTCCTCTGCATGTAATTTTCTGAAAACCAGAGCTTAAATTGCGCCGGAGCCTGGCTCCGGTACTTCTCAGTTTCTGACGTAAATCGTAATTCTATCCGGAGCGTACCGGAACCCTAAATAAAGCTCCAGTACCTCCTTTATGCAACTGAAACACAGTTTCAGCAGAAAAAATTTATTTTAAAACTAAATATGCCCTTAAAATCGATTATAACTTCCGAATTCATGCCTATCTTCCTCTGGGGAATAAACACTTTGACGGAGATTAAGACTTTTAAAGAAAAGAAAAGCCTTCATCCACATGTCAAAAGCTTATTCTCCAGTTGGTGCAATAAACTTATGAAAGTGGGTAAAATGTTTTGTTTCGAAGGTATTAACAGTGAGTATCCTCCACGTCCAGTGCTAGTGATCTCTCACTGCAGAGCTCCTGCAGATTTGAACTACGTAACCAAATACGAGGATAAAAATTGTCATTTATGCAAACCTTAAATTTATTCTCATGCTATCATCGAGTCAAATTCGGGGTACTTTTTTTTTGGCTAGTCTCACTCTGCTTGACAGCTAGAACTATATTGACCGGGCATCGCGGTCATAAAGCGTTAAGGCCCGTTTCCACTATTGCGTATGCGTTTCCCAATCAGCGAGTGAATTCATTTTGATTGACATCTGGTGTTCGTCGACGGATGACGGAACGGATGAAGTTCAACTTCCATGCGTAGGTCTGCGGAAGCGTTGGGGTCACGTGGTAAAAAAGGAGCAATCAGGTGTTGTCACCAAAAATTAATGGCGGCAGAAGCAGCGATGAACGCTGGCTCAGGGAAAGAATGGTTTGTTAAAAAATACTTATTTCTGAATTAACATTATTGCGAGAAATCTGCGTACTGAAAAAGACAGCAATCAGCTGAATTTAGTTAAAAAAAGATAAGAAAAATAAGATAACTGCAACTACAGTACTAGTTCGCCGAGAGAAGTGATTACTGTCAAGGAAATCAGGCGCAAAAAATATAATACCAAGTTAGGAAATAGGAAAATTTGTCCTGAAAATTATTTTCTAGTTCTGCATACACATTTACCTTTCATGATAATGAGCGTCTGACTATATCAAACTGCTATAGCAAATCAGATACGGCATGAAAAGATTCGTTACTTTTTTCTTTTGAAACAGGTAAAAACTAAAAACGTTAATTATAAATTAAATTTAGTAGCCTTTTAAATATTCCATTGAATTAAAGAGTACGTTAAAGTTATATTTCTCTATTTACAAATATACCTTTTGGCTAGCATATATTTGTAAGCACATGGAATATATCTTTAGCAGTCTGTTTAACTTCAATCGGAACGCCGCATTAAAAAATAAGGCTTTTTGTAAGAAATGTCCTAGAAGCTGAAGAACAAACTCTGGTGAATTTTTTAGACGATAGCACACTGAAATAGAAGCAAAAAAAATTAGTTTTATGAATTCATTTACTTGATAATGTAGGTATATAAGACAAAATTGCTAATTATGTTAGTGTGGTGATACCGTAGTGGTAAAGCTGAGGGTAGCAAACTGTGGCCTTTTGTGTCGTAAGTTCGAATCCCATACGCTTCTTTTTCCACCCTGTTTTGCAACTTTCTCAGCTCCGTGTTCCAATTTGAACTATATTTGTGTTTTAAAATTTATTTCTATTGTTATGTGCATTAAATATAACGTTTTATTGATGCTCTTATTTACTTAAAATTTTCCCCTCAAGAATTTATTTTGAAAGTTATAATATATTCACTTTTATGTTAATGTACATACGTGTGAGGAGACTTTGAGATGTTTCCAGTTCTAAACTTTCAATACTAATGAACATGAGACAGTATTAATGCCCTGAACATATTTGATAAAACAATTTTTTAAAAAACTTCTAAAAAACTTATAATAATTGCTTTAAATTCAGTTCTCTCCAGCTGAAACACAGAAATTAATTAATTAAATATTTTCATTTTATTTACCTTAGATATGCATACATATATAAAGAGACAAAAGCTTATCTTTATAACTTCTTCCATAAAAAGCTATGAATTTAAAATTTATAAATTCAAAATAATATTTTATCTATTATGCATAAAATATAACTGCGCATAGTGTTTTTTGAAACAAACGAGATTTCTAATAAATTATCCAGCTATGACACAGAAGAAATTGATGCTAAAATTTTATATAATATCTGTTTTCTCCCCAAATTTGCACATATTTTAAATACAATCTCACATAGCAGTCAGCGGTATACAAGCATAGCAAATTTTGTGTAAATATTGTGAACCTTTCTATACAGTTGCTCTCTATTTTTAAGGTACCAACTATTTTTAAATGTGTTTAACATTTTTATTTGTTTTGCAGTAACAGTACATTTTAGTTTTAATGATATATTATTTCGTTAACATTTAAGTCTTCTAGAAACGGAAAGGAATTTTTAAAAATTACTCCAGCTTCTATGCAGTTAGAGATGTTCATAATATGCATTATAACCTTACGTATCTAAAAATTGCTAACTTGCTTTACTACAGTTCATAAGCAGAACTAAAAATTTCCAATAACATCGTCCGAATCCCGTAAGTAAAATCAGAGTGCTCTGGTGACAATGAAATGCAACTGACCACCGAACTTCCGTAAGCATAAATTCAACGCAATAGTGTAAACGGTTGTCCGTCTGCGTAATGCGTTTCTCCCAATACGCTACGCGTTGGTAACGCACTACTGGAAACGGGGCTTTAGACTCTTCTTTCTTCGTTTTTGAAGCTACGATTCCATTAAAATTTCTTTCCATACTCTCATATTGTTATTTTCATTAGTGACGTTTTTACTTTTTTCTACTGGTGTGCTGGAAAAAGAAATTTTTTTCATTGAAATAGTAGGTTATACTGTCTCTATCTAGAATAGTACGCTATACTGTCTAGAAATAGTACGTCTACTATATCTAGGGTCTAAATTCAGCTGGAGGCCGCTGAGCTATTTCTTAGATTTTGTGTGAAATTTTAAGTCCAGTCGGAGCCCCAAATAAGACAAGGTCCGGTATTTTATTTAACTATTTATCATTAATTTAATAATTTATTAAATTTGTATCTTTATATTTATTGAATTTAATTATTTTAATTATTAGCCCAAAGGGCGTTAGCCGAGAAGGGCTATTAATTTCGTTTTGGCATTTTGTATTGGTTCACAGTAAATGTCGGTTCACTTTCCAAATTGTTGCCACCAAATATTAGAGCCCGGTATTATATTTAAAGAAATTAAATAATGAAGAATCTGCATAAATATTTGTATGTTTCTCGCATTGTGATAAAAACGGTGCCTGGAGCAATCAAATTTTGAATAACGTACGTTTCCACCGGAAAATAGGCATTTGAAAGCCCAGATTTGGAATTTGTTTTATTATCTATTTCATATTTTGTAAAACTTTAACGAATTTTTGATTAACAAACTCAAGGATTTCAAAGCGAGCAATGGCAACATTGTACGGGGGGGTGGGATTTTTTTTTTTTATCTCCAACGCTCGAGACTGTGTATCGAAAATTCTAAGGATATGCTCATTTTAAAATTATTTTGTGATATTGCTGTTGAACTGAATTTTATGGTTTAAGTGCGAAGAACATGATATTTGATAAATAAAGGAAACACACGAAACGTTAAAAAAACGCCCCTTTGAGCGTAATGTAAAATCTGAAAGCTTTCAGATTTAAAAAAAAAATTTCAAATTTTTTTTAGTTATTTATTTTTGCTCTTCTTCCTGACGACCTTCCAGAGGGACTTCTGATTTTAGAAACTAAGCCCCGCTGAAAACGATATTGTTTCTTTCTTCCCATCTTGTGAGCAATCTAAAGGTAGGCACAACTCGTCTCCCAGCATTTTGGCGATTCTGTTGCCTTTTGGTGCAAAATTTCTCGCGACCCCCCGTCGTAGCGTTCTTCTTCCTGCCATTTCAAAACCACTCTAAGAAGGCAGTTTCTGTATCGGTAGACTTTTCGCTTCGCTTCTGCTTACGTGCAGTATTTGCACTTGCCATCAGTTCATTCGATATTGCCCCTCTTTTCAACAATGTACATAATGAAGGTTGTGAAATTCCGAGTTGTACAGAAGCTTCACGTTGACTGTGTTTTGGTAAAGCATTATGTGGCTTCAAAAATGCTTTATCTTTTAAGCTTTAGTCTTTGTGTTTGGACATTTTGTGGCAAGATCAAACAACAAAAGCATGATGTGGATGTGCGAACTGAGCGAATTCCATATGCAAAAGAAAAAAAAAGACAGTTTTTTTATATAGATGCTCCCTAACTCTTTTTTTTTCATGTTTCCCCTTTTCCCCAATTAGTCTGAGTTAGTTCTGACAAATCTCTTGTGACCGACCCCCTTCCGTGATTGGTCCAGATAAGAAAATTCTGGCATTTACACCTGCATTTGTAAAAGTGAATCGACCTTGAAACACAGACTTGGGGGTTTTAACAGTTCCAGACAGTTTGCTGCTCCACGTGCGAAAGTGAATCGATTTTGAATAAAATCACTAAACTTTAAATACAAACTTCGGGTTTTGACTTTAAAATTTTAAAAGCGATTTGATTTTATTAAGCGGTTGATTTTATAAAGCAGTGATTTTATTAAGCGGTACCACGGTTAAAAATGTGATGAAGTTAGGGCCAAGGAGGTTAGAATAGAAGGAGGAGGGTTCCTAGTTTCCTCTACTATTGGAGAACGAAACCCTACCCAACAAGCGGCGTCAATGTTAGTATTATCAAAACACTGCATTACGGCCATGAAACGTACGTCTTTCTAAGCTGTTCCGTGCATGTATTTTGCAGTAAAAATATGTTAAATTTATAATGAAATTCCTCGCTATTGTTAAATCTTTGTTTTAAAGTAATTAAAGATGATATCCATAATTTACTTTATACAGAAAATTATTAAGAAGTAGTTCGAAATCTAAATGCATGTGTATAACATTAAAGCCCTTAAAAATGATGTTTCTGCGTATTTCAAGGATTTGTTTAGGTTTATTAGCAACCTGTTGGGTGCACTTTCCAATTTTTCCTTTAAGAAGCGATATTTCTGATTTATTCACAATATTATAATAATTTATTAAAGAATCGTTTCATATACAAATATTTAAGAGATAGGAAAGAAAGTTATTTTAATAAAAGAAAATAAATTATTGTCTATATTAAATAGATCCTTTTTCAGAACCAACAACCTTATAATAACAAGAAAATAAATATTAGTTAAGTGAAACAGATTTATGTGAATTTAATGATTTCAGTTTATGCATGTTTCATATTTATGAAACTGAAAGAAATTGCCTTGAATTAAGTTGGAGTATGGAAACATACCTATATAAATTTTTGAATACATCTTTCCACATGTAAATATTTTACTTACTTTTATCACTATACTGCCTAGAAATTTGTAAGTTTATGCAAACAATTTTTAGCAATAGAACAGTTTATCTTGATCAAATGCACAAATTATATTCTTGATAGTTCACAAAACTTAAAAATGAATAATAGTTAATACATAAAGAAAAGCATCACCTTCTTTAATTCCTTTACAATTCCTAAAAATAGTAACAATTTATTTCTTACTTTTCTTGAAAATGTTAAAACAAATTACCTAAAACGTTCAAATTATATAGTTTAAATCTTAGCATATATCATTGCATGTTAAGGAACGAAGATACCAGCTATAAACAGAAACATTAAAATGTATTTAACATATTTGGGTTATTATTAAGTCTTGTTTCCACATCTGGAAAGAAAATAACATGACATTGTGATATTTTTCAATATATTTATCAAATTATCAATACTTACCCATGAAAAGTAATCCCGGGAATCTTTTTAGTAAATCGGTTCGTGTATCCATATACATAAAAACCTTAACCGAACATTAAAAAAAAAAAAAAAAAAAAAAAAAAAAAATTCTTGTGATGATAGACATTCTTGCACAAGTCACAGCAATAGTAGTAACATGGCCGCCAAGATTCATGGTTAGAGTTGAACCTTCCATCCTCCTATTCTAATCATCTTGGTTAGGGCAGTGTCTAGCAGCTGTGAACTGTCTTAGAGAAAAAAAGTGAGGAATTTAGCAAAAACGTTATAAATTATAGATAACCTAAAAGAGAAGGTGGAAAACGAAATAAGTTGTCAGATGTTACAGAATACGAAACTGACTCAAGAGGGCTTTCTTGAAACTTGGAAGCTGAAGTAGGTCCATTTTTATAATAAAAGAAATAGATAATTATTAGACTGTCTAATCAGAATTAAAACTAATGCAAGAATTTTGACAGTAATGCCTAATTGAATACAACATTCAGACTGTACCGCCATAATGGTTTAGCTGTAGTCTCTCATAAAAGCAGCAATTTGGTGGTGAAAATAGTTTTTAGATTGACAACTGTAGTTTAATTAGCTGTGTTTTGCTGAAATTATGTGGAATTTTGTAACTTTTTAGCATTTTAAGGAATAAACTATGCTCTTGTAAAATCATTGCTGTTATTACAAATATTTGTTATTCTTTTTGTGTTATTAATAACGGTGCTAGCAATAATTTTTCTGGTGATATTAAATTTCCAATTAATTAGTTTAATTGTTTTGAAATTGAAAAGTCTTCCTTTAAAGTAATAGTGTTGAGATTCTAATTTTATAGGTCAAGATTATCTGTTTCAGTGTCATTTTTGTTAGTTTTATTAAGTTTAAGGCATTTAAAAAAGGATAAATATCTTGATATTCAATTTCGTTGTAATTATCAATAGCAACGATGCCATCTATATACCTGTAGGTAAATTTGAAAAGTTCTGGTTTATGGTAATTGTTAATAAATAAAATTATATTCCTAAATGAAAAGCAACAGATTATAGACGGCAGTTGAATAGTTGACATTCATAGGAATACTTAATTTCTAGAAAAAAGTGAAAAGTGTACATTTGTCGAATTCAATAAAGTGTTTAAATGCTGGGACATAGATGGTAGACCTCAATTAAACTATTGTAAATTTAAGTGGCAAGATGTTTTATAAGTTCTCAAAATCATAGCAGTTAGCATTGTAAATTTGTTTGTTAATGTTTTAAATAACTTCCTGATTACTGTTGATAATCCAGTTGTTATGTAATTCAATATTAGTTTGCTTCTGGACTTCAATGCAAACTTTCTTCAGAATTTTGGAGAAATTAATATCGATCCCTTTTTTGTAATTATTCCCCCCATTAGCTGTAAATCTAGATTAGGTTGGATTCTTATGAAATTTTGGAAGTGTGTAGAAACTGGAGAATTTATTAAAGTGAAGTTTACTGATAATTAAAATTTTTTTTCTTTGTGTGTGCGCGCGTGTGTGTGTGAGAGAGAAATGCTTTAAATCTATAGATAAAAATATTTTAAACTTATTATTCAGTTTATTGTTAATGATTTCTTGATAGAATGTTTTACAAATAATGCTAAAATTGTTGCTAACTTTGTCTAATAACGTAATTTTTAAGTTCTACTATATTTTTACTTCCTTGTGCAAAGTAAAAAGGAAGTATTGTAATCGCGAAAAATTTCGGGTATCATATTTCAACGAAAATGACGTAAAAAGGAACTATTGTAATCCCGAAAATTTCGGGTATCATATTTCAACGAAAATATCCATTTTGACCGCTATCGAATGCAATATTGTTTTTTGCCTGACATTCGTACGTAAGGACAGAATAAAGAACTCTTTTTTCCGGAAAAAAATGATAAAACTGATTTAAAATGGATTCTAAAGAGATTTTTTCATAGCGTCTGTGCGTACGTATGTATGTAGCCTCAGAACGTTGAAATTTTGTATATAGGACTGCTATAACATGTAGATGTGCACCTTCTATTTTGGTTGCAATCGGCCGCACCAAACGTATAAAAATATATGCATATATATCTCCACTCTGTTACTCGGCTCAGTGAGCTCAGTTTCTTTATTCCTATATGTTTGTAAACTGCACATTGTTTGCTTTAAAAATGATTGAATTATTTTATTCTTATCATCCGGTTAAGGTTTTTAAGCCTTTAGTAAATCAGCAGGCAATATTTGTGAATTATCAACAATTGAAAAGTTGTTCAAGTGCGGCTAAGCCTGATTTTTTTGGCTATAGCAGCCATCTTTATTTACATTTGAAACTTAGCAGAATAGTGGATTTGTTGCCAATCCAGAGAAACTAAACTTCGCAACAACAAAGATAACGCTTTGCTTTATTATTGCGAATTAAATCATGCTTAATCAATTCTGGAATTTATTCGGTGAAATAAGTGTTTAATATTTACTTCGTAGTTTTTAATATAGATATTTTGAGTTTTTATGTATTTTTGCCTTGTCGCGAAGTAAGAAATGAATTAATTGAATGAGAAATACTGAATCGCCTGTGAAACACTGTTCCCTTTTTCTTTTTTTAGTTTGTTTAATTTCTTTTACACATCGTTTTAGATTTATTATAGTATCTGAATAGAATTTTTGTGCATTCTGAGTTATAAAATTAAAGAGTGCATTTATTCTATTGTTCTTTATGCGCTATCGATGAAATAAATTTAATTCAATCCAATAAGTTTAAATGCGTATAATTTAATATTCCGTACAAGGAAGTCATCACGTCAGATTTTTTTAAAGTCCCTTGCAGGGTTTAATTTCTAAAATTAGAAGTGCCGGAGCGTTATGGAAGACCGTCGGGAAACAGGAACAAGAATAAATATGTGAATAAAATGACTAATAAAATAATTAATAATTAAAAAATTAAATAATTAATTATTAAAATAATTAATGATTAAGGTAATTAAACAATTAACATTAAAATCAAAATTTAATAAATTTTAAAGAGATAAATAAAAATTTAATAAGTTATTAAATAAATGATAAATAGTTAAATAAAGTATTGGACCTTCACTTATGTCACGTTGCGGATGGAATTAAAATTTCACTCAAAAACTGAGCTGAATTGAATTTTGAGCGATTGAATATAATGTACTACTTCAAGGGATGATAAAAATAAAGACCATTCTCTTTTCCAGCGCACTAATGAAAAGCGGTAAAATGATTGTTGTGTATGGTAAGTGTTGCTAATGAGACTAGAGAGAATGCTATAAACAGCAACAGAATAGACAGAAAATTTAACGGATGATGTTTAAATGTGAAAACAAGAGTCCAGCATTTTGGGAAGAGTGTAACATTCCATCTGACAACGATCTCCTGTCAGTGCAATTCTAGTTGTCCAGCAGAATGTGACAGGGGAACAAATTTCCCCGGAATCCGAGGATTAGCTGATAAAAGCAACAAATGACAAGTTTCATCTCCCGTCTTTGATTACATGTTTCCGAAAAGTCTGCAGTGTTCTTTTCCGCGGGAAAACACTAGCCTTAAAACGAAAAATTTACCCCATTTCATAAATTCATTGTATTTTCAGGAGAAGTGACCTTTGACGTGTGAGTTGGGAAGCTTCTCTTTCCTAAAAGTTTCGACCTCCGTCAAAGGGTTTGTTTCCCAAAGAAACAGAGGCATGCATTCAGAAGTTAGAATCGACATTTAATATGATTTTATTATTAAAAATAAAATTTTCAGGATCAAATTTCTGCTGAATTTGTTGTTCAGTCACATAAAAGAAGTGCCGGAGCTTTTTTATTTAGTCCTGCACTGTGTTCCGGCTAGAATTATGATTTGTCCCCAAAACTGAGAAGTACCGGAGCCGAGCTTCGGTGCAGTTTAAGCTCTGGTTCCTTGTAGTTAACCCTGAAATGATTTATATGATTGAATTGAAGTTTTTTAATTTTATTTTTCATGCCAATGTAAACATGATGTTTCCATTCTTCAAAGGAGTTAAGTGGATAGTTGTATTTGTAGCTAGTAGTAATACCAGTCTTATGTTATTGGGAATGTTGAAATAATGATTCTTCGTTTCAAAACAGTTGTGGCTCTAATGTTACAGATTTAAGAACTAACTCTTCTTTTTTATCTTTTATTTTATGGGTATCAAATTTTCATATGTTATTATTTTCTTATATGTTGGATTGCTTGTGTTTACATGTTTTGTTTTTGAACTCTGTCTGCTGAAAAAGAAAGTATTTTTTATTAGATTTTTTAAGCATTTTTAAGCTTAATTTAGAAGTCAAACAACAATTTAACCTAAATTTCTAAGAATGTTTTATAGAGACATTAGGTTATTTCGAAAGCAGGAAAGATGAAAAATGAGCAACGTCTTCGCCGGAACTCGAACCACAGATCTCTTGAATACGCACGAGCGTGCTGACCACTACACCACGAAGGCATGCGAAGAAGGCGGGAGAAATACCTTATATATTCCCCCTTTTAAAGGGCGACTGGCGATTAGGGGAACCAGTCGCCAAATCGTAGTGGTGGAGAATCATCATCCACCACCCTTTTAGTTCTAGCGCCACTGCAGAAACATTAGGATTTTTTTGAAGCAGGAGTGTTCAAAGTCCTCGCCGGGATTCGAATCACGAATCTCTCAAATACGCGCCGAGCGTGCTGACCACTACACCACGAAGGCATAGGAAGAAGGCGGGAGAAATATCTTATAGTTTATGAGTTTGATGTTATAATTTTGCAATTTCTACTCCTGCCCAGAGCTAAAGGGCTGGTTCTTCAGCTTCTCGCAGCTGAACCCGGAAGAAGAGACTGATGACGTAGCTGAGCTCGCTTGCTAATTTTTAGCTTTGAGAATATCTTCAGTTTCATAAGTGTTTGCTTGAGAATCAAAAAACTTTGAAGAATAGTGTAATAACCAATATGAATCGATATTTTAGCTCATGAAATTAAAATATATGTGCATTTATACATGAAATAGTAATGTAGCCAAAGCTTACTAAATTAAACTTCTAATATGCGTAAAACATAAGCTTAAACTTATTTTTGAAGTCGAATGTACCCTAAATATAATTAAGTGTTTTTACAATTTTTAAATAATGCAAATAGCAGCCTATCAGTAACAAACATTGGTAAATTTACGAAGAATCCTTTTTGCGTGAAAGTATAATTGTTAATACTTTTGATGTTAGTCAGAAAAGTAATTTGCATTATAGAAATATTAACTAAAATGTGCAAGCACATTTTCAGAATACGTGCTAGAAAGGCCTTACTCACCTATCTGATTAAAAATGCTAAAAATATATTTCGTAATGCATTAAATCGAAACAAATTTTATCTCTCATTTTTGTTTTTCTGTTTGCGTTTCGAATGAGTGACAGAATTTTGTATGCTTTTGCAATGACTGTTATTGAAAGCATTATTACGAATCATCAGCATTATTATTTAGCTTCAATTACTCATCAAATAATGAAAATATTTTAAAATAGTATTTATACACTTTCATATAATAGCATGTATTCATATATTTTAAAAGTATATACTATGATTCTAATTTATTTTTATTCAGAATTCCATGACTTATTTTATATAGTAAAATTTCGTAGTATAAATAAGTATATAATAATAATATACAATATTTTATATAGTAGTATAAATAAATAAATAAAAGCATGAATTATGTAACAAATGAAGTTAATAATAAACCAAGTAATGATTAAAAATGTTATTTTTGCTATGACTAATATGAATCAGCTTACGTGATTTTCTTTTCCCTATGCAGTTTGTTTCGCTAATCCTCTGTTAGTTTTCAGCCTTTTATTTGTTTTCTGGTCAGCTTTTCTTGCTGATACAAGGAAGGCATTCTTATTCAAGTGTCCCCCCCGGGGGTCGACGTAGAGAACTCTGCGAAGCTACTGGCTAGGATCTGTACCTAGGCAGTCTCGGCCACGGGGGTATAAAATTCACGAACGTGGCGGTTCCATAGTACTGTAGTTAGCATTATCAACGGCCAGTCAAAGCTCCATGTTCTTATACCCACCCCGCCGTGGTCTGTGACCTCTGGGACGGTGGTCTTAGACGGCCAGTTTAGCGGTGGTTTGAGCGGACCTAAATCGCTGAGGTTACTCGAAGTTGTGGGGCTTCGGGTCTTGGCAGCTGGTATGACCATCCTTTGGGTGGCTTCTGACTGTACAATGTACCAGTCCTTGTAATGTTATTAAGTTGACGGAGCAGTACAAAAGCAGTTAGTTAGTTATTCAAGGGTCGAACCCTAATGGATGTTCGTAGACGACAAAATAAACGAATTGCATTCTTTTTGACATAGAGAAAACGTTTTTCCAAGTTCAGAAATAAGGCTTCGAATTACACCGCTACCTTTTTCGGGGGGGACTTCCGAGAAAAGAACGGAAAACATTTTCCATTTTCATCCTCGTTTCCATCCAAACAAGTGGTGGTACAGTTAGGCGGCCTTCCTTAAATAACGAAAATATCCAGTTTGAGTCATTAGGAGTATCTACGAATTTTTTTGACGTTTCATCCAAAGAAGGATTTTTATTTTTCACACGATAGGCAATATAACCTGCCACATGAGTGAGGCATTCTTGTTCATATGCCGATATATCTTTCATTGAATTGTAAATTTCGAGTCTAAATTCCAAGGAAGTGGCATACATTCATCATAATTATCTCCGTAATTGATTGAATCATCTTCGGATGAGGAAGACTTTTGGGCATTTTCGTCTGGAGGAAAAAACGTTTCTAATAGCTCTTTCGCTAAATATGCCTCAACCACCTTTACATCTTCACAGTCATTAACATTTGTCTACAACAGTTTAAGTAATTTGTTTGTCAATAGCAGCCTTTTCAGGCGAATATTACGTCTGATGGAGACTGATGGTCATTAAAACGCCCTAGACTCCGAATCTGGCTAAACAAGCTTTCTAATACATCTTGGATCAGTCTTGATGTTAAAATATATTTAATATTTATAGATTTTCCATTGTCATATAGACCAAAAAGCGAATTTATTGATATGATAGTACTTTTCTAGAAAGGCAGCATTGTCTTCTTCCTGCACAATCTGAGATAAAAAATGATTTGCTTGATTGCATTTAATTTTTCTTTATGTCCTTCATAATAACTTTCTAGGCCGAAAGCAGCTTTTAAATGCTTATTGCTAGGAAATAATGGTATACTGCTATTCATGATATAAAAAATCATCAACTATTGAAAAAAAATTACTTCTTTCGGCATCTTCTTTCAGCTTTATTTTACAGATTACTTTCATTAATTTCTGAGATTATTTCAAGTATTAAACTTTAATTTGTATCTTTTGCCACGACCTCCTGATGATGATGCAATGAAAGATATTAACTTCTTTTCCGTTTTTTGTTTTTGTTTTTAACCCTTATTACACCTTTCATGCAATTTACCATTGTTATTTTCTCATATGGTTTGTTCGTAATTCAATATAGGGTGCATTTTAAACGTCCTAATTTAATTTAACGTATACGCATGTCATATATACATTTTATACAGTATATATATATATATATTCTTTTTCGTTTTGATTCTAAGATTTTTATATATATATATATGTAAGGTATAACAAAATACAATAGCTGCTTTAAAAATAATTGGCAACCTCAAAATTAACATTCTAAATTTGGTGCTCTTCCCCTAAATTCATCTGTTCTCTCAAATTCGAATTCTCTCTATCGTTATGTAACGCTACTTGAAAAAGGGCAACTAAAACTGAAATTAACCAAGCATAGATTAGCTGTACTTGTACATCAAACTCGGTATAAATACCGCTGGCGTTTAATTACGTCATTCTTCTGCATTCCTTCCCTACCTTCCACCTTGCCAAAATATCTTCTATGCTCTGCTAAAATGACATCTCTCCCATTAACCTGTATAAATTGTATACAAGAAATTATCGTAATTGCTATGATTAAAGATTCTAATGTGCCTGGAAATCTGCAAATAAAGATGATAATTGGCTGAATTTAGTTTGGTATGAACTTCTTCCTCTCGACGTACTACTCAGCTATCATGACTGTGCTTCGAAATCATCATTATATATATATCTCTACACACACTGTTTCAAAATTTTAAGCTTCATTTTTTTTTCATATTCTAAAACTTAAGCGTCAGAAAAATAAGCATTGCATTCAGTTGCCTAGTTATAGCAGTGGCATCTTACATTTTGGGTCCTTGGGAAAATCAGTGTGCTAGGGCCTCTACGACAACCACCCACAGAAATGAAATGTAAATTAAATGCAATGAATTAGTAGGGGGCCTCCTTGCTCATGGGCCGCTGGGCAAATGCTCAGCTAGTGCATGCGTTAAGATGGCCCTGGATTATAGTATCTAAACGGAAATTATCTTCCACTTAAGTTAAATCTTATTTGCATTTCTTTATTCTGATTATCCAGTAATAGTTATTTCAATATTTATTTGTAGGTACATTCCTTATTCTCCATGCTCGGGCTCAACCATGCGTACGTGACTGCTATTGGACGATTAGTGGGAGTTGTGGCTTTGAAAGAGGTGTGTGATTCATGTCTGAGTTAACATGTATGAAAACACTATGCTTAAACTGTAATTTTTGCAGTTTTTTAAAACAGAAAATTTTTCTACTTATTGTTATTTCTTTTGTCAGTGTCTTATGAAAACTATTAAATTGCATAATGAAAATCCAGAATAAACTAGAAAATTATAAAGAAATCAGATGATAGAGTAAAACCGGCTCTTAATCATATTTTAGGCAGTATTATGGTTTTAATATTAGCGATGACGTTCAATCCAAGGTACACGATTGGTAAGTCGAAACTACTTTACTCTGTGGGCAGGCATAAGCCTGTGGAACTTTCTATCGTAGTAACTGTGTGGGAACTTTCTATCTTAGTTTTTAAGAATATAAATAAACTAACTTGTAATAAATTAGTGGTCATTAAAGTGTTTAAACGTTTTGACTGTGCCCAATAATAGCATCTCAATGCTGTTATTGAGCATTATACTATGTTCTCACTTTGCTTATCATTTTAAAAGTTTGGAAAAGGTAAAATGAAGTAAAGTCTAAAAAAAGTAAATAGAAAAATAATTAACTTCGAAAAAACTGCTAACAACTAATTCATCCGAAAGCTGAAAAAGGGAATCCCATATTAGAAAAAGGTAGTTTGAATATGCAATGAATAGTAATCTTGGATAACTAAAACTGAAATGAATTAATGGCAAATTACAGAAAGTTTATAAAATAGCTGCATAATATAGCTATATGGCTACCAAAAGAAGTATTACATAACTACATGTCTATTAATCACTAATCATATGAAAATTGGCTTCAGTTTGAAGTAGTATGTATGTAAAATCCTTAATCCAAGAATTAAAACTGCCTTTTAAATTCGAATTTATGTAAAATTTTGAGTCATTAATTAAAAATCTGCCATTTGTGTTTACATTAGATATTATAAGTCATTTTGTTTTGCAGATCATTATTTTTGTATCCAATATATCCATGTAATAATGTATTTTAATTATTGTAGCACAATAAGCATTAAATTTTAATGAAATGTGTTTCTTATTTTATATAGTTAAGAAAAGCTATCGAGAATATGCAAGGAGGAAATTTTGTACGGAATGCACCTCTGTCATTTGAAACTATGAGCATTTTAAATAATGCGTATGGAAATTCAGATTATCCTTCTGAACCTCCATCAGAAGCACCATCAGAAGCTGCTTCTGAAGTTGAAACTCCATCAGAATCTGAAGAAGTTCCAGGACGCAGTAGGTTTGTTTTCAATTTAAAAAATATCCAGAGGACTAGTCAGACGTCACCGGTTTGATCTATTCATGTCAGCCATTGCTGTTGTACATTTTCTTTTTCTATGGCTGTTAAAGGCAAAACAATCTGACATGATTCTTTACATCATGTTAAATGGTCTTTCAGAAATGTTGCACAAAATTCGAAGTAATTTGGGGGGGGATCTTGTATCATTACATAATTGTTGTATATATGAAGTTGTTACCACTCTGATACCACTTGCTCTTAAAAATTATTCATTAATGCAAATTATGAAAAAGTGTTTTACTAAGTGATGATAATGTGAGTTTTCTGATACAGCCACCTCATAGACTATTTTGTTCATGTATTTGAAATGCAATTTAGACTTTAATGTATTTTTAAATAGTTGCTTGTGCTGTTCCTCCTGATGATGTTTGTAAATTGATCTATTTAAATAGACAGATACTTTAACTGTGAAATTTATATAATTAATAGCATTAAATAAGCAACATTAACTGGACTTTTAATTGCAAAGTGATATTACTGGAAGAAATATAAGCGTACTTGATATGTGGCTTTACTTATAAACTTGTAACAGCATCAAGATGGTTGAGTGTTATTCTAGAAATTCAAAAATGCTGCATCTTGGTCTAAGTACCAAAGCGTAGTCAATCTAATGTAAACAGTTTTGTCACTGTACAAGCCTGATTTGAATTACAGAAAAGAAGGTGCAATTAATTATACTGGATTTTATGCAATGAAATTTACCTGAAATGTTAGTGCTTATTCTCAATATCATTACATATTTTCCATTAATTCAGTTTTGTTATACATACTAAAGTTGTCAAATGAAATTTGAAAACTATAGATGAAAGAGTATTGTGTAGCAGAATGGAGAAACAACTCACGAGTTATCATCTAAGTTTCATATTTGTTTATATATTCATGAAATATTTTCTTTTGTGTTCATGGTGTGTTATATATTTTCAAGTTATATACATTCCTTGCATATTTATTGAGAGTCATAATTTCCAGTTGAGGGCGAATTTGATGACACGGATTTAATGTGTTATGTAGATATGTGTCGGCAACTTTATATGTATAGCTCTTCTGATTAAAATGAATTTTTAATTAATTGTGGGAATTTCAGTATTTTAAACTTCATGTAGAGAAAGTAGTATTGGAGATGAAATAGTATTAGGAAATGATGCTGAAGTTCAGAAATTATCTATAATATGCAACGTAGTATTTTAATAAAGAAAAACTTCTTTTTAGCTGAAATTGAGATTATTATTTTATATTTATTTTAACATTGTTGAAAATTTTATCAAGTTAAAAAAAATTACCAAAACGATAACTGTGCCAAACCTTTTATGATTTTATTTTATATGTTGTGGAGTATTTTATTTACTGGCATTTACTTAAAATTTATTGCATGAATCTTAATCAAATTTTTCAATGTTGTAACCAGCATTTAATTTCAAGAAAGTATTTTAATAACTGTTGTGTATTTGCAAGGGATATGTTGGTAATTTCTGATAGATGACTTAAAAAAATTAAATATAATGAATTAATTTTAGTGTGTAATAAATTATTATAATATGTAAATGAAAGTATGATCATAACTACTTAGTTGTAATGTTTGTTGTAAAAGTGTGTGATTTTGTTTTGTGTTTTAGTGCAAAATAATTATGCATTTTAACTATGTTGTTGTATCAACTGATTTAGCTATAAAGATGTGAAAATATTTAACTTGGACTTATTTTCTGAAATCTTTACTACACGATTCACATATTTTATAATAACAATGTGAAGTATTCAAATACTTGTTGTTGCACTTCATTGAGAAATTTATTTTTATATTTTGTATATACCATAGAATTTACATAATAATACATATCATAAAATTTCTGAAATATCTGTTTAAAAATATCTAAGTTATTCAATAGCAATATTAAGTCTCTTAATTTATGTAGTAATCTATATATTAAAGTATTTATCTCTTTGTAATTATCTACATTCATTTGCAAATTGTATGCTAAAGCTACATACAATAATTATTATATATTATAATTCCTTATGATGATATTTTAAGTGTAATGTTCATAATAAATTCCTGTTGTGAGAGACTCTGCGATATGATGCCATGATTTAATTATCTTATGGAAGGTTATATAAATGAATGTGCTTTTCATTTTTAAATACTCTTATAATGTGTAGGATTTTGTAATCATAAAAACTTCAAGAATTTAACAGAGTAATTTTATCAACACTAGTTGTCTACTTTAATAAGATGTTACTAGTAAACTAATGAAATACTGTCACTCTAATTTTTGATAATGGGATCACAATTTTTAACCTTATTGAACAATTACTTGTAGATGAAATTTTGTTTTCTACATTTGTATTCAGAGATTTATTAAAACCATATTTTTTATGTTTATTCCTGGAATGCATTTCAATTCGTTATAATTGAATGCTGCACTTGATTTTTCATACCTGATGTTGAAATTGTTTGTACAATAATTTGTTGAGAATTAAGTTGCATATAAAACTATGGAACAGATTTTTTTTTTAAATAGAAAATATCCATACTGAATTTTCTTAACTTTCTTTGCAGCTTTTTAATGTACTATTGGTTTAATTTGTCATTTCAACCGCAAGTAACGCATCTGTAAACTTTTGAAATATTTGAAATTTTTTTAATAGTATGTCTTCTGCATATTCTGTACTCTAGTATTTTACTAATCTGCTAAAGAAGGCAAAGTATTACTGTTGGATTTGAAATAAGTCATTCAGATATTTTTCATGCCTTGAGTAACTATTTCTACAAAAGCATGCAGATGAGGTCTACTAATAATTTCCAATCATACTTAATTCATATGAAGTGCAGTCATATGAACAAAAGTTTTGCCAAAGAACAAAAGTTTAATTGAAAATGTTATTTGAGTGTTATTATTTAGATGAAAAAGGAACATGCCAATGTAAAATTTAAAATTAGGCAAAAAATAAGACAACCTTAATTTGGTGTTATGAACTGATATCGCCAACCATTAGGAGGCACCTCAGCAATTCTGACTTCACAAAAATTTGGATTTCTGCATGAACAAGAAGTGCAGTAATGAAGGTTTAGGCATAATAATTTGAAGACGTATGCCTAACAATTCGTCTTATAAAATGCTGTGTAACTGTGAATAAGTGTGTTAACACCAGATTCAGCATTCATGTGAACATAACTTACCTTTAGGTTCGATACTTCATACCTAAACGAAGTGAAACAGTACCGTAGTTACAACAGGTGTAGATTTTGAACAAAACTGTATTGATTTCGTGGGAAGTCAAACACAAGCCCTTTTCTTTCAGGAGCAAAAATCTACATCAAATTAAGGTTATTTTCTTGCCTAAATTTAAATGTCATTTGGTTTTTATGAATACCTGTTTGTCGCTATTTCTAATTTGTATCAGGAATTTTGTGAGTAAGAAGCTAAGAAACCTTGAACTTCATGATTGTTATTTTTAGCATGCAAAGCCTTACACATCTAATTTTGTTTGTGTGTATATGTGTGACTCTCTCATCATGGTTTCATCATTTCATGCTTAAATATTTTTATGTCAATCTGTTTTTTATCAGGGCTTTGTATCATCATTATTAAGATCAGCCTCTTAGATTGATCCTAGTAATAATTGGACCAAAATGAGCATGAAACGTGTCTAGTATCCTTTTCCTGTATACATAACACAAGAAATAAGGTGAAATATTATTTGAAATTTTAGCCACTGTGTTCATAATTGTGATAGTGTCAGTGCTCACCAATGATGGGAACACACATTACCAAAACCACTGTGGTATTTGCCTTATGACCTCATTGTTTATGCCTCAGCTTTGGCTGAAGTAGCTTCTGGTATAACATTCCATGATATATCTCTTTCCATCCTTCTGTGTACAAAATTCAATAAAACATTTATGTTTTAAAATGTGTGATTTACTAGTTCTTATAATCCACATACACCATTGTTCTTAAGAAGAGATATGTGCAGATACAGGTTCGATGTATAAGCTTTGAAAATTATTGTTCAATTAGAGCGTATTTTCTATCAATTCTAAAAGTTTAATTTAATTTTGCAATAACCATTTGATTTGAGACTCCTGGGTTTAAATAAGTCTGCTTTGGTGGTAAATGAATCAGATTTTACGAAGAGGGGAAAAAACCGTAATATGTTTAAGAACATTTTAACAAAAAACAAAAAAAAATTGGCAAACAAACAAAAACATTCAATGTTAATAAAATTGAAAGAATCGATACAGCACTAAAGATAAAATGCATCAGATGCTAATGCAGTATGTTATAATGACATGAAATAAGAGAATTCTTTTCCAAAAAAATTCATCTAAATTTGCAAGATGTGTTGAATTCAGAATCGAGACAGCTTATGGGAAAGCCTCTTCACGTTCGGAATTATACTGATCTGTCAAATCCATAACAAAGAGAACACAAAATCCTCTTCATTGACCCTTTAAATGCTTACACATGCTTAACCCCACTTCATTAACCCTTTAACTGCTTAAGATATCTAAATGGTCCATACATTTTCTTGAAAAATGCAGAGACATTTATAACAAATGAGAACCAAAATGC
The DNA here is from genome assembly GCA_000611955.2 of Stegodyphus mimosarum. Lineage (NCBI taxonomy): Eukaryota > Metazoa > Arthropoda > Arachnida > Araneae > Eresidae > Stegodyphus > Stegodyphus mimosarum. The sequence goes on along the minus strand of KK113268.1, from coordinate 218,312 downwards.
TAGAAAGTAGTTAGACTGTTTTCAGATAGAATCTTAAAAATTCCCAAGAAATTATTTAGACCTGTTCAAACGCCACTTTCTCGAGTTTCTTCCACCCTCGTATTTCTTCAGACGTTTCATAATTGACATAAAGCCCGTTATAGAGCTGGAGTTTGGAGAATAATATGAATGGAATGGAATTGGAGAATAATAAACTTGGGGGAAGACTGTTAGTCAGTATTTTACTTTAAATAGACAGCCTTTCACTTCTGATCTTCTTTATAGAGGTTCTCCTTTGCAGCATAATGATGTTTCAACTTATCTGGGTTGCATCTTTGATAACAAATTGAATAGACTAAGCATACTGAATATGTCATCTCAAGCTAGGAAGAGAGACTCTCCATGCTTAAGAGACTAGCTAGTGCTAAATGGGGATGTGACAAAGCTACCCTTAACACTACTAAGACGTATGTCTAGCCAGTTTTAAATTATGCAATGAAGTGCTGGTCTCTGCCTCGTATAGAGTCTTGGGAGTGCTTGATGTATTCCCAAACCAGGCTTTACGCTTGATCACTGGAGGTGTTAAAACTACTCCCGTGCTTGCTATGCATTTGCTTTGTGACCTACAGCCAATGACTGACCATGTTCGGAGGAATGCAGCTATCCTTTATAATAGATTTACTAGACTCCCAACTATTTCTTTTTGGCGTGAATACGATCTTAACAGAATATGTAATCTGAAGACTCATAAGGGCTTTGTTTAATGCGTCCAGGAGAACGCTCAATATAATGCCATTAACCACAAAGGGTATGAATTGTTATCTCATATAAATCCACTGGAGCTTATGGTTCTCCATGTCAGATTGGACTTGACTTTGAATGTTAAGAAAAACGACCTATGCCCATCTACTCTTCGTGCCATCACTTTGGAAACCTAGGTTACCTAGGTTACTTGCTATCCTCCTGGTGAGTGGCTTCACATCTACACAGATGGTTCCCTTTTGGATTTCACACAGGGGGCTGACGCTGGCGTATTCTGTGATCTGTTTTCCTCTTACCTACATGTTGGCTCTAATACAATCCATTTTGCCGGTGAAGTCGAGGCCATCGATTTAGCCCTTCCACAGCTTTCTGCCCATCAGTCTCCAATGATGGTGCAATTTTATCGGACTCAAGTTCTGCTCTTCAGGCTTAAGCGAGTAACCTAGGAAAACAAAGTGCTCGTGTCCGGAGCTGTTGAGCAGAATTCAGACAAAGATTGCTTTCCAGTGGGTGCCATCACATTGTGGACCTTGGGGAAATGAGATGGCAGACTTTTTGGCAAAAAAAGCTACAAATATTCTCCCAAGGTCTTCCAGAAACCTATCTCTTCGCCCTACTAAACTTGAGATTTATAGGATTCATAGAAAATCCTTTCGTAATGCTGCTGTTATTGCTTCTGAAAATAAATCACGGAGGGTGCTATTGAATGCTGATTGTGTCCCGGACTGTCCTCGTGCTACTAGTGTGGCTGAGTTTATAGAGATAGGTATATTTTGAAAGAAGGAGACTTGAAAAGCGAGCAATGCCCTCGCCGGAACTCAAACCACGGACATCTGGAATGCTGGTCGAGTGTGCTGACCACGAAAGCATGCTAAGAAGGCGGGTGAAATACCTTATATACTACCCCTTTTAAGGGGCGACTGGTGATTAGGGGACCCATTCGCCGAATTCTGGTAGTGGAGAATCATCATCCACCACCTTTTTTAGTTCGAGCGCCACTGTAGAGTTATTAGAATATTTTGTAGTAGGAGATCAAGAGAATGAGCAATGCCCTCTCTGGGACTCGAACCACGTACCTCTCGAAATACGCGCCGAACGTGCTTACCACTACACCACAAAGGCAGGAGAAATACCTTATATACTCTCCCTTTTAAAGGGCGACTGGGGATTAAGGAACCCAGTCCTCAAATGCTGGTGGTGGAGAATCATCATCTACCACCTTTTTTAGTTCGGGTGTCACTTTAGAGACATTAGGTATTTTTAAAGCAGGAGAGAAGAAAATGAGCAATGTCCTCGCCGGGACTCGAACCACGGACCTCTCGAATACCCGCTGAGCGTGCTGACCACTACACCACGAAGGCATGCTAAGAAGGCGGGAGAAATACGAGCAATGCTAAGCTTAGACTATCGACTGGGATATGACTGCCTTGGTGCTCATTTGTTTCGTTTTAATCTGACTTCCTCACCTTTATGCGCTTTGTGTGATTCTGGACAAGTCATGGACGTTGCTCATCTGGACGTATGCTCTGCATTTAGGAGTTTAGCCTGTATTCTAAAGAAGTATTGGAGAGCTCGTTGCCTAATGACAGAGTCAATGGCCAGGCATTTGATAAATAAAATAAAGCCCTTTATAGGGTGTGCTGTCAGCTTCAGTGGGATACCTTCTTATGAACTTCACTGACAGATGCAAAAAAGTTGAATCTCTTATTGACTGTGAACACTGGATAGAGGTAGATTCTATCTGAAATATTGTTAGTGATGCTTTGATGCCAAAGAGAATAAAAAAGTGGTATTTTGTTATTAACTCACGCCATTAAATTTGCTGGTCACATGCCAAAGGATTTCTTCTTTAACATTTAAAAATTTCAACAATTAACCAGCGAGAAAATGAATTAGAAGAAGGCGCAGGTTTCGATGGTTGGACCAACAGTGACTTTAACATTATTAAAAAAAAATTAAATCAAGCGGAACTTAAGAAGGCTCTAAGGAAAACCATATCCTACCCTGGGCTATCGTACCAACGGATAGAATAATAAATTTTATATGTTCAACAAAAGGTTGAAATTGAAAATGAATCGTATTCATTTATCTGCGACTGAAAATAGTTTTGCTATTTTCAGTCGCAGATAAATGACTTGAATCAGTGCCTTTAGATTAAAGACATAAATCAGTGCCATGTGGTTAAAAAATTATTTGCAGTGATACTATTTAAATTAAGATGTGTCATAAAATAATACGCAAAATTTATTACTAACATTTTATTTGCCCATCGTGTTTAGGTAATATTGATTTACTACATGTAGTCTTCATTTTTATTTGTGTTTAGGCATTTTAAATGCGGTAGAGCAAGGTTTAAAAAAAGTACTTGGATTCCTGTGTTTGCATGTGCTATTGAATGCTGTATTCTAAGCTAGAATTTTAAAAAGAAGCGCTTGGTGCATGTATTTGCAAAACTTTTTAAAGTACCGAAAGTATTCAAAATATGCTCCCACTTTGGTGAAATTTAAAGTGGGAGCGAGGATAAAGGAGTTCATCTTTAAATAGTCAATAACTGGTATCGCGGTGGCACTGAAGATCTAGCTGAAAGATGGCTTAAGACGGTGCAACAAGCTAACTCTATCGTTGCAATGGTACTATGGTTTTGAATGCTAGGCGCTTTGGTTTTGAAATTACATATTAAGAAATAAAGTAATCAAATACTGCAGAAAGTAATCAAATACTGCAGAATTACATTATTTGACTTATGCAAAGCACATGAAGTGTATCTGCCTATTATTCATTCTCATTTTGACCGGTTAGCTCCAGGGGATGGAATTCGAAGGCTTCTTAGACCTCCTCGCCTGCCCTCAAATTGTAAAAAATGCAACACTTTTGATTTACTACCGTTCATTCGACGAAGAGCAAAAGCTAAATTTCAAGAATTCAAAAAAGGTCTTTTCAGAAGTAGAGAAAAATGTAAGCTTTGACTACAAAAGCGTATGGGGGAAGTTGTTTAAGGCTTTAATCCTTTTCCACCTAAAGGGGGAGTTCTAAAAAAGTGTCCAGTTGGCCATACCAAGTTGGGGATATATTACGGTCATTACATTTACTTCTGATTCTACTGCACGAGCGTTATGATTTTGGAACGGAATTTCTTGAAACAGTCACGTAGCTCTCGCTCTTCCAGTAATATTTTTCTTTACTTTGTTCCCATTTGTAGTTTTCAGCATTTTGAAGATAACTGTAGAGATGTTTTTAACTATGAGTCTCTGAGTTTAGCTGCTGATGCCAAACTTCGGCTATTCAGCCCTGGTCAGAAATAATGCTGCCTTCCATTCCGCCAGATTTTTTAGTAAAAGAATGTCTTTGTGTGCTCTCTATCAGGTCGCATCATAGGCATAAATGAAATTAAGCCTCAAAGCGGAAAAAGATATATCTCTGTAGGCAGACATAATAGAAGCAAAAGAAACCAATTTTTGTATGAATTTCTCTAATTTTAAATATTTTAATGCAAAATATGATTTTCCAATAAAAGTGTGATACATTGGAACTCTTCACTTCTCAGAGTAAGTTTTTTTGTTTAATGTTTTAATTTGTAAAGATAATTGATAGGAAATAACCTTTACTTTGAGATTAAGATACAAAAATACTTAAAATGACTTTGTTATTAAAAACTGAATTGCTAATCAATTCATTCGGCATCTTTTACATTCCTCTTTTCGAATTCTCTAAAATATGGCTAAAATATTTTTGCGTGCGTACGGGTTCGTAATGGATTGAATGCACAAGTCGATAAAAGGTTAATAAGATTTATTCTTTTCACAAGAAGTGAAACAAAATGCTGAAATGTTCCCTTAGAGATATTCGTATAATATCGCAACATCTCACAGCAGTTACATTTTAAACTACTACAGCATTAAATAAAACTCATTCAAAATACAGAGAAACTAATTCCATCTCACAGCGAATTTGCTACAATCAATGACAGCACTAGTAAACAACAGTCCGGTTAAAACAACAGCAATAGCTGAGCTGTTTTTAGTTTGGCTCTTATAACCTTTTTAATCAGCACGAGATCATTCCCTTATTTTCTCGATTTTTCTGGATTACAAAAGCAATTACGAGTTATTTATTTATTAAGTATTAAATGCACGCGCTCTTGTATTTTTACTTTTCCGGCGTAGCTTTTTCTTTAAATTCGTCAGACGCTGCGGTGTACGGGAAAATAAAACAATTTTAATTACAATTCTAAATAAATAGCTAAATAAATACAAAATCCGTAATAATATTTAAAAACTAATATATTGAAAATTCTGCAGAGTTTATTGCAATTCTAGTCTTGTTCTTTTTGGGAGCATAAAATGTAGACCCAACTGAAGACGAGATAGCGAATTCTCGCTATGCCTTGAAACACAGATAACTGCCGACGAAGGTTATAACAGCCTTTCTATTTTAACTAAACTGCATTGAATATGCACATAGTCGCTGCTTGCAAACTAACCATTACTTATGGCGAAGTAACTTAAACACAAAACAGTATGTACAATCACAATGAATCAGCACAATTATTCAGCTAATAAACGTACTTGCTAACACCCAGCATGAATTCGTTCTCGGTGTAAACCGCGCTATACGTAACTAACTCTTCTACTGCGAACTTCCATGTCCCGCTAGTCGCCGCGATTAACATACTACACAGTCCAGTCACATTAATGTGACCACCACGTACTTTCCATGTCAGAGTTAAATAACCAATCACAGAAGGCAGGTGGCAGCACAGTGCAGTTGAGCGTATATAAAGGGTGTGTGAGGGCTTCGGAAAACATTTCAATCGTTGGCGTAATGCAGAAACGAAGCGATTTATCCGACTTCCAAAAGGGCAGGATCATTGGCTTTCGGGCCAAGGGTGGAAGCATTTCCGAAACGGCTGAGTTTGTGAACTGTTCGCGTGCCGCCGTGGTAAAAGTGTACCGTGCATGGCAAAATGGGACTGCCCAAAATCAGCGACGTGGCAAATGTGGTGCACCACGGGCCATAGATGACAGAGGCGAACGACGGTTGCGGAGATGCGTTCGGGCAGATAGGCGGGCTACCGTTCAGCAACTGACCACCAAAATGAACCAAGGGGCTACCAAAAGTGTCTCCCAAAGTACTATTCAGCGAACATTGCTGCGTCTGGGCCTCCGAAGCAGACGCCTGGTTCGTGCACCTATGCTGACTGCTGTTCATCGACGGCGAAGGCTAGAATTTGCACGCCAGTACAGCAGCTGGACGTCCACTGAGTGGCGACAGGTTGCGTTTTCGGATGAATCGCGTTTTATGCTCCATCGGACAGATGGACGTTGGCGTATAAGGCGTGAAACCTCTGAAAGGAACCACCCTGCAACCATTGCCGGAACGGTCCAAGCTGGAGGCGGGAGCATTATGGTCTGGGGAATGTTTTCCTGGCATTCTCTAGGTTCACTGATCATTGTGGAAGGCACAATGGATCAATACAAGTACGCATCTGTCCTTGCGGACCATGTTCACCCCTACATGCGCATTGTTTTTCCTCAGGATGATGGCATCTTCCAGCAGGACAATGCGAGGTGCCATACAGCTGCCAGTGTACGTGCGTGGTTCGAAGAGCACCAGGATGAGTTTACCGTCCTCCCCTGGCCAGCAAACTCACCTGACTTAAACCCAATCGAGCATCTGTGGGACCATCTCGATCGAGGTGTTCGCGCCATGGATCCTCAACCGCGTAATCTAGCGCAGCTGGCCACGGCATTAGAGTCGGCATGGCTCAACATCCCAGAGAACACCTTCAGGGACCTATGTGACTCTCTTCCTGCACGTCTCGCAGCAGTCCGCTCTGCGAAAGGTGGTTATTCTGGCTTTTGACAGATGGTCACATTAATGTGACTGGACTGTGTAAATGCATGTTGTTTTCCAGCTGTCTTGATGTGCTTGCCTCAGTGGGCGCTTGAAGTAGAGGGATACTTGGTCAGTGAGTCCAGGAGGACAGCTAGGATGGATGGAGGGTGAGTAATTGATACACAAAACAGTCTTATAACAGTCCTAATCGTTATGCAGATGAACTTGGATAACAATACTGTTGAGAGCATATCAAATCAGAGTTCATCACGCGACTTGGATTAAATTCATCCAAAAGTGCAGTAAACAAAATGCAGTGGAATAAATAATAAATTAAGATATAAGATTATATATAATTAGTTGCCGAAGACAGTAGATGAATCTATATAGAAATAATAGGTGCTAAAGTTCAGTAACAGGAACTTCATAGGACAACGAGCAGAGGTCAGGGGTCACATGTGTGGTCACCCACCCCAGTGCTGTAACTGAAGAATGCTGCTGGAATCTGCGGGAATTAAACTATGAAAATAAAATACATTTGTGTAAAGTAATGTAATAACTGTACGAGAACTTTTCATAAATTAAGTGGGAAAGTCTTGGCTTTCACTGATAATGAAGGCTGCATGGAGGCGAAGATATCTATCTTCGTTGAGCACTTCGTAGTAAAAAATTCGAGAGAAGTTCATTTGGTCACAGTATGACTCGGAACTTTGTTTTCATCGGCATTACTGGAACTTTGCAATAAGTCTTTAAAAAGTGTCATATCAGAACGATCATAATGTTTTTTAGTCTGGTCGACATTAGCTTTAGACCAGGGGTGGAGTCGATCGCGATCGACTGGTGGACCACAAAGACAGTTTGGAGTGACCGCCTTTACTAAGACCTTTTTCACAATTGATGGGATTGTGTTTGCTTAAGCAAATAATTCGATGAATGTGTAGACGATACATGTAACTTCATTGGAAGCGCACAATGACGCTTAAGTGCATGCGTCGGTTACAGATTCATTGGTTTACGTATATTCGCTGCATTGAATACGTCCATGGTTTTAGCAGTCGCTGAGGGTCTTTAGACATTCAACTTGACAATTTTGTGTTACTTGTGTTTTTTGTAGTAAAAATAGCAATCTGTTATATTTTAAAAGAGGGGTACAATGTCGAAAACAAGTTTTTTGTTGTTATGCAAATTGTATTTCTAGTCTTTGAGCTGAGGGGCGGCGCAGACACAAATTTGTTAAGAGTTTTTAAGTGTGCGCTTGGAGCTTTAAGGTGGCTGGGAATTACTGGAGTTTCAATGTCGCACAGTTTCTTTGAGATGCGCTTCTGAAGCTAGAGTTTTGCCGAGTTCCTGAATCGCCGTTCCTCAGCCAACGTGATGTTTGAAGGTCAATAAAGAGATTCGGTCAAGATTATGACTCTGAAGTTCAACTGAAGTAATCGCAAGTCAACTTACAGTCCACTATTCTTGAACAACGGAACAGACACAAATGTTAAGAAAAGAAAAACAAGCAATTTTAATGCAGAATGATAATTTCTTTACAATAGTGAATGCAAAATGTGTGTGCTGTATATGTCATGCAAGCGTGGCGCTTCCAAAAAAAAAAAAAGAAAAAAAGAAACGTTGAAGGGCATTTCAAAACATAGAGGGAAATTTTGATACAGATTTTTCATTAAAAAGCGAATTGTGTAAACAAAAGTTAAAAGAATTTAAATAGCAATTAATCGGACAGCAATCATACTTTATTAAACCCGATACCCAGAGCCGTTCCTAGCGGGGGTGCAGCGAGTTAATGTACGCGGGCGGCCGAACTCTCGCGATAACATGCCTAAACATTTTAAATTCATTGTACTTGTCATATGCACGTATTTTTTTATACAATTTGTCACGTATAAGTACTTAGTGAGTATGAAATAAAAATTTTATTACTCACTGAGGATTTTTTTTAAATGTGGGCGGCAATCTTAGGAAAGTACGTGGGCAGCCAATGGCCTTGGAATGGCCCTGCCAAAAATATATTTAAGTTGCATCTTTTCGTGTGAGTCATGTGGTAACAAAGCATAAGAAACCTTTCGCAGATGGAGAAATGATTAAAAAAAAACCTTTCTGGAAGCCAGCGAATTATTTTTTGACTCATTTAAGGACAAAAATGAAATTATTTCCACACTTAAAGACTTGCAACTTTCGCATAGAGCTGCTACGCGCCGTATAGAAATGATGAATTCTGATCTGACTGATCAGCTGACCCAAGATATTACTAACTGCATTTGCTTTTCCTTGCAGTTTGACGAATCTACGGACACGGTTAATATTTCTGAACTTTGCATTTTTATAAGAATGGTTTTTAAGGCTATTAGTGTAAAAGAAGAATTATTAACAATATTACCTCTAAAGAAGAAAACACGAGGTGAAGATGTTTACTCAACCTTCAAAAAATGCATAGGGGAGGAAAAAAATTCCAATTTATAAAGTTGCATCAATTGACTGGCACAGTCAATGGATTTTTGGCTACGTGTATCAGAAACGACGACATACTACACTGGTGTGCAAAACTTAAGCAACAGCAGGGTTTTTTGCCACAACTCCACGAGAAATCAACTGAGAGACATGAAATGCAGAAATGAAGGAGAGTATTATGTACGCAAAGGATGACGAAAGCATCGGAGTTGAAAAAGGAATACAATGCATACGGTGTGGAATCAAACAAAAACAAGCTTCATTGAACGCATGGTATCGTGACTCATGATTGTCTATCCAAGAGGAAGAACAACAAGCAGGTGTTCCTTAATATGGGATATGCCCTCCTCTCACTGCAATGGTTGCTTCGCACCGTCTCCGCATACTCAGAACCAGCTGGTGCAACATTTCTTGCGGTAGGAGGGCCCATTCCTCAATCAGCATCTGTTTAAGTTCTTGGGTGTTCTCCGGAGGATGTAAGAGTGCTGCAATGCTTCTCCCCAAAGCATCCTACACATGTTCGATGGGATTTAAATCTGGGGGGTACGCTGGCCAATCCATTCGAGTGATATCTTCACTTTCCACTACCTCCTCAACAGCAAGAGTCCGATGTGGCCGTGCATTGTCATCCATAAAAATTAAGTCTGGGCCAATGGCACCTCGGAACATATGCACATGGGGAAGGAGTACCTCCTCACAATAGCGATCCCCGGTTTCAGACCCTCTGTCGAAAACGTGGAGCTCAGTTCGCCCGTTCAGCATAATGCCTCCCCAGACAAGAACTCCAGGACCATCGTTACGGTGTCTTTCCTTGATGTTACTGGGATAAAACCGAGTCTCGACCTCTCTCCAAATCAAAACGCGTTGAGAATCGCTTCTGGTACTGAACCGACTCTCATCCGTAAAGAGGACACGACTCCATTGATCAGTTGTCCACTTTTTGTGCTCTCTGCGCCACTGTAAACGGTGGCGTCGGTGGCCAAATTTCAACGGGAAGCAACATTCAGGACGGCGGGCGAATAGGCCCCCTTTGTGAAGGCGTCTGGGCACAGTAAACCGTGACATTTGTCGCCCCGTTGCTGTACAGAGTTGCTGAGCAATGGCGCTTGCTGACTCCTGTCGGCCTCTTTTCGCCTGCAGGACGATATATCGGTCATCCCCTTGTAGATGTCGTCCTCGGGCGGCCACCACCAACATTTTCTAACAGCTGTACCTGTGGTTTGGAACGCTTTCCAAGCGCGCGAAACTACACTTTTGTTGATTCCGAACTCTGCAGCTACACTGGTGACACTACGCCCCTTCTCCAGCTTTCCGATCATTCTTCCACGTGTGAAGTCGTCCAGGTGATTTCTTCTAGCCATATTTCACGAACTGACTCACAGGCACTTGCAGCGAATATGTTGAATTGGATACCTGGATACCTGCTATACCGGGCTACTGCCTAGGCAGCGATGCCGGTTCAGGAAATAAAGCCCTAGGGCGCATGACATGAGAGAATTCGGACGTGGGTGAATCTCGGAAGAGAAATCGGAGGCAGAAGAAGAAAAAAAAGAGGCCTATGACATCGCAAGAGAAAAAAGATACGACAAGACCTGATTTTCGGAGCAAGCAATTCATCTGACACTGTAACGAGAGCATAAAAGTAACATGAAAATCTTGACAACATACGAACAATAGTTCAAAAGGTGCTACTAAATTTCAAATATATGAAATGTACAAAGATATAATTACACAGGTACAAATACAAATACAAAGGAGATGCAAATAATAGAGTTACAAAATTTAAGCAGGATACTAGAAAATAAGAAATAAAACAACTATATACAAATGAGAAAGAAAGTTAAGCAACTACCAACGAGGAGTTGTCTTGTATGTTCTTGTCAGACGATTGTGTGAGCAGCTAATGGACGAATAAATTTGTCTTCTGAAAGGATTTCATAGTTGAATATCTGGGAGTAATTCATAAAGTCACACTGCGCAGCTTTGTTAAAAAATTTATCATTTGATTTCCTTATATAGTCCTGTATAGTTTCAAGCTTGAGATCTCTGTGGAGAAGTTCGTTTCTTATAAGAAAATGGGCATCAGTGATTATTCGAAGGAATTTATTCTGAACGACTTGCAGGTGATAAAGTTGTTTACAGGTAGCTGTGTGCCAGGCAGGAGAAGCGTAACAAAGAATTGGCCTAATACGGGACGTATAGATATGTCTTATGGTGCGTAAGCTGAGATTAGAATATTTTCCAATAACTGGTAGAAATCTGATCATGATGCCTAATGCCTTGTTCTTTACGCTTTGTATATGATCAGACCAGGTAAGCTTTCTATTAAGAATGATGCCAAGATATTTAGCTTTAGAAACAATAGGAACCGGTTCTTGAAACAAAAGAAGATCTTGAAGGTTATTGAGCTTTTTAGATTTACTGAGGATAAGTAGTTGCGACTTGGTGGCGTTAATTTTGACTCTCCAATTTGTGCACCAGTCTTCAACTGAATAAAGATATTGTTGCATCTTGGCAATGGCTTGTTTCGCTTGGATGGATTTAATAGCATTTGCCATGTCGTCGGCGTAGCAGGCAAGAAGAGAATAATGATTAAGTTTTGGTTTAGGGAAGTCTGAGATGTAAAATAAATAGAGAATAGGTCCTAAAATACTTCCTTGAGGGACGCTTGACCTGATGGGCTTGATATTGGATTTTTCGTTACCTCGAGTTACGTAAAAAGTACGATGCTGGAGGAATGAGTAAATAAGGAGAATCAGCTCTCGTTGGAGACCCAAGTTGATAAGTTTGAAGATGAGCCCCTCATGCCAGACGCGGTCAAAAGCTTTTGCTACGTCTAGCATAAGGAGCGCAACACTTTGCTTGTTATGAAAATCAGCCCCAATAAATTCGACGATGCGCACGAGTTGTCTTGTAGTACCAAGATTTTTCCGGAAACCGTACTGCTCATCAGGAAGAAGAGGAAGATAGGGTTCTAATCTTGTGAGAATAAGCCGCTCGTAAATTTTGCCTAAGCACGAAAGCAGACTTATAGGTCTGTAGCCATCTCGTTTGGAAGAGTTTTTTCCAGGCTTGGGCAGAAGAAAGATTTTGGCTTGTTTCCATAAATCTGGAAAGTAATTTTGAGTGAAACAGGCATTAATAATGCTGGTCAGTTTGCAGATGATGTTCTTGGGGAAGTTTCTGAGCATTTTATTTGTAATTTGATCAATACCTGGAGCCTTCTTGATATTAAGTTTTCTGATGATGTTAGTGATTTCGATTGGAGTAGTGAGTCTGATCAGATTATTAACACTAGAGATTTGCAGCCAAGAGTGCACGTAGTTTTCCAAGACATTTTTGAAGGTATGATTCATGGATTCTGTATTAGGAGTAAATATGTTGAATTGAGTCTCCGTCCTTCCTTTTATTCTACTGTTGAGCTGCGCTCGCCGACATCACGCATTTTGTGTACGCTCACGTCGCCTCTGAAGTTTCGTTCCTGATATTTGCATACACATGACGTTTCTGCTGACTTACGTGTTCATTGTACTCATCTCCAGACCTCCTTTTCTGCAATTTCATGGCTATCTGCTAAATTTTTACATTGTTGTTTTGCACACCAGTGTACATTTCCTTTCTTATCATTGCATTATTCACCAACAAGCCCTCTAATGTAAAATTTTAAATATGGGTAATGTTATGGGAATCTGCAGGAAAATTGAGAACTCAATTCGAGGAAGAAGTCTTCAGAGAAGAATGTTGCGGGCCCGACTAGAAGAAAACGAATCTGATTACTGGGAATTGTTATATCACGCAGATGTTCGTTGGTTAAGTCGGAGTATATTTTTTGCAATGATTCAAGGACCTACTATAAGACGTAAAAGATTTTTTTGGAATCAAATGATAAAACGCACGCTGAACTTAGCGATGACGTTTGGTTGATGGATTTAGCTTTTGCTGTTTATATAACAAGCCATCTTAATAAATTGAACTTACAATTGCAAGGAAAAAATCAAACAATAATAGAATCGATTGGATTTGTTAGTACTTTCAAAAACATGTTAAAGCAAATATCTTCTCAGGTGATGAAGAATGAACTAAAAATTTTAAAAATATTTTTGACAAGTTGTTTAAAAACGGTGGTATATTGAACAAAGAGAAGTATTATGATGAAATAATAAAACTTCACTCCGAATTTGAGAGACGTTTCAAGAATTTACTAAACTAGAACCAATTGTTACATTCATGTGTTACCCATTTGGCAACGTTTATGTGGAAGAAGTAATTGAAAATACACTGTTCGACATTGAAAATGCAACACCAAGAAGGAGTGGGCAGAAATTTATGCAAATTTTAGAGTAGACGCACGTCACTGAGTTATGCGAATGATGTGAAATGCTCAGCTCTCCGACGCACGTGAAGTAAGATATAAGGGAAGGAACGTGCAGAATGGGCAACATTCGTGTCGTTATTTTTGCCAGACGAATTATTGAAGAAAGTTGGTTTTTGTCCCGGAGGATGCGTGTAATAGGAGAGAATGCTAGGCCGCCGTCAACGAAGGCACTTCCAGCAGATAGACAATTTTACGAGGGGTATGGTGATCGGACTGAGAAGGGCGGGTTGGTTCTTACGTCAAATCGCAGCTGATACCCATATGGATGCGAGCACGGTGCATCGGCTATGGCGAACATGGTTGGAACAAGGGAATGTGGGAAGAAGGAGGGGTGCAGGTGCAGCCAGAGTGACGTCAGCACGCGTGAATCGACGCATCCGCCGACAAGCTGTGGCGGTCCCGCAAGTCCCTTGTACCGCGATTCTGCAGCATGTTCAAGATACCCTGGATGTTCCCGTGTCGACGAGAATGATTTCCCGTCGATTGGTTGAACGTGGCCTGCACTCACGGCGTCCATTAAGAAGACTGCCATTTACCCCATAGCATAGACGCCAACGTTTAGAATCGTGCCGAACTGGAGCGATGTGGATGACAGAATGGCGAAACGTCGTGTTCTTAGATGAGTCATGCTGCTTCTGTTTATCCAGTGACAGTCGTCGCATACGTGTGTGGCGTCGACGTGGAGACAAATCTTATCCGCAGTAACTGTGGAACGCCCCACCGCGGGACAACGTGGCATAATGGTTTGGGGCGCTATTGCCTACGATTCCAGGTCACCTCTAGTTCGTATTCAGGGCACTATGACGGCCCGACGATACTTAGATAATGTACTGCGGCCGGTGGTAATCCCCTACCTTCAGGGGCTGCCTAATGCAATTTTTCAGCAGGATAACGCCCGACCACACAGTGCTCGCATCTGCCAACATGCTATACAGATGCTTCCCTGGCCACCGTACTCTCCTGACCTGTCACCAATCGAACATGTGTGGGATGTGATTAAACGCCGTTTGCAAACGCTGCCCCTGCCTCGTTCAGAAGACGAACTGTGGCAAATGGTTGAAAGGGAATAAGCTCATGCTGGCCTATTAGGAAATGAAACTGCTGATCGTTTAGCTAAAGATGCAGCCTCCGGACATACTGACGTACAAATAAACATACAGTGGCCTATATCACATCTCAAGAAGACATTACGGCTCCACGTCTTAAGTCAATGGCAAAACGAATGGGACAATAGCCTTACCGGCAGACGCACGTACTACCATCTCTCGTACGTCAACACAGAAAGAAACATTTCTTCTCCATCTTTAGTTCGCTACATTACCGGGAATGGGCCTTTTCCTCAATATTATGCGAGACACGGCATCAGTAACACTGATATATGTAGCTGCGGGGAGGTCGGTACACCCCATCATTACGTCACAACTTGTCCTTTGACAGAAGAACTGCACATTCCTTTTCCCAGCACCAATCGACAAGCCTTTTCCAAATTCTTGATAAAGCAACGCCACTTAACTCGCAAATTAGTGCGTATCATTGATAAGCTCTCTTCTTTAAACCTGGACTTATGCCAACCATCATAGGACTTTATTCTGCATATAAGCTCCATACGAATCGGCATATATGATTTCTGCGCAACTATACTTCATTATCTAATATATATAATCTGTTATAATATTCTAGTATATCCATATGTATTTACTTATTGTATCACGCAGCCTTACTATATCTTTTGTATTAATTTTACTTATTAGGCATGTTTATTAGGCATATCATACAAATCTGGATCATGGTGGACGTGGTGCTGTACTAATTAACCGTATGGTAGAGGCATAGTGCCCACGTCCTCCGATCCTTATCCTGACGCCGTTCTCGCTCTGTATTCTGACTATCATTTTGAAATAAAGATCACTTATTGCTGCTTGCTGTCTCTGTCTTTTTTCCAAATTTCATCACTTTCTGACTTTCATGACTTTCGTCTTGGTGTTGCATTTTCAATGCCGAGCAGTGTATAACTTATATATTCTGGTTATCTCTCGACGAAAACGTATTTTACCTCCTTCAAAATGACATAATTTTAAAAGCATGTAGTTCAGAACCAAAGAATAAGTTTTGGAATCTAATGGACGAAGTAAAGTAGTCTATTTTAACAAAAGTTGCATTTCATTTAACATCGTTCTTTAGCTCTACCTACCTGTGTGAATCTGCATTTTCAACACTGAATATAATTAAGACAACGTATGGTTCGCGTCTCACAGACGACCACATAGAATCCAGTGCAAGATTAGCAGTTAGTAATAGTATAGCGAGATGTTCAAGGTCGGCGAACTGTATGCAGACTAAGTCTTCTACTAACTATAACTACAAGAACTAACTTTTGGATGAAAATGATTTATTTTTTAATGTATTTTGAATTGCTTGATAAGAAATGCAGCATTTGAAATTATTATATTTGTGGCTATTATTATTGTGTTTGTATCTTGTGCTTTGCTTTAAACGCTGTTTTAAAAGAGCAAGTGTTTTTTAGGTAGGGTTAGGCAAGTGAGTACATATTCCATATTTATTATTAAAGTTATAATGAATATTGTAGACTTTTTTTTTAGCTCGCCACACCTACGCCACTGGGTGGACCGCAACACCTTGAAAAAATTAGAAGTAACCCGTACTTTGGAAAAGTCTGCCCATCCCTGTTCTAGAATGTGTTCTTAGGGACAAAATGGTTGGCAACTCCTGTACTAGATAATATAATATTTGAATACCTAGATAGGTGGGGTACATTAAATGGTATAGTGTGCATCAGATAAATAATGATGCATCATGATTTAAATTTTTACTTGTAATATGGTCTTTTATAGGTGCTATTATTTTTTTAATGTTATTTTATTTCAAAAGAAAATTTATTCATGGAACTATTTAATAGGGTTAAAAATTAAAAGAATAAAACACGCCGGAAATTTTTTTTTTCTTTATTTTATTCTATTTTATTGTATACTTCCATAACTCTAAAACATAAAATATTGGCATCTAGTATGCCGCAGGGATAATGGATTATCATAGTTTAAATTTTCTTAGGAAAATTTTCAAGTATAAAACATATTTCTAATAACTTTTAGTAATATCACTTCGAGATTTCGAACGGGTATTTCCTTTCATTACACTTTTTTAATGCAGTACAATAAGTTTAAGATTTCTCTCAAATATTACTTGTCAGCGACAGAACGTAATCAACAAGTTGAATCATATAGCTGTCAGTTAGGGTTAATGCGATATTTTTATATCTTTCAATAAGACCTTCACGTTGAATAATTTACACCTTCTTTTGGAGTGAAAATCTGTGCGTGCAGAATCAAGAGACAAGCAAACAGATGAAAAATTTAAAATAATTTGTTCAATATTTATAATAAACGTTATAATGAGTATAACTAAATACTGTCATTTAGCCTTTAGTTTTATTTTATCAAAAAATTTTCATTTGATGGAACGATGTAACTCGATAGGATTACAGTGTATTTGAATATTTTTATGATGACGCAGGTGTAAATAAATTTATTAAAAAGTATCTGCTTTTATTATTAAATTTTTTATAATTTTTTAATACTGAAATATACTGAATACTATAATAATACTTTAAAATATCTTTCATTAATAAATTCTCTTTCAAAATAAAGTATTGTTAAAAGTCCTAAGAAACACCTATAAGATTCTTTTCCTGAATTTCAAATTAGTAGCTCTGCGCGATACCAAGGAGGGAAATTAAATAACATGAATGCAGTTTAAGCTTCATCCTCGACTTTTCTTGCTTATTTTTAGGAGAAGTGCCCTACTCTTTTAAGTAATATCGTAAAGTATGACTCATCAAAGATCATCTGTAGCATGCACAATGTGAGCAAAATCGATGATACACCGGTCGTGCGGTCTCTTGAAGAGCGGACAGCGAATATTTTATTACGTCCCCATTTTTGTTCTCTTTTAAAAACAATAATAAAGCTAATACCATTTTAACAACATATTTAAAATTTCTTATCCTTAGCATTGCTCGAGAGGAATTAATTTATAGATATCCTCACTTTTATCTATTAACTAAGTGTTGAGGAGCCTAGTGAACAGCTAAGTTAAGTTCAGGAATAGAAACGTAGCTCAAGAAGGGTTAATTACTCTTTATTGCTCAAAATAAAGATTAACAGATGGCCCCTTTCTCAGGACGTACAACAAATCCTTCACTTGGTCTTAAACTCAAAAATGTAAGAAATAAGAACTTAACTAATGACTAACTAGAGAGATTTAGCCGAAGCTAACACAATTCCTAAAATAGTTGGCCCGTAATCTCAACTTAGCTAGCGAAGCTATCAAGGGTGCAAAACACGGCCGAGCGTAGTAACAGCTTACAAAGACGTAGGCAAAAGGTAAACGAAAACCAGAAATCCTAATTCTATCTCTGTCGAAGGCAGTGGAAACTTCGATTAAAATATTCGCTACTACTTATTTGCATTTAACGCTATTCTAAAAACTCATTCTGGTAAGGAATTGTAAGCTGAAGCTAGAAGAGACAGGAAAGGTGAATAAAACTAAAAATAACTGTTATAAACTTAAGATATTCCTTACATATTTATTGCAAATGATTTAGGTAATGAATGGTTTTACATGATTTTGCTTTGATGGAAACTAATATTAAACAGGCGAATTTCTGAATCAGATGGAGATAAACAATAAATTTATAATTAATTTTGACTGATAAACTACTTGTCACTTATGTGCAACCGAAGTTAGCTTCTACAGAGAACTAAATAAATATATAACATTTCTTAAACTAATGGTCTTAGCATCTAAATCCTGCAGTAACGACCTACAGTAATGTACCTACAATAACGATTGTAACTACAGTTAACGACAGATGCTATAGGTTACAATCCTTAAAATCAATCATCATTTATTCAAATAATACACAATTATTCAAATCAGATGCTAAAGAAATAGCTACAGGTACTAAATTTTGACGAGTCCTTGTTGATGCGTGCATTCTTTGATATCTGAATGGCCGAGATAACGTTTTTAAAACAATAACAGAAAAGATATCGTTTTCGCTCTGTAGTCTACTTGATTATGTGATTGACAGATAGAGGACACCCTTTTCCAGCAATTCGAAGTGGTGCATAGGGCAATGCTTTCCTAGATTTGTAAGTTTCCATACTTTGTTATGCTAATTATTATTATAAGTAATTTATTTTCTATTTGCAGACTTAATTATTTCTATGATGACTCGGAATAAACTGAAAATTTTTAATTGAGTGATCTTTGCTTATAAACACGATTAGCTAATTTATCTTAGCGTTATATTACCGTATCGCTTAGGCTTCAGTTTTCGCGCTGTCATTTCAGCCATTACTGAATGCATGTTTAATTATATTATGAGATTTACATTTCTGTTTGCTTTGTTAAGATTGGTTCTGACTGCAGATCTAAATCAAGGAAGAAATCGATAATGATAATCTTACAACTAACATCAGAGTTGCAGCTCATTGTAATTGATAATGCATATTATAGCTACATGTCCTCAAAAGAAAATTAGATGCTCAATGATTTAATAAATTTTTATCAAAGTCAAGCACCCAGTACAAAACTGAAATTTCTGTCATTGTTATAAGGAGCAAAGTGTAGTTCTAAGGTAAGAGGTTTACAATTGTTTTAAAACAATATCTAAAGATGAAACATTTACAGCTAGAAGTTCTTTATTTTCAGTCATTACCCCGTAGAGATCATATAGGGTGATAAGTTATAGGAATCTTACTGAAAAAGTATAATTATCTATTAGAAACTTAAAAAAATCTTAAGATGCGTTCTAATATAAAAATAAATGTTTTCGGTTTCGTTTTCGTGTTTTTGGTATATTTAACTAAACTTTTATTACCACCTTGCTGGCAAGGCGGTAAGGAAGCAGGGGGCCATTGGCAAGGAGGTAAGGGCCCGCGTTTGAGTCCCAAAGAAGTCAAAAATGATTGTAAATATATAACGTTTTAATGGTATGGGTGTACTTAAAATAATATGAAGCCGAATGTCCTCTAGAGAAGTTGACGGTAAGAGAAGAGTGTTAGGAGACTCTCATATGTGTTCCCCAAGGACTTTTCATAAACATGTGATGAAGCTTCCTCCCTTTCGGTGAGTATAATTCGGTCGTCCCTAGTGGATTTCCGTGGACAACATTCTCGGTGGTGAGAACTGCTGAACGGCCAGTAGGTTTAGCTATTCCCAACGTATACAATAAGTTGCAAGTATCCTGCTGTTTGAAATAACAATAGTCTTCAGTTGTGAAATAGTAAGCATTAATCCTGTGTACCCTCGTATTTAGCTAACATATTTAAATTAAGATAAACCTATAATTTAGTTCCCCCCCTTCTCAGATATACTTAAATACATCATGAATTTATCACAATTATTTTCATTTATTTCCCGAAAAAGGAAATATTTAGAATTTTGCGAAGGCCTTTAATGCCGTTTTTCGTTCCTTGACGTAAATACTAATAGACTATATTAATTCGGCTAAAAGTTACATTCGGTTACATCTGTTTAAGATGTTATGCTAATTATTTTTTTCTAAATCCATAGCACAACTGAAACTTTATTTTTTATACCTTACGTCAATATACTTTCTTCTAAACAATGTATTGATTGACTTGGATTTTAGATATTTTAAATAACTACTGAGTTGACCCATTTTTACATAGATATAAGAAGATCGTGTAGTTTCGAAAATAATTTATGAAAAGGAAATAGGTTTGTTTATGTTATGCTTTCACATGTGAGCTTTATGAGCTTTTCATATACGAGCTAAATTGCAGCTGATTTACAACAGAACTAAACATAAATACCATACGTTGAAATAAAACTAATCCTGAAGTACGCATGTCATTTTTAATTTTCAAGCTACAGGTAATAAATTTGCATAGTTTCTAATAAATTTTGTTTCACTTACTTCTGTATCATTTTTTCTCCTGCTTGATATCAACTTGTTTAGAAGATGCAAATTTAAAAACTGTGCATAAAAGATTTGGTATCTGCAATATTGTTTGTAAAAGTAGTTAGTTGCCACTTTATTTGTTCACGCTTGCGATAGGTACTTTAATTTGACAGGTGCAGGTTAAATAACTGTACCTAGGGTGCAAAGCCGGCACTTGTGCATTCTCCTAGGTATACATTAGGTAACAGTGATTCTTGCTAATTGTTAAGCTTCCACCCCAATTTCAGGGAGAATATCCCGTGGGGATGTTTGAAGTTCTCCCATCTTTCTTCTTCTACCAGGAACCTCTCGAGAGGTTGCTGGTACATGTTGATATTACAGTAGAGGTACTAAGCTAGTACATGTTGATAGTTGCAACATGTTGATAGTAGAGGAGAGGTTGATCCTTACCTTTCGGCTCGTGGTGTCTTTTGAATCCCTCTTGCCGCACAGACACTATACGCTTACAAACATCCATGCGATCTCCGGGATTCAAACCTGCGTCGGTCGGTACGGCAGTCAGCGTCACTAACCACTATACCGGATGGAAATTTAATTTGACAGTTCCATTTTTCAGTTGGTAATTAAAAGCAGGAGAACTTAATTAGCTGTCACATTTTGTTAACTTTAAGATTTAAACTCTGCTGAGCTTTTGACAGTTTGACTTTGATATAACCTGTTTGGAAGAAAGGCAGCATTTTAATTTTCATTTAAGCTGTTATCCTTAGGTAACGATGAATATAATCTTGTAATTTTATTTTCTGAAACTTACAGGATTGTAAAGTTCAATACATGTTGTTTAATAACTTGAGTAATAAGAATCGAAAGGCTGCTCTTCCCTCTCCCTGGTACTTTCCTGACTTAGATCTGAATACTAAAGAAAAGAAATAGTTTTCTGTTGACGAAATCCAGAGCGAGGCAACTGATGGAGAGCCCAAGTGGTTTGTCACCGCAGAGGCCTCCGCAGCGCGGAGTAATAACTTCTGTACTGCTGGCCACCGTAAATGCAACACCCTGAAGGAAGCATGCAAATAACATGAAATTTACAATATGCATTAGCGGAGGCGAGATACGCAAATGATTAGAATTTCAGCGCAGACGCACATGACGCGCGCCTGTGGCGGCCGCTTCAAAACGCTATTTAAGGCTTGGAGTTTTCGACGATTTCAAGTTCGGGAATTCTGTTTTTGTGGTCTTTTCTAAAAAAAAAAAAAAAAAAAAAAAAAAAAAAAAAAAAAAAAAAAAAAAACAAAAAAAGATCAATTATGCCTCGTAGTAAAAAGCGATCATTGTTTGATCAAGTATCCGAGTTCGACAGAGGAATAATAGTGACCTACCTAGAGTGTGGATTATCTTTCAGGGAAATCGGTAGTCGTGTTGAACGAAACCAAACAACTGTAATGCGGATATGTGACGTTGGATGCAGAAGGTACGACGGACTGACGTGTTCCATCGCATCCACCTCAGTACACCACTTCACGTGATGACAAGAACATTGTGCGCATGGCAGTGACGGATCGCTCAGTCACATCACGAATCATAGCCACACCACATTCACTCTGTAATGCATCATCCAGTGTCTGCCCGTACCATTCGACGCCATTTACAGCAGAGTGGTTTGTCCGCAAGACGTCAATTGCTTCGTCTACCCTTGACTAAGAACAACAGACGTCTCCGCCGCCAATGGTGCGATGAAAGAAGGATGTGGACGGCAAAATGGAATGAAATTGTCTTTACTGACGAGTCACGCTTCTGTCTGCAACACCACGGTGGTCGGATTCGAGTCTGGAGACACCGTGGAGAGAGAATGCTGAGCAGCTGCGTTATGCACCGCCACACTGCTCCTGCACCGGGTATTATGATATGTGGCAGTATTGGATATCACTCTCGCACTCCTCTAGTACGCATTGTCGGTACTTTAAACAGTCAACGTTACATCTCCGAGGTGTTGGAGCCAGTTGTCCTTCCTTACCTTCAGGGCTTGACCACAGCCATATTTCAACAGAATAATGCGCGATCACACGTAGCACGCATTGTCCAAGGGTTCTTTGTCAATCGCCAGATTGAATTGCTTCCCTGGCTGGCTCGCTGTCCGGATCTTTCGCCGATAGAAAACATTTGGTCCATGGTTGCTGAACGATTGACCCAGATTACATCCCAAGCTGCCGCACCAGATCAACTTTGGCAACGTGTAAAAGTTGCTTGTTCTGCTGTACCCCAAGAACACATCCAAAGTCTTTTTGAATCAATGCCGAATTTTGAATCAATCGTTTGAGTTTGTTCATCAAAAATTCCTTAAAGTTTTATAAAATATGAAATAGATAAGAAAACAAATTCCAAATTCGGGCTTCCAGATGCGCATATTCGGGTGGAAACGTACGTTATTCAAAACTGGATGGCTCTAGGTACCGTTGTTTTATCAAGTTTGGAGAAATATATATTCATTTATGCAGATTCTTCATTAATTAATTTCTTTAAATATAATACTGGGCTCTATATTTTGTGGCAACAGTTTGAAAAATTATTCAGACTTTTAATGTTTCGGACGTAAAATCGCAAAACGAAAACAATAGAGCTTCAGGGACAAAAAAAACTGAAAATATCCAAAGCCCTCGTTTCCTAGTCAGCGTTTCAGTGAAAATCGCGACTGACCCCTGACCGTTCGATGATGAAAAGAGTCAAAGTTCTTTACTTCACTTTCGAAAGAAAGCCTTTGAAAAACTGCCCTATAAAAATAACCGCAAAAGATATTATTCTTTCTTAAATAAATTAGAAATCAAGATTTCTATAAAGAAATGAAATGCAAATTAAATGTATACAGTTCATTGCTATGAATGTAGTTCGTTTTGTTCAGTTTTGAACTAAATGACATTAATACAAACTGAATTCATGTGTAACTCATGTTAGTACTGGAGCTGTTTGTGTTGTGTAGAATTGTTATGCATTATTTTATAGTGCATAGCGAATATATTAACTTACAGTTATAAGGTATTTTCCCCACCTTCTTAGTATGCCTTTGGGGTGCAATGGTCAGCACATTAGGGCCGTATTCGAGAGGTCCAAGGTTCGAGTTCCAGCGAGGGCATTGCTCTTTTTTATGTCTCCTGCTTCGAAATAACTAATGTCTCTACAATGGCGCCCGAACTAAAAAAGGTGGTGGGTGATGATTCTCCGAAACCAGGATTTGGCGATTGGATCTCTTAAACCCCAGTCGCCCTTTAAAAGCGGGAGTATATAAGGTATTTCTCTCGCCTTCTTAGCATGCCTTCGTGGTGTAATGGTCAGCACACTTGGCGCGTATTCGAGAGGTCCAGGTTCGAGTCCCGGCGAGGGCACTGCACATTTTTCATGTCTCCTGCTTCGAAATAACGTAATGTGAATAATAAATTTTTAATGCTAATATCTGAGCATTAATTTTTAATTTAGCATTGTTTAAACTTTTTTTCGTTTGAATACGGTTAAACTCTCATTAAGCTAGCGGAAAGTTTTGCTCATCAAAAAGGCGGGGGAATTTTTCTCTTTCATACGGGACTACCCTTGTTGGGGTCAAGGGTTGGCGAACTGTTGCGCTCTCGCCCCCCTTTTCTTCCAAGCTGAACATGTGGTTTGCTTGTTTGGAGGCGAGAATTATAATTCTGCTATTCTGAAGAAGAGAACGTCTGATATGTTTATTTCTAACGGGTGTCGCCCCTTGACAGAATTACAGTTGAAAACATTCCATGAAGCTTTGCGCGGGAAAGGGTATGTGCGTTAAAAAGGAGAGGGTCTGGGTTTCTTCGAAATTTGGAGGCTAATTATTGTTCTTGTTTCAGTTGGTTAGCGAGAGTTCAAGTTTTGTGCTGGATTTGATAGATATAATTTTATAGACATTTTGAGCTAATTGTGATTTTAGAGGCGGTCCGTATTTTGAGCGTTACCGAGGTTTTAAAAGTTATTGCTCGAGAGGCAGGAGTAGACTTTTAGCAGTTTTTTCACCTTATTGAAAATTACGAATAGAAGAGAGAAGTTGGCATAGAGGTTCCGACCATAGCCCGGCGGCGCGGTCTGGGAGTCCAGTTTTCTGGAGACCAAAGTATGGGGCTGTTTTGCTTTTTCTTAGCCGCCTTACGCACGCATGAAAAGTCACATGAATTTCTTAGAGCGTCAGTTTTTTCGTAGCTGATACGATGAATTTCTGTCGTTTTGCGAAAAGTGCTTACTAGCCGCTGAGATTTTTTAATCTTGAAATCCCCCCTTTTTTTTTCTTAGAGAGTTGAGTAAACTTCTTGTTTGCTCGAAACGCCGAAAAAGGTAGAAACATTCTGTCTGACGATTTTGATAACTGAGGACGATCATTTTTAATTTTGTGAGCATCTTAAGGACGATCATTTCTAATTTTAATTGAACATCTTGATGATGCTTTCTTCGGTATTTTGGAAGCAGGTGCGTTTGGACCTGCGACATGTGCAAATTTCCGTTGAAGGAAAAGCCCTGGCCATCACCAGCTAGGATGCCACTAAAGAAAGGAAAAGAACTGTCATTTCTCTTACCTTTTTACCTTATTAATCTTCCTGAGTGAATGATCAGCCCAAGTTTATCAGTTATCTAGGACCCTATTTTAAGTAGATCTAGAAACCCCACTTTTAAGTGGGCGAGAACCTTCAGTCTCATTTATGGACCCTTGTGTTCTGAAATTCTGTGAGTGATTTATTTTCATTTGCTTTTTCTTTAATAATTAATTATTAGGATTTTGGAATGTTACTTTCTAAGGCATGAGCAATCATTTTAATGTTAGATGAAAATCTGAAATACTGCTGGTTACTTAATTAACAACAGAGAAGGTGAGTTTTAAAATGTTTAATTGATTTAACTTAAATTAACTAATAGATGAGGAAAATCTTAATGTTTCATAATAGAAAGTATCACTGATTTAATGTGTATTGAATTATTATATGAAGAAATTTAATTAATTAATAAATGTTTTGTTCAGTGATAATTATACATTTATGGTAAAGTGCATTACGAATAATTTGGTCATGATTTTGAATGTTAAATGAAAATTGTGAGTAATTTTTAGGTAATGTTTTGTAGGGTAGTATGGCCAGCTATCTAAAATTATAAAATTCTAGAAAAATTAATGTTTTTAATGATTGAATATTGTATGTTTTATCTGAGTTTTATTTGAAGGTCTTACGCAGTCCACCATGTGATCCTTACGGAAAATATGGTTCCTTCCAATTAGAACCTGGGTGACTTAGCGGGTAGTAGGGAAATCAATTTTAAGTGTGTTGTAACTATACGATCGGAATAATTTTTTTTCATTTGGAAATAGTGATTGACTTCTTACTTGTGGGATTTTTCTTTCCCGAGTGTTTTGAGGTGTTCTCTGTTATATTTAAATGAAAAGTATTTGTGGCTATCCCTATGTCAGTACAACTCTAGAAATAGTTAGTGGATTTAGTTTTATTTTAGTGAGAGATAGCATTTTGACGAGTTTGAGATTGAAATGCATTTTTACATTTTGCATTTTGTTTGAAAACAATATTTTTGATTTTTGTTATACCACAACACCAGGAAGTATACCTCTTTTCCTTATTGACTTAAAGAGTTTGAGATTTGAAATGATATATTTTACAAATGTTGATGATTTGTGTAATTTAGTCTAATTTAATTTAAGTCTTATATTTTTGAGAGTTTTTTTTTGTCCGGTACCAGAACGTGAGAGAGAAAGTTAAGTCAGTCAGGCAGTTTAAAATAATTATTACATTTTCCCTACGTAACATTTGCTGCTATTACGTAATGATAACAGAGTATTTGTTGCTCAGAAGCTTCAGTACGGGTCAAATGATAACTACCATTGGATTATTCATTCGTGAAATCATACATGAAAGTCAAGAATTTAGCGATACTGGAACTGGTTTTATGCTGCTTTCCTGTATATGAATGGCGAACTCTTTTTGGAATTTGAATATCCATTACGAAATTAATGTAATTTAACATTCTTTCATTTTTAGTCATAAGCGTATAATATCAGAAACTATCACTTGTTCCACTGCGCTATAACTTTCTTATAATTTTCATGGAGTTTTCAGAAATTTTTGTAAATGCATTCAGTTTCTGGAAAAGTGAATAGACTGATATCAAGGATCAGTGAGTAAGTAAGCAATTTCTTTTCCTTTGGAAAGAGGTGTAGCTAAAATTAACCTTCCGGTGTTCAAGAAAGGTAAATGTAAGAATGAAACTGACATAATCTGTGAGAGAGGTAATCGTTAGGAAGACATAAGAATTTAGTTTGAAAACAACTATGTTTTGTGTTTCATGGCCAAAACTGATGAAAGCACTGAAAGTATTCATCATCTTTCAAGTGAAGGTGATTTTCGGATCCCTGAACATGGGTAGTCTACTAGGGGTTATAGTTACCTCATGTGAAAATTTTTCTAACCGGATAACAAAAAAATAATCACTTTATGCCCCCACCCCACTAGAGGAACGCTACTCCGTATTTGTCTTTTCCTACGCTCGCAATAAGGGGTAAAGTAAGGAAGATGTTATATAAGTTCCGTAAAAACTTCATGAAGCATCTTGCATTATTTCAGATAAAAACTGTCAAAAATATTCTCAGCAGGTTAATAGATGATAGGATATTTTTAACAATCACTGGAAAACAACCTTAAGGAGCTCTGAAAAATGAATTTCAAACATTCAGAAATCCCTTACATTCAAACATACATGTATTTTTCGTAGTGTCTGTATTAAAAAATCTCCAAACATTTAGGAATATATCGTCGGTAATTCAAGGTGATATTCTGCTGAGAGTTCATACACTACAATTTTCTTCCGAAGCATCCATTATTTTGATGTAATTTAATGACCCATCGTAACATAATTTTCATTATGGAGTTATAATAAGACTCCATTTTCCTTCAATGAAATTATTACACATTGTCCTAAAATATTTTATAACTAATCCAGTTTTAAAGTGTCAAACATTTAACTTTTTTTTTTGTATTATCTAGAAATGTACTCGACTGGGATCGTACTAAAATATGTCGGTTTGGAGTTGGAAGAGGAGTGGATGGTTGACAGGCGTCTTCGTATTATTCTTGGCAACAGCTACCCTGCTAAGCATAAGTTCAGTAGGCTTTAGGTCAAGATTTAAAGCAATCACGTCTTACCTTAGGTAAATTCCCTTCTTTTTGCATTTAGCGTGTACATATGTGCTTTACGCGATTAAAAACACGAAGTTGGTTTGGTTTGATTTATTTAATTACGGCATAGCACACAAGGGCTATTTGCCTAAGACAAGGGATGCCTTCGTGGAGAACTTTCAAAGTAAACTGGTTCCTATCCACTTTACCGCATGAGGAAAATCACGAAAACGTTCATGCAGACAGCCCATTCGCCAGGAGTCGAACCCTGGGCCGAGCTACCAGTGTTTAGAGAATTTACCACTGGTGGGCAGAAAACATGACTGAAAAATATCTTAAGTCTACTTTTAAATTTTCTTGCGCTATATATTTTTCTTTGTTTTAATACAAATTTTTGTACTAATTTAAATATCATCATTACCTGATATAACTTTGCAGCTTTCTTACATCGTTTCACATAACATCTTTAGGCAAGTACATAAAAAATGCAAGATTTTCAAAATGCTGTTTTTAATACATTTCTCTGGAAAATGGTTATATTATTAAAATATAGTACATATTAATGAGAATTTTCTGTGCACTCGTGCGAAGCACTAAGTTCAACAAGTCATTCCTCAACTGTACGCTAACAGGAACATGTATTGCACATCTTTACAGTGCATTTTTATATTCCGTGCGTGCATTATTCGAAAAAGCATGGAAATATAGTTGTTGCTCTATATAACAGAATCACAAACAAGTCAGTAGCAAACAGTACCGATTTTTCGTGGAGCAATTTGAGATACGGACAATTTAAACGATAGCTTGCTTTTTCGAACGAAAGGTGATGCTTCTTTAATGGATACAGCAGAATTGCCCAAGAAAATTACAAAGCAGTTTCTATTGTTCTCATTTTAATAAATAATAAAAAAAAAGAAGTAAGTAGCTCATTATGGCAAAGAACGCTAACGTTACTTGCTTGGGAAGGGTTACTCCTGTTTCTAAATATTTCTAAATCTATTCTATCGAATCTTCAGCAAGTGAGCAAATTTGCTGGCGTTGGAAATAAGAAGTCTGTTGAATGTTTCATTCTTTTTTATGCGTTAATAGCACAGGATGCGATAATTAGCCGATCTAAATCTTAGATATATTACGGTAGAACAGATCTTTAGTATAAAATAAGAAAAAGAACATTTCAAAGTTAATTTAGTTTAGAGAACTGAGAAAATATTAAATGTATTAAATATGAATGAATGTCTACACCATTCAGAAAATAAATTTTATTATGAAATATATTAAAATTACCATCTAATAGAACTGATCTTTCCAAAACTGATGATGCAAATTTGTCAAAGAATTTTAAAGGCAGCGTACATCTATTTTTCACTCCTTCAGGTAACCGAAACGACAGGGTTATTTAAAATTATCTCGCGAAAAAGTAAAGGCAGGTAGAACGGACTATAATAAGCGGATTTTGAAACGGAATAATAAAAGCGTTTAGGTAAAAATATTGTATTGGCGTAAATCGTCATTCAACGAGAGAATTTCGAGCAGCATGCATCACTACTCTCTCGCGGAGTTCGCAGTCTGCAATTTATCTATGGGTTGAGGATAATCTCCCTTCTTATCGCATACCTTCGGGGTATCAAGGTTATCGTGTACCTTCGGGGGGGGGGGTAAATTATTTAAGAATATTAAAAATTGATAGAAAAATGAATCTTATGAATAATAGTGATACTAATCAGATTATCACAAATCACGGAAGATTCCCTGCCTATCTCAAGAGATTTAACCTCCAGGGTAGCGATTTATGCATGGCCTGCAGCAGACGTACTGATGCACAACATTTTGTAGAAGAATGCGTCCTGACGGAGAGTGTAAGGGCTAAATATGAAAGGATTATTATTCTAGATCTATATAATAAACAGAGAACCATTAATAAAATATCTAAAGAAACTATGATGGTAGTTAATAAAAATAAAGAATATATTGGAATTAAGAACTGAAGAACTATTTTTAAATCAAGAGCTCTTGGAGTTTGAAAGCTGTACAGGATATGAAATATGAATGTATGGCGAACCACAGCTTCCATGTTATATGTTTTATCGTGCTGTCTTTTCCTTAGCTTACTAACGAGTTATTTTTAAAATTTTCTTTTGTTCGTTTTTGTGTTAGTCTGGGCAGCTTGCAACCATCATACTTGTTTGTTTGGTTTTATTTGGGTTTTGAATTTTTGTTGGTTAGACGGGCCGGTCCCTGTTAAGCCATATGGCCAGCTCTGCTGCCTAGGAGGTCTGGGGCCTCGCCCCTTATTCTCACATTCTCACCTTCGGGGTATACCTGGATAGCAATGACGACTAGTAGTCGGGAGGTCCCGTGTTCGAATCCCGGCAAGGGCTTTGCATATTTATCACCTCTTCTACTTCAAAAAACCTAATGACTCAACAAGCTGTTCCGTTTTCATCCACAACCTCATAGATAAAATACTGACCGAAATTTGCATGGAAAATGATGATTTACTCCAGGATATGAAACACGTTTACGCTTTTATCTATCGCTCACCAGCGACATGTACGCCATTTACGATTCACCATACGACAAAACGCCATTTCTGTACACGAATTTAACTACAGAATTTGCTGAATTCGGTCCTCTGAATCTGCCTTTCATTTTTATAAGAATATTTTAAAATTAGCCTGTATATAAACATAAATTTTGTTCTCACTGATACGTAATTTCTAGAAATTGTGAACCGTGGTTAATTTGATTATGCTGATCATTTTGAGACCCTGCATACTTAGTGTTGTAAGGATTAGATATTTTTAGGTTTTATTTTATTATTTAATGCGTGCTGCGCTATAGTTACTACACGGCAAAGGACAGATGCCCCGTGGAAGATGTTTTAAGGGAAACTGGCTGGGATGCACGTTAGACATTGGGAAAACAACAACAACGAAAAAAGGTCCTTGCAGCCAGGACTCGAACCTCGGACCGTTTTACCGCTCGGCCGCTGGTGTGGGCCTGTTTTTAGATTTGGAGAATAGTTGCATTTGTAAAATTAAGAGAGAAATAGATAAAAAATTTTGGGAATCTGTATTTCCTTTAGTGGATTATTTTTGATTTAAGAAACTTTTTCACTTATTTTATTGTACCATTGTGGATAAGAATAAAATTTCATCTCTTAGTGAAGGAACAATGTGATTGATTTTTAAACAGCATTAATAGTTCACCTTTTAATATTTATGAATATGTTCTATATCAGCAGTATTAATGAAGAGTTAAATATTGTATGATTAATCGATTTTTTTTTCAAGTTAGAAAGACAGTATGTTCAAACCATTATCCACACATGTGAGTTATTATCCGAATTAGCAAATTTCCGCGTTTAAAACTGAACCTTCGTAGTTTGCATTTAAAAACACTTTGACTTTAAACTGAACTGACTTTAAACACAAACTGACTTTAAACTGAATTTAATACAACCTTGCGTAAAACTTTAGTTAGTGGGTCTTACCAGGAAATTAATTTAAAAAATTTAATTTTTATCTGTGAATTTGATAACATCCAAATTAAATAACTTTCATCAAAATTTCAGATCTTTTGGCGAATGCTAGAACAAATAAAGCTTTCGCTTAGCGCAAAATTTTCCCTTTAGATCTTAATCCCTAAAGATTTTACCTAAATATTATGTACCAAATGAGAGAGTTGTGTAAAAAGAATTTAAAGGATACTTAAAAATTCACTGAAAAATATACAAGTTCCTTTTTGTATTTTAAATATGCTAGTATTATTTTCAGCATTACGAAGTACAGTTTGATTTGCTTATGAAACAACATTTTTCAAATACAAGCAATTAAAGAGCAATTGTAAGCAATTAGATTTTTGCAATTAGAACGCAAACATGTATGAGAGACTTATAAAACATTTATTACATTACGATAAGTAAATTAAATGCATTATTTTATACAGGAGAGGCATATACAGTATATTCATTATGTGTATTTTTGGTAGTAAATATATTTATTATCTTCACTACCAAAAATTACATTTTACATTACTAATACTTATGTTACTATACAAGACTGAAATTGCAGAATGTTGACATTCTCCGGTGCATATCAACATATACCAAATACGTCGGTGAAAGACCAAATATTTGGTTTTATTCTGATACATTCGGACAATCAACGGTGTATGTCGACAAGCTCAGAGATGCTCTGGTGGATGCCGAAACAAGAAGCCGAGAAGACAGACAGAGAGGCGTTGTAAAAGCAAGTGACACTTGTGCAATTTAAAATGTCATAATAGTTTAAGTTGTTGTAATAAATAAGATTGTATAACGTCAATCACATAATTTAGTAAACTTATTATTGGTGTTATTTTTCTATCTTATTTAGAATATACTATTCGTTTTAAGTTCAACAGTTTATTTACAAGTGCTGTTACTTAAGCTTCCAACTACTTTGACATATATCATAATATGTTTTAGTAAAAAAGTATGATTTCAAAATGTAACAAAAAATTTTGTTTCAATATTCACCATCAGTGCATTGTGAATGTCGAAATTTGCTGTTGTAAGTGAGAAATAAGGATATTTAGCAAACATTTCGGACATAGACCAAGCGACTATGCTAACATTCTCCAGATTTCGGTCTTTCACGGTAACACTTGCATTACGATAATTACGATTATTATATTACGGTAAGTAAACTAAATGCGTTATTTTATACAAAGAATGTATATTATATGCATTTTTTAATAGTGAATATAACAAATATATTCCCTAAGTTTAATAATTAGTATTTAATCATTGTATAAAAAGTAACTTTACATATTTCTTAACTTTAATATAAACCTTATATTATGGGGAATGAAAAATTACGAAATAAATTTTAACGTTTTATTTCTTTTTTCATGCAGTTTTGATGGAGGATATTATCCAGAAATGGGATTTTTCAATGCATTTCTCTATCTCTCCATTTTAACAGGTAATAAGCTATTACGCATATACTTAAAACCATCCCATATTATTCATATTTGATTTCGTTTCATGAAATTTGTTTAGGGTTTATCTACCAACATTTAATGCTAAACTACAATGTTGGAATCTTTATTGACTATCCTGAACTGTCTCTTTTTGTCCCACAGGTCTACTGTGCATTTCACTGCGCTATGTGTTTGTTGCAGATCAGAATCTACCGACATCCAGGGTCACTAATCTGTTGAATGTAGCCGCTTTTTTTCCAGGAATTTTATCCTTTATCGGTCTTCTCACCATTGCATCTTTTCCCTCGATTTCCAAGCTAAAAGTGCGTTAAAGTCTGACACATCCTCTTACTCTATGTATGACTTGATTCTCAAATACGCTGCATCCTTATATTATTTCCATTTCAACTGTCTTTTTCAGGACGGTCTGTTTCAAGCTGCTGGAACTTTCATGTTTTTCGGAATGGGAGTAATATTTTCTGCTATTCATACGACAATCACATACTTACAATCGAAATTTTGTCTGATATTCGTCATACGTGCCGCAATCACAATAGCTTTGACAGCTTCCTGTATTAGTTGTATCCTTTTAAAACGTTTAAATATCAAAAGTAACCTGAGCTTTAGAAAACTTGAAATACTTTTGAATATTTTTAACCTAAACATAAATCTAAATTTTCTTACATCACCAAAGATATCGAAAATTGACTCCTAAATTAATCCACGTTGGCCAGCTGTTTTTTAATACGCTGTATACGTATACGAAAATTTGAGAAAATGAAACAAAACGAGAGAAAGGAAATTGGGCTGCATTTCGCAATTAGTTACAGATTAAAGTACTGCTTTGCCGCCCAACCGCGATGGTGGTTCGTGACACCGACTGCCATATCGAAGGGACCGGGTTCGAATCCCGGAGAAGGCATGGATGTGAGTAAATGTATAGTGTCTGTGCGGCATGGGGCACTCTAAATATGCGACGAGCCGAAAATCCTCTCAAGAGGTCGATGGTAGGGGAAGAGAGGTGGGGGACCCTCGTACCCGTCCCCCCGGGTAGTTGATTTTTATAAAAAATCATAATCTAAATTTTAAAGCTTTTATGCGGTGAAATTGCCTTAATCTCAGAGAAGAAAGATCTTCTTTGTGTATCTTTTAGCTTTATTTCAATAAAACCAACGGTTGCAGAATTTTTGTGAATTTCTGTACCCTTATAAACAATGGAAATTATCAAACCGAATAAACATTAATACGTGAAACGTTTTCTTAAAATTAAACATAAAACCTAATTTTACGATTCCAATAATCAAGCTTTTCTTAGTAGTCTATTTTAAACTCATGTTAAAGAGCTAAAATATATCGTATAAAATTTAAAAAATAATTTAGGCATTAGTTCAACAAATAAAGCTGCATAACACCAAAAACTGTTCCTTAGGTATTAATTTATATTTAAGAGACTTATAAACTTATTTTTACATTAACAATAAACTGCAATTTTTTTCAAAATTTGAAATTTATGTCTTAACATTTGTGCTAGTTATAACTCTTCATGAGATGCATAAAGCCGGCTCATTTGCATTCCAGAAAAACGAAAGTGTTTCAAATACAACCGTTGAAACAGGAGAGACTGTGGATCATGATGTAAGTTCTAAGGTGTATCAGAACTTTAAGACCTGTTAAGCAGTATATAATTATTGTTTGAAAAATATTTTTATTTTATTATATCAAGCAATATAACTAACGCTTTGCTACAGAAAGTTTAAAGATGATTGAAGGATCAGATGGCAACGTATAAGGTTTTATGCTTATTAACCAGTACCTTATTATCTTGCTTTATTTTCAACTCAACTTTCGTCGACTTCCATCAGAATGAAAATTAGTTAATGTATTTAGGAAGAGAGTTTTTGAGTTTAAGAGAGAGTTTTTGGGCAGCTATCGCTGACCATCTTGCTATTTCTCTTCTCAGCGGCTGAATTGGCGTTAGCTTTGCTAGCCGTAATTAGCTCTTTTATTAAGCGTAATTAGCTCTTTTATCTTAATTTTAATTAATTATTATAATAATGCAGCTCTTTTATTTTCTCTGGGGAGGGAAGCCTTTAAAAAAAATAAGACTTAACCTTGAATTACACTGCTTAAAATTTTTCATTGAAACTGTTATTAACGACAGATTTTTTACATAACATTAAATATATATGAAATGGAAGTTAAATGCTTCACTAACTCTTAAAACCATGCCTCCTGTAAGATTCACAAACATTTGAAACCTCTCAAATCTTTTTAATGACGCACAATTTTAAAATACGTTTCATACATTTTTGCACTTTTTTCACCTGGACACCAAATCACTCACTATCTAGGTTACATAGGCTGGTGCCAATGGCCAGCGCAAAATCTTTATATTTACCGCATATTACTTAATTCTTTATCTAGTTAATACCTGCCGTTAAGTGGTTCTTAGTATCAATTTCACCACTTTATCAATAAACCCACTGACGAACTGTTAAGTCTACTTAGATGTCAAAATGAAAAAACGAAGTCACTAGTAGTGACTTCATAAGTTTCAATAAAATGTCTTGTCATTGGGAAGCAACATTTCCTAAAGAGTTGCATATCTTCAAAAAAATTGCTATTATTTAATAGTTCATTAAACTCCTGGCAGAAATGAGGATATCTGTTTAAGAAAGTTTGACTGCATCGAAGCTAGTGTTTCGAGATAAAATGAACAATTACATCAGATAACCTAGAAAGAATAATAATATGCTTCTCCCTTGAATGTCGATAGTTTTGCACACTGACCTGCTGTAGACGCTTGTCATACAGAAGCGAATATACTATGCTGCATTATCAGGAAATTGGAAGTATACAAACTGTGTATATATATATATATATGTATATATATATACACGGTATATACACTCTGTATATATATACAAAGAGAGAGGCAACTTAGGAATTTAACTTCGTTCATAATTTCCCTATTTTTGATTAAGAAACTATAGCAATTACTAATACAAGTAAGCAGATCGTACAGACATCTTACAATACGCTATGTCTACAGCACGGATTTCTACTATCTTCTAAAGCTCTGGAGAATTCTACAGGTAACAAATAATCTACTAGTCCAATTGTCTAATTTTTTACGTGTTCGTTCGCGCAGATAGTTTGACTCGATTTGAAGATTAGTTATTTGAAGCTGCCGATGTCGGAAAGCAAATCAGCTCGTATTGTAGTGGAACCATCGTGAAACAATATTTACGTACAGTAACATTTAAGTATATAGAGATATTAAGAGTAAGGGAACAAGATTTCTTGGTAAAGTCACCGTCCTCTCTCCGAAATCGAATTCGTGTGTTCAGTCTACTGAATCGATGTGCTGAAAAGTAAATTAAATAAAAAATCTGATGTGGACATCACATGACTTCCTTGTACGGCCTATTAAGTTATACACATTTTTTTTGCTGCACTTCATGAACTTATTTCCTTGAATTATTCTAACTTAAGGAACCGATCCCTGAAGGCAAGTTAAGAATGACATCAGAAACTGCAAACTGCGAAATTAAATATCCCAGTCAATTTTGTTCTACAGGAGTCAAACTTCTTTTCATTTTATTTTTTCATAATGAGTATGAAACGTTCCCAAATATAAGGATCGGTAGACCGCACTAAAAGTTAGATTTGATTATTTTCCGAAAATTAAGTTTTTTTTAAAAATTGACATTGCCAATATATGAGTACTGTTGTCGTTTAAAATGTTCCTGTAATTGTATGTATATGACTACAACCAACGACTGCGAAAATAAAGGCCGGCTAAAAACTTTTAAGCCGCGTAAAGAGTGGCAAATGCCGTAGTTGCGAGTTATGGTTCAAAGAAGCAGAGAAAAAGGACAGATACAGCAACATATTAATTGAACAGAAAACATGTTATTGAAAGGTTATACTACAATAAGTGTTCGAAATTATGAATAGAAGTTGTCTGGCAGACCTGAAAGCGGTGCTGCATGAAATTCTTTACTTTTTGGAATATTCCTGTCATGTCACGTATCCTCCCGGCACTACAGTTATTCGAGCTACAAGGTCTTCACCTGAACGAACGGGCGGCTCGTACACCAAACTCTGCCTGTGACCTCAGAAAAAAAAGTCTATGCATGATAAGTCCAGTGTAGGTCCATGTGGTACCAGCATGACGGGGCTGTTCCACATTACACGATTGACGTCCGCCGACACTCGACATAACCTTTGGACAGCAGTGGATAGGTCCTGGTGGCTCGGTTCATTGGCCTGCCAAATCACTGGACCTATCATGCTTGGACTTCTTCTGGGGTCGCATGAAGAGTTTGGTGTACGAGATGCTCGTTCCTTCAGTTGAAGACCTCGTCGCTCGAATATCTGTAGCTGCCGGGAGGATACGTAACATGCCAGGAATATTCCAGAACGTAAGGAATTCCATGCAGCGCCGCTGTTAGGCCTGCCAGACGACTTATGGCCACAATTTCGAACACCTGTTGCAGTACAACCTTTCAATAAAATGTTTTCTGCCTTATTAGTGCGTTGTTGTTTCTGTCCTTTTTCTCTGCTTCTTTGCACCATAGCTCGCGACTACGGCATTTGTGACCCTGCATTCTTATGTGAATCCGAGTTGTCTTTGTACCCCCGACACACCCTGCAAGTTT
>KK113268.1:154170-181152 GCA_000611955.2 Stegodyphus mimosarum | reverse complement strand
ATATATATATATACGTTTCGTACTGCTGATTACAATAAAAAGGGTGGTACACAACTAGGTGTAATAGCAATCTCAAACATAAAATTTCAACTTTTGACGTCTGGTTCACGGAAAATGGAGAGTGGTACAGCTTTCGTTCGTCAAGAGACGTAGAACACCAAAAGGTAGAAGACTGGCTTCGCCTGCCAATTTTAGCTGGGCTAAGAGGAATGACCTTCACGCCTAAGGTGGCCTTACCAGGCGAAACTCCCAACGTACTTCGCCCATTGTCATACCCCTCGCCACTTTGAGGTAACTAGTAGGACTTGAGAGGGTTCAATGTATATTGACGGCTATTGGACTCATGGATCTGGTCTAGTCTAATGGCTAACCAGTTAGAATCAGTAACAACAACAACAACATTTCAGCGTTCTACAGCTAGTCCTTTTTGAGTTACGCGAGATACATATATGCGTACATACGTACGTACAGACGTCACATAAAATCCCGTTGCAATCCCTTTTAAGTACACTTTACAATCCGTTTTGAAAAAAAAAGGTGTCTTTTATTCTGTTCATACGTACAGAGGTTACACAAAAAATTTGTCCGGATGGATTCGGGAACGGGGAAAATGGATATTTCCGTTGAAATATGGTAGTTGAAATTTTTCGCCATTACAATACTTGGTTTACTTCGTACAAGGAAGTAAAAAAGCACACAAATTAAGTTTTTAAAAATAATTTTTCATAGTAGAGATTATAATATTGTTAGTAATTGTCATCTTTTTTTTTTAGAATCCAGTGCCGTACATTGTATTCGGTTTGGAGAGAATCTTCGTTATGTTTTACGCACTGTTCTTCCTTAGTTTCTTCCCGGATTTCCAAAAGATATCCACTTACGTTATCATCAGACCTTTGATTATGTCACACACAAGTGACGATAGCAGCAGGATGACAATTAAGAGTGTAAAAGTGATGTAAATAAAATTAGTTTTGACATCATACATAAAACTTGAATGATTCGTTCTATGTAAAAATTCCTATGCCAAGTTCTACTTAATACGTATGTTATAGTTGCTTTAGAACTTAACTTTTTCATGTGTACGTAATCAGTATTAAAAATGTATTTGAGAAACAGATGTTTCACAATCAACTGAAAATACCCAATATCTCAATAAAATATTGGGAATTTTTCGGTTCATAATGAAAAATCTGCTTTTAATTTCATCCTCATATTTGATTACAAATACAAAAGTTTAGTATCATCTGAAATTTTTATCTGCATGGCGATTTTTTTCCAATTTCTATACCAGTGATAATAGAATCATAGCATAAAGAAAATGAAGAATGTATTCTTCGAAAGCACTAGCTTCTTTTTAAGGTACTGTTTCAAGCAAAATAATCCTTATGAATTTAAAAAGTGCTTTGAGGAAAGTAACTTATTGGAACTTAGTATCTAAAATTAATTCACTAACATATGCAATACTTTAGTGGAACGTGTAATTTCTAACCCATAGTCATTCTTATGCCGAGCTGCCTATAATGTGGCTGGATGAATGGTCAAAATAGCAGCTTGAATTTAATTTTGAATAGCTTGAATTTTTACAGCACAGACATTATCTTTCATAAAGTCCGAGAAATCGATCGAAATAATATGAATTTACTATGGCGGCTAAGAAATTATATTACTACATTTAATCCACTTACCAAGGAAGCTATCATTCAAAGCTTTTCTTATGATTGCTAGGTTGGGTAAAATTTACATCTGAATCCCGGCTTTGTAAAATAAGACTAATGTTCAGCAAATCGAAGAACATCATACAGTTTCTACTTAGGCGACGCCATTTTATGTTTCACAAGACTGCTGCTGTGCATATGAGAAGGCATCTCATGATGAATTGTTCAAATAATATGGGACTAAAAGTTGCTTTGTCTGATTTTTATAATAATATAACAATAGTCCAATAGTAGAATTTCTCATAAATTTAAGGAGCCTTTTCATAACATGCATTTTATGTCTCTCTTAACCATTAACTTCATAATTTTGACTCCTACAACGTAAGAAAATATTTTCATGTACACAAACTATTTCTGTTTCACTGTACAAATTATGGTAGCACCTATTATAGAATTATTTA
The DNA here is from genome assembly GCA_000611955.2 of Stegodyphus mimosarum. NCBI lineage: Eukaryota > Metazoa > Arthropoda > Arachnida > Araneae > Eresidae > Stegodyphus > Stegodyphus mimosarum. The sequence goes on along the minus strand of KK113268.1, from coordinate 179,036 downwards.
ATATTTCTATACAAATTATAAGAATCGGTTTTAATTTTTACGCTTCTCAAAATATAAGTAGTGTTGCTTCAGGAGCCATATTATTCATGTAGTATCTAATGCTCTACCTTGTAATTACTAAATTGAATACAAAACGTCTTTTCATTATAATAATTTTATTTCAAACTTTAATTCTATGTGAACAAGTAATAAAAAGCGGAGAACTAATATTCCGTTAGCACAGAACATTAACACAAAGTAATATTACATGCAGCCCACGTTTCAATCTCGATATCTATTCTCCGTAAAAAAAGCAAATTCGAAATAAAAATTTTTATTTAGAAGTGAAATTTCGGAGAAAAAATGTACATTATACCGTTGGGCTCACCACCTACAACGTATACTGTATACTTTATTTAGGCTTTAACTACAGTTATTCTTGGAGTACTCCTGTTTTCAATATTAAGTTTCAGCTTCAATTCTAATGATGAGTTCTTGAATTCAGGAATATAGGTGGCTAAATAGAGAAAAAACATCACAGCTAAGATCCATTCAGCACTCGCACTTACTAAATAAGAAACAAATCCCTGAAAATTAAAAAAAATATAAATTAAAATGTAATTCTAAATAAAGTAGTTATTTAAAAGCAAATACAAATAAGCTTTTTTTCGTTCATTAATTTCTCTTTGTAATTAAGAATATATTCAAAATTCCTTCCTATCTGTTATAACGAAAGAACCGCAATGCTGCTAATTCTTGTATCCACATAGTTGATTAGAGTTCATAATTTTTGTTTTTGATTATTATAAAATAGCTACCTAGGTCATATCTTGCCCGCGCAGAAATCAGCCATCGTTCAACGGGTGAAACTGCCATTGCTCTTTGTTCAGCTAAAGTATTGAAAGCAGCTTTGTTCAAAATTATATTATAGCAGCAATTTTTAGAAATTTTAAAGAGGCATGTGACTGCACTTACAGGTTGCGATTTGGTACGAAATTGTCGATGAACATGTATCCGGTATTATTCCTCTTTTAATAGATGAATTCATAGTTCAGCTATATATAAATACATGCTACGAAAATGCATTATTTGATTATAAATAACTATAGAGAAGCCTTATATAGGGAGCGGCAACTAACTGTCGTTTAAAAGTTATGTTAATGATCTAATTAATACACACTCTGGAAAATGATTAATTTAGCTTTTCCATGTGTGCATAGATTGAGTGGCATAGATAAGTACCTGAGATAATGATATGTGAAAAACGTGGATCATATTTTTAGCTGTACGACGAAGCGACTACAAGAATAGTCTGAAGGAAATTATAGGCCTGTGAATGTTGAACATAATTTTTTATTTTAACTGCATTTAGTTGTGAGAATTTGTTATGACTAATAAATTGCCTTTAAATTTCTCCTGCTCATTCATTCTGAGATCAAGTCTAGCCTGCCCAAAAGATGAAACGTTTTCGCATATTTGAGAAATTTCTTTCCGCATTGAAACAATCGAATGAATTGAAATTAGCTGGCTCAGATGCGCTTTTCTGTGATGAGATGTTTTGTACTTGGTGTCTGTGTATAACTGAAGTGTGTAGTTGCTTATTCACAGGAAATGCGTAGTCAGAGAGCATCTTGATATAATTTTATTTTTTTAGCAGAACGGTTAAACCCTTTAATTCTTAATGATGCTGCTGACTTCATTAGATGGGATAAATTTATGCAATAGAGATACTGCAAGAAGGTTAAGTCAGTTATCAACAAAGGGTTTAACTTGATTTTTAGAGGCATGATGAGTCATTAGGAAAAACATTAATCAGAAAATGCTGAACAAATGTTTGTGCTTCGTCATCTTCATTGTAAACGTATCAAGAGCTAATATTAATAGGCCTGTTGGTAGTTTTCTTAGATTTCATTTTCCTAAAAAAGCATCACAGGGAACCATCTTCCATATTGAGTTTGTCAGCTTAATTATTCCAGATGTGGATTTTGTGTTCTACGACTTGTTTATTAATAAGCTTGTTCAGGCGATGGCGATTGATGTTATATTGTTTTACGTTTTTTACCACACTGTTTGTAGTCGGATCTTGTAAAGAATATTCTTGAGAAGGCGAGCAGTACATACTTTCCGAGGTAGTTTTTCAACGTAATCTTTGTGAATGTTGCGGGTAAGAAGCTGATAGCCTGGTCTATATAGTGAGGAGATTTAAGTAGACCAAGTGGATTTCTGTTCGTGTTGTTGTCATTATAAGTCCCAGTCTGTGTATCTGATGATACTTTGAAAATCAACAGCAGGAAAACCTATTTTAGTAATTACAGGAACCTGGTCTAACAATAACAAGAATAGTCAGACCACAAGGCACTAATGATTTGATCGCCGCTGGGAAGGGGTTATTGCTTCAGTCTTATGATGGCGACTGAGATAGATAGTTGTATATGTAGGCCCGTCCCGAATTTAAAGTCCATAGGGACATTTGAGAATTTACTTTGAAGTGTAGTGCCACTGGAGTTTATGAAACCTCATACGGTATTTTGAGTGAACTTCTACTAAGGCGGGAATTTTTTTAAATGCTGTTATATGAGGTGCAAATCGGGAGGGGTGCATATTGAGCATAGTATCTTCTATATTTGGGAAGATTAACTATAATTTTAATGCTTTCAAAGCCTTTGGAAATGTCCATATGATTTAAGAGACATTTAGATAAGAATCTCAACCTTGCTATGTTTGAGTCTATCACTCTATATGTGATATAATTCTAAACATAGAGGTTATGACGCGCAGTAAGATGCATTTTTGTTCCCAAGCAAGTATGCACGTTATGTTAATAAGGGAAGTCGAAGTTTACCGAGTTCGTTTTTAACATTACAAGTGTTCCACAGAACGATAACTGTAGAGGAGGTTTTAATAGTTGTTGTTGCTTATGCTCACTTGTCTGACGTAGTCAGCCCAAGCCCACGACATTCCTCGTGTCTAGGAGCGCTAGATTACTCCTGTCATTGACAACAGCCTTGAGCACCTAACAGGTGACAGTGCCATTTGGTTCAGTTTCGCCCCCAGTTTTGATGGAGAGCACCCCAGGGGGGGACGGATCCGAGGGTCTCCTACTCCTCTCCCCTTCCACCAAACCACAGGAGAGGACTTTCGGGTCGCCACATATTTAGAATGCCGCCATACAACGCTGACACTATACATTTACAAACATCCAAACATCCATCCATGCCTTCTCCGGGATTCGAACCCAGGCCCTTTGGCACGGCAGTCAGCGACTTTAACCACTATACCGGTAGGGCGGCAATAGTGGTCCTATTGCACATTATTAGTGTCATATGCTTATCTTGCTTTTGACAGAATTGTTTTCGTGAACTGATTGAGAAAGTTAAAGACTTGATTGAGGAAACTGATTATTTTCGTGAAAGTCTCGTAAATAATCTTGGCCTTCTTAATACACACTCTCTAAGCCTTCGTTGGCACTTTTGCTGAAGTCTGCGTCTACGCATCATTTGCTAACATGCGTGCAATTCTCGAATTTTTTAGGAGAGTTCTTTTTGGAAGCGAAGTATATTTTGCCCCTTTCCAATTTGAGGTATGCCTTCTCCGGAGTTAATACACATAGGATCAGAATATTTACCTTATAGCCGAAAACAACGCAAGGCGAAAACGTCGTAGTACAAAACATCGTGGGAGATAAGAAAGCAAAGAGAAAACATCGCAGTTCTAAAACATCGTGGTCGAAAATAAAGTGGTTCAAAAACTTCGCAGTTTAAAAACATCGTGGTAAAAATAAAGTACCAACAAATCATGGCATGACGATAACATCGCACACATGTTTTCAGGTTTTAAAAGCTGTAATTGTATATTCGCATAATGAAGAAGAAAAGAGGGATATTTCTACTTCTGTATTTCATATTTTTGAATGAACCAATAGAATTTTGCCAAAAAGTAAGAAGGGAACTTAAACATTTAAAAATTTAAAATGAGTAAGAAATTAATGCAACTTCTAGCGCTTAATAGAATTTTAAACTTACATAGTTAATTAAGAAATATCATTAATAAATTAATCTTTTTTTATAAACTTTTACTGATAATTTTTCATGAAAAATGCAGTCTAAAAATCTTTAGCAAAAGCAAGACAAATAACTGCATGGAGGTTAATTAAATATGCAAATTTAAAATTCTATTAAGCGTTATGAGTTGCATTAATTTTATACTCATTTTCAATTTTTAAATGCTTAAGTTTTCTTCTTACTTTTTCAGCAAAAATCTATTAGTTTATTCAAAGATATAAAATGTTGAAGAAAAAATACTCCTGTTTCTTTCTTACGCTCCCAAATCATTATGCGAATATGCAATTACAACTTTTAAAACCTGAAAACTCATGTGTGCGATGTTATCGTCATGCGTTGATTTGTAGGTACTTTAATTTTTACCACGATATTTTCGACGACGATGTTTTTAAACTTTGAAGTTCTTGAACTGCTTTATTTTCGACCACGATATTTTGTACCACTATGTTTTAGAACTGGTATGTTTTCTCTTCGCTTTCTTTTCTCCCACGATGTTTTGTCCCACGACGTTTTCGCCTTGCGTTGTTTTCTCCGCGACGTTTTCGTCCGCGATGTTTTCGGAGGACATCATTTAAAAATCATAAAAAATTATAATGCGGTAATGTTCTTGCGTAAGCTCTATTTTCCTTTCTTCCAAAAGTTATTTTTTGGTAGATAAATTGCAAATTATTGCCACAAATTATCATCTAGAATATAAAAAAGTTCAAATGTAAGTATATACACTCACTTCCAAAAGTTAAGCACGGAGAAGAAAATGCTGATTTCCGGAAGCCAATCAGAATTGAAGAGGATGCAATTTGCTGCAGAGGTAGGTGGAAGTACGCAAATATGTTAGGCAACAGCCAATCGCGCTTTCATGTCAAGAAATATGCAAAAAAAGGCAGTCTTATAAGAAGCCAGCTTTATGAAGGGTTACAGAAGTTGATTGTAAGTGCTGATAGAAGGTGTTTAAACAATTAAAAAAAAAATTGTACGAAAATAAATTGTTTCGTACAATTTGTTTTCAAGACATACGTGTTTCTATGACTTCCAGAAGACGAATGGAAGATTCTGAGAGCTGGCGTGTTGTGGGGCGCATTGAAGCAGGACAGTCGATCACAGATGTTGCACTTTTCCTCGGAGTTCATCATTCTGTAATTTCACGTTTATGGAAACAATTCCAAACCACACAGACAGTTGTCCGAAGGCCCGCAGCCCGTCGCCCAAGGGTTACAACCCCCGCGGAAGATCGATATATTGCTATTGTAGCCAAGCGGAATCGCAGAGCGACCTCCACACGTGTTATATCCATGATTACAGCATCCATTGGTAAGGCGATATCTGCAGCTACTGTACGCCGAAAATTACATATGAGTGGACTGTAGGCCCGGGTACCTCCAGTTTGTGTTCCTCTATCCGTCCAATCAAGAGGGGCACGATTACAGTGGTGCCGAGAACATGTCAATTGGATGAGTCTGACTGGAGCAATGTCATGTTTACTCATGAGCCAAGATTTGCTCTGGAGCCAGATGACAAGCGTATAAGAATATGGCGTGAACAATGAACACGCAATCACTCCCAAAACATCACCGAACATCACGCATTCCGAGGCGGAAGCATTATGGTGTGAGCAGGGATTTCATTGGGATATCGCACAGACCTGCACATCTTTAAACGGGGTTCTTTGACGGCTGTCCGGTATCGAGATGAAGTCCTAGAACCCATTGTGAGATTGTACGCTGCAGCAGTTGGCCCTACTTTTGTTTTAATGGACGATAACGCATGTCCCCATAGAGCTGACATCGTCGATGACTACCTGGAGAGTGAAGGGATTGCGCGTATGGCGTGGCCAGCAGATTCGCCCGACCTTAATCCCATTGAAAATCTTTGGGATGCTCTCGGCCGTGCTGTATCTTCCCATTTCCCACCTCCAACTACTCTTATTGAGCTGGAAACTGCTCTACAAGAAGAATGGCGATTGCTTAATTCTGCGGTGGTTGACCACCTAATTGAAAGCATGGTCACAAGGTGTAAACTTTGTATACAGATAAGGGGGGATCACATACCTTATTAATGTCCTTTTTTTTCATTTTATGCTGTTTATTTTCACTTTATACATAATTCTATTTAAATCTCCAGTATGTCATTGTCTGATAACTTACAAAAATTTAATATTGTTTTCATTTCTGTATATAATTATTGATTTTCTTTTATGCATAAATATATATGCTACTTTCCTGCCGAATTTTGTGTCAATCAAAACAGTATTTGTTGATTTTTTTTGCATTTTACATCTTCGTGCTTAACTTTTGGAAGTGAGTGTATAAGAAATAATTGTTTTTTATTACATACTGTGTGCCCCTGTTTAAAAAATTTCAGAGTAATCTATCTATATTGCTGTTTTTCTGTACTCAAAGAAAATACTGGCTTAGTCAATTCCTGCATTCTTTTAAATGAAGTTTAAATCTATACTTTTAAAACAAAAACAATCTAGTAAAAAATTTAGTTTTACCGTTTGATTCTGACTATGTGGTTTTCATGCTTCTGATTCATTAGTTAATTTAAACTTTACTGATTTTTCAGTTGTAAATCTATAAATCTGCAAATAATAGAAATAAATAAAGAAATATTTTAATTTGGATTTCATTATAAATTTTAGTCTAGGTTTCTAGTCAGATAAATTTCCTTTGTGGTCGAAATCCTAGCAAATAATCACCGGAGTATGGCCAGATATTGAACAGTTCGTAATCTATGTTAGGATTTAATTAAATTAGAACTTGTTTTTTTTTCTAACATTTGAATTTGCGTAACAGAAGCAAAGTTTATGTTTCTGTTGTATTTCGTTGTAATGCACAGTTATTACTGCATTTTAAAAACTTCTCTTAATTCGTATAAAGTTTGACTCCCATTGCTTGAGCAATAACCTCTTTCGAGTCATTTATATTTATATCAATAGTTAGAGCTTTGATTTGCACCAGGAAAAGCTATAAGTCAAAAATAATGTTTCAAAGTAATTCATTCGACTATGAGAAGAAACTATTGGATTAGATTAAAATTTGAACATTTCCTTACATAAACCATAAACTAATAGAAAATATGTTAATATAACTTACATCATCTTTCGGGGTTTTACTGCCAGCCCAGTATTCCGCTGTCCACTGCGAAGATCCCAGTACTCCAAAAATAGCAACTAGTTATGATAGTGAAGAAGATACAGCAACGCAGCTATAATGTTACTTTTGCAGTAAAATGATATTAAACAAGATAGCAATTGAGCAATAGATTCTGCATTAGAACGATAGAAAAAAGATAGAAATAGAGCTAGAGATTTATAAATGGAACAATATAGTAGAAGAATGGGAAGAAACAACAGAAATAATGAACATAAATAAAGAAGAATATAAATGAACACAAAATAATAAAATACATACACTCGAAGACATAAAAAGAAACTAAGGCCCCCGGAAAACGTAATCTGATTGTAATGAAACTTCATATAAAAAATAGCTTTTTACGTAAAAAAACAAATGATTAATATTGACGAAATTCTACGGCCCATTGTGTTGCCTTTCTTTACTTCCATTATAAGCATATGTTTCAATAAAAAAATGCCTGGCGGCACACGGCAAGCATTTCTACTGACTCCTTTCGTATATACCAACCACTTAATTCGACAGCTAGCTTACCAGATCTCTCATTCATAAAATACCTTTAGGAGCTAATGGTAAAGAACTTCTGGTTATTCTAAAATATTGGGAAAAGAACCCAACAGTTGGAGACAATTTGGCAAGGAATCTTTCAGGACATCATCCGCCAGCTACAGCTAGATCTAATTCTAGCTGTAGAATATTCATGTACAGGGTGGTTATGATTAAAGTGACCCTATTCAGGCCCCTCTGGAACCTGTTCTACTTATTGAATTTTGATGAAATTTGGTATATATATTACATGGACCATGGGGAAATGATTTCTGCGATAAAATTAGTTCAAAGTTTGACCAACAGGGGGAATTGGTGGCGCCTAAAAATGACAAATAATATCTCAGAATCATTAAAATTTATTCAGTTACAGAATGTGCTCAACGTGTGCTCCATTGACATCAATTACATGTTGAAAGCGCATTATAGCGTGTTCAGTGGTAGCGCGAAGTAGTTCTCGAAGGGTTTTCAGCAAGACGGCAAATAATGCTGGCTCTTAACTCAGGTAAAGTCCTAATTCCTCCTTCATAAACACGGTCTTTTAGGAATCCCCGCAACCAGAAATCACATGGATTTAAGTCGGGTGAACGAGGAGGTTAGGCATTCGGAAAATCTCTGGATATTACACGATTCCCACCAAAGTTAGCACAAAACAGTGCTCCGACTTGGCCCCCAATGTCTTGAGTTGCTCCATCTTGCATGCAGACAGTGGTCTGCAAATATTGCCGTTCCTATGAAGCAGAAATGACTTGCTGTCGAAGGAGTTCATTGTACTGTACACTCGGGACAGAGCACGTTTTAGAACCTTGAGGAGAGAGAGTTTGAAAGGAAAACGGTCCGAGGATAAAATCAGCAGTAAATCCACACCACGCAGTTACATAATCAGAATGCAGTGGTTGTTGGTGCGGGAGATTAGGAAGTGAAGCACCTCATATGCGACAATTTTGATTATTAACAGCTCCATCTAAAGAAAAGTGCGCCTCATCTGACCATAGAACTTTCCAAGGCCACGCGTCATCAATATCCATTCTCGCCAAAAATCGGCAAGCAAATTCAAATCGTGTTTGGTGGTCTTGAGGTTGCAACACTTGCACCAAGTGGATCTTATACGGAAACCATTTTAAAATGGATAGCAGAATTTTTCGTACTGTCGACTAAGGAACCTCCAACTCACGTGACACCGATCGAGCACTTGCTGAAGAATAGCGGGAACTAGAGGCCTCTTTCAACCATAGCAGTAGCGACTTTTTCTACAGTTTCATTCGCAACAGGTTTCCGTCCTCTTCTAGCAGCACATCCGAATGTCCAGTTTCTTCAAATTTCATAATCATCTTCTTCAAACCATTCTTCGACATGGGCTCCTTTCTCAATCCCTTTAAACTACGATATTCATGCAATGCAGCTAAGCTATTGCTGCCGTCTCTCTTTATGTCTTAGAGTATAATAAAAGTGATTGGAGGAGTAGGATTATTTCAACTAATGTAATTCAAACATTTGAAGAAATTACTAGATGCTGACAAAGGGAAAACCTGAATGAAACCAGAAAAGGATACTTATTACTATAGCCAGTGAGCTGCAGAGTGTGATTGTTAGACGAATATTTTCAACTTTTTTATTACTAGGCATCCGTAAACTTATCCAAGAATGAAAATTCATATATAGAACGATGCAAGTGCACACGATGCCTGCAGCAGTGTTATGTACTTGTGTAACAGTTGCAGTCTATAGAGAAGGAAAATAAGTAAATAAATAAATGTATAAAAATCACTTAAAAATAATAGTTTACATGTTACTATGCTACAGTTAGGATGAAAGTGCTCATCCCATTTTACAGTCTGCTTACACGAAATTTTAACTTTCCATACTTAACTCACTTAGATCTCGCTCTGAGTTTCGTATTAGAGGATAACATAGAAATATCTGATTTCCTTTAATAGCATTTCGCAGATAATTTAGTTTTTTTATTTTTTAAATTTATTTTTAGGGTTGTGGCTCAATTTGTCAATCGCTTTTGATAACTTTGAGTGTTTGGGTCACTGTCTGATAATCATCGTAATACTCGATAACATTTTCAATAGTATGACATAGGAATTATTCCAAATGAGAATCATGCGATGGTCTTTACATGTGCATAAATAATACTGCATTTATTGCCATTTAAATCTTCGGAAGACTATTATTTAACGTTTGCTGTTACTGTTGACCATTCCATGAATTTTTGTTTATACAGAAGATCATAGTACTTTGTAAATTTCATCCATTTATCATAATTTTCTACAATATTATGCTGAAATTAGAGCTATTAATATCTGCAAACATCTTTGCAAATTGTGACATGTAAACTATCCAACAGTTTGTATTAAGTTTTTAGGCTATCTCGCTTTTTCCCATCAGCGCCCGAGAAGTAAAGTCGCTGAACAATGGTAGTTCGACCCGACTCCTGTTTCAGGTGACAGGGTTGGCTGTATGGTTAGCCCATTTGAAAGGATTCTTTCACCTGGGCTGGTATTTGTGGTTTACTTCATGTGTAACGTGGAAACTATCCAGTTTAACTTGAAAAGGTCCTTCATGAAGGCTCTCCTTTTTGTTAGCAGATAGCCCAATTCAGTTCCTTCGGGGTTAGGCTATTAATTTCTCAGAGAAATGGCATATAACCTCACATAAAACACAGCTAACTGAAACTTTTAACTAGAGTTATCTTCAACAGATATCCCATAAAATACTTTTTTAAGCCAGTAGCAGCAACAAATTACAACTAATTGGCGCAATTATCAAGCTAGTATTTAAAGGAAATAATTTCCTTTTACTTCAAAACACTAAACGAAATGCTGTCAACGCGCATGAACAAATAAAGTTTTATAACACAGTTGTAAAGTTTTATAACAACTACTAAACTTGCTATTTTAAAATGACTTACGGGAAAACAGGCAACGACGATGAGGGCAAAAGTTGACAAGAAGCCAAGAATGAACGATACTTTGTTTAAGAAGACATCAAGTCCATTCCCCACTTTAGCTGCCATCTCTTCCACAACGAGGTAACGCAGAAACATAATATTCAGACCTAATTAAATGAAACAATATATAACATAAATCTTAGAAACGAACGATGAAAATAAACTTCCACAAGCCAAATTCAATATGGAGATTTCTACGACCACTGTCAGAAAATGAAAGACACAAATGTTTCATTTTTAATTTAACGACATCAATAATTTAACGATTTAACATTAATATTCATCTATTCAATCTTGTGTAGTTGTTAAAGGAAATGTTTACGCTTTGAACAAGCCTTGGAAAATATAAACGTATATATAATAATGTAAAAAGGCAAAACGATATTTTTAGTAAAATGTGTAATTATCTAGCTTGTAAATGTCTGCTTTACGTGCATTTTATGTGCATAATTCCTGTGTCAGATTCTAACGTACAACAGTTTTTGCATATTCATATGTCCTAGTTGTAAACAGCTATCAAAACGTAGATATAGTAATTTGGGCATTTTTCAAGGTAATCATTGAAATCTAGCAAATATTTTATTTTGAAAATGAGTTCTAAGAATTCTGAATTCACCCGTTATTCTTACCACTTAAAAGCTACCTGTTAAAAAATCCCGATGGTTGTTGTTTGATAAAAGACAATAATGTAAAACGAATCGCATTTTAGCTGTGGAATAATAAAACTGAATTCTGGAGAGCGACGAATTCTACTACACGTTTTAGTAATCCGTAGTTTGCATATAAGTATACAGACTGGCATGAAAAAACAGAAAGTAGAAGTTTCAGTATATTACGAAAATAAAGCAACAGAACTATGGCAATAGTGTTTTACATTTCACATTCAATATTTCTTTGATGGGAGGGATTCTAAGATGATTCGAAAATGTTCTATATCATTTTACTTTCTTGAATAAGGGATATTTAGAATTAAAATGCAAACATTTATCTAACGTAAATTTCTAGCACAGACATTATTGTACTAAAAGGAAATAAGCCGTCCAACCAGTATAGTGGTAGCGTCGCTGACTGCCGTGCTGCAGAGCCCGGGTTCGAATCCCGGAGAAAACATGGATGTTTGTAAATGCATAGGCTAAGTCTTCTCGTGTGGTTTGTTGGAAGGGGAGAGGGGTGGGAGACCCTCGAACTCGTGCCCCCCTGGAGTGCTCTCCATCAAAATTGGGAGCGGAACTGAACCAAATCACACTGTCATCTGTTAAGCTACTCAAGGCTGTTGTCAACAACAGGCGTAATCTAGCGCTGCTTGCCACGAGGTATTTCGTGAGTTTTGGTTGACTACGTCAGACAAGAAAGCGTAAGCAACGACAACAAAAGGAAATAAGCTGTGATTAGTTAACTAAAACTTCTTCAGTTCATGAAAAATAATTAGAACTAAAGTTACTTACTTAAATAAGATGAAATCACTATAAAAATACCAAATATTCCAGCTTCAGGAAAATTACCACCACCTTCACTAAAATAATAAAAAGGAAAGAAATTAAAAATATATCATAATATTCTTTATAAGCACATACGATATAGTAAGTTATGGTAATTTAAACCAGTTTATAAATTAAATGTTTAATCATATATTCGCATGTTTTTCAGTGTATTTATAGAATAAACTACAATATGTCTTAGGTTAACTGCAGAGAGCGCTGTTATTTTGCCAATGCATTCGGATAACTGAAACATTATCTAGCACTTTCTAACCAGCCTGATGTTTTAAACTTATTGTAATAAACCCGTACGCCTTATAGAAAATGTGCAATTGTGTGCTTAAACAGCCTGATTTCAGCAGGCTTATTGTAATAAGCTTTATCTCATGTCGGAGAATTGAAAACAACGGCGCGGCTGCATTTTTCGAAGTCTGTTGAAATTCGCTCGGCCATAGGCAGTGAATAGACCTTCTTCACCATTGCTCGAAAGCAGCTGGATTTGTCTGAACGATTTCATGCATTTTCATTCTAAATGCGTGTTCTATTTAGTTGTATGTGTATTTTTATTTCGGTACTCTTTGCAAGCTGATTTTTCAATTAGCTGAATGATATGTATGTTTTTATTTGTTCGTGATGTGTGTTGTTATCAAGATCGAGCAACCGTTATAGTTGAAATACAATAACACGCCGAACAAATTTTAATTTAGAAGTCAAACAACAAAAATCAGCGTTATATTTTCAAGTTTTCACAGGGCTACTTTCGATGGTTTTACCGAACCATCAACCTCAGCAGCAAAAGCGCAAATGAACGAGATAAGATATAATGATTAGATAAGATAAGAAAGCCTGCACAGGAGGCAAGCTGCTGGCGCCATCTGTTGATGAAACCAGAACTAAATCATAATTTCTTTAAAGGCTGAAGGCAAAGATGGATTGGAATTAAGGTCGTTAACTAGAACAGAAAGATTTTTTTGAATGTGAAATGCCTCTAGAAAATCCAGTTCACCAATGGAAGATGTTTTTGAATAATTTTAACAGCAGAAAAAATGAAAGTGTGATTTTCGAACGAACAATGTTGGGCAAAAGAAGACTTCTGTGTTTCCTTTCTTCTAACATATGCCTTATGTTCCTTAACGCGACATTTAAATTTTAAGGATCTCTTAGTTTGGCCGATGTACATTAAAGCACACAGGCAAGGAATCTTGTAAATACCCCAGGAATTCATATCCGGAATGGGGTCTTTGAGTATGGAACTCGGAATTTTATTGATGGGAGAATAAACGACCCGAAAGTTAAATTACTGTAAAATACGCGCAACTTTATAGCTAATTGATGGAAAGAAGGGAATGCCAACAGAATTTTTATAATCTCCTAAAACAAGAGTCTGCCTTTTGGTGCGTTGAGATGAGAACTTTTTAACTGCTTGATGAATAATGCTGGATGAAGAGCCCCTGTCAATAGCTATTGCTTTTAAATAATTTAGTTCTACATCAAGGGATAGTTTGGAGGAGCACACTTGAAGAGCACGGAAAACATAGGAATAAAATGAAGCTAACTTTTGTTTAGTCAGATGACATGATTTTGAAGTATGGTGGAAGGCAAACCGATGAAAGTTTACGGTAAACCTTAGTACTGAAGTTGGATGTGTTACGTGTGACCAGAATTTCAAGAAACGGAAGAGAATTGCAAGTCTGAAGTTCAAAAGTGAACTGAATAGCAGGATCAATGGAATTCATTGTTGAAAGAACTTTATTTAAATCATCTTGATTACCTTCAAACAGGGTAAAAGTATCGTCTACGTAGCGGGAACATACCGGGAAGTTTAAAGGTTCAAACAATTTTGATTCATAATAATGCATGTCAGGATAATCAGCCAGGATGGGACTGAGGGTGCTTCCTATGGCTAATCCCTCAGTTTGCTTGTAATATTTATTTTGGAAAACAAAATGCGTTTGTTTCAAACAGAGTAGAGTGAGAGAAATTAGCTGATCATTTTCGATGCAAGAGAAATGAAATTCGCGAAGTCTGGTTTCTAGGCATCTTAATGCACCCTCCACTGGAACATTGGTGAATAATGATTTTACATCAAAAGAAACCATGAGTAAATTTCTAGGAGAAATGTTTTTAACCTTTTTGACAAACTCTATTGAATTTTTCATGGTGTAAATGTTATTGTCCAATAGAGTTGAAAATCTAGAAACTAAATATTCAGCTAACGGATACAAGGCAGTACCTAAATTTAATACAATAGGGCGGAAAGGAATGCCACTTTTATGAATTTTGGGAAGAGCATATAATCTGGCACAATTCACAACAGATGGGATAAACGAATGTTTTTAAGTTGCTTGAAAGGATTTGTGAGGATTTGATCGCAGTTTTTATTTTTGACAGGTTTGAAGGTGAAGAATCCTTAGGGATCGGATTATATGGTCTTTCGTTTAAGAGTTTAGTGACATCATCGATGTAAGTCTTTTTATCCATGACGACTATCTGGCCACCTTTGTCGGCCTTTGAAATGATAATATCCGGGTTAGAATGAATTTCGCGCATTGTAGCTCTTTCTCTCGAGGTTAGATTTGGCTTCAAAGGTTTATTGTTGAATTTCACATTATGAGCGATAAGATGCCTAATCATTTCTTTCTGTGAATACGAAACTTTACTGAACTTGAAAGCTTTTTCGATAGGAGCCAAAGTCTTTGGAATCGAGGGTTTAGAGGTTTGTGAGAAGTTAAAATTATATTTTAGAATTCTCTCTTGTTCTTCTGATAAACTAACATTAGGAATATTAACTATTGGCTGAATGCTTACAATGGAAAGATTTTTTGAACTGCTTGGACTGGAAAACTGTGAAAGACGTTTTTCGAATTTAACTGCAAGTGGGTTTTTATGACGGTTAACTGCATACTCCGTTCTAGACCAAGACTTTTGTTCAAGGGCAGTGAATTTTGGATATGAATTAGCGAGTTCCAGATGAAGCTTATAGAGCTCATGTTCACTTTTGGATAACTGTTGACGTGTATCCCTCATGAAGGACCGAAGTAAGGCTAGCTTACAGTTTAACAGAATTTTTGAAACTCGACTGGAAAATTTTTAATTAGATTTAATTTGAATGAAATTGGGGATCAATTTTTTACATTTACACTTAAGTAAAAAAGTCAAGATGATTCAGGAATTTCTGTCGTTTCAGGCGTAATTTATTGAAACGATTAATGGATGAAGGCATGATAAACAATGCAGAAAATCAAACTAAATTAACTAACCAATAATAAGCACGCACAAAACAGCAGAAAAAATTCACACTGAAATGAATATAAAACAAAATATTTGCAAATAAAATGCATGAAATCAGATAAGAAAAGCACAATATTAAAATGTGTGAAACACAAATAGAACTTAAAAATTTCAAAAAAGTACTTACCGAAACTAATGCAATCACAAAATGGCCGTTACACCACGTGCAAAAAAGGAGGCGAAAAATAAGCCTGTTTGCGACAGAAGTCTTCTGTTGCCCAACATTGTTGGTCCGAAAATCATATTTTCAAATTTTCTGCAGCCATAATTATTCAAAAAACATCTTCCATTCGTGAACTGGATTTTCTAGAAACATTTCACATTAAAAAAAAATCTTTCTGTTCTAGTTAACGACCTTAATTCCAATCCATCTTTGCCTTCAGCCTTTAAAGAAATTATGTTTTAGTTCTGGTTTCATCAACAGATGGCGCCAGTAGCTTATCTCCTGTCCAAGCTTTCTTATATTATCAAATCATTATATCTTATCTCGTTCATTTGCGCTTTTGCAGCTGAGGCTGCTGATTCTGTAAAACCATCGAAAGTAGCCTTGTGAAAATTTGAAAATATAAGACTGATTTTTGTTGTTTGACTTCTAAATTAACCGTTATCGTTATTTTTTTTAAACACGCGCACTACAGTACTGAGAATAGTACAAGACAATAACGATAATGGAAGTGATCTACAAGACGAGGGTATATCATGCAGGTAAGCTTTATTGACAGGAATGAGTGACAATGTGGTTAAAAAGCTATTGACTAATGCAACCGAAGACTAAGACATCAGTGAAATTTTAGATTTAAATAATCCCGAAGAAGACTAGTAGGCAATATCGGTTAGCTAGAAATACGGCACAAGGGAAAAAAAGGTTAAAAAGAAAGAGTTTTAATTAAGAAAACAAGAAGAAATAAGGACTGTAGTAATAATCCAAATTAAAGAATAGTGTGACACACTTTACTTGAGTTGGCGGAAGCGACAAAACACGTATTTACGTTGAAAAATAAATTTTATATTTCTAAACCAGCTGTTGAAATTTTTGTATCTCTTTATAGCCATGGATCTCATACCCGGGATCCGCGGAACAGTAATTGTCCGTGAAGCCCCTTCAAGTGTTTCCCTATGCCAACCAGAGGTCAAGCGATAACGTCGTTGAACTATGATAGTTCGGTTCGAGTACGAATCCTGTCAAATGGGCTGATTGCATTGACGTTTTTGTGGTTTTCTCTCATGTTTAACGTGGATATAAGTCTTCCATTTCTTTGGCGATGTGTGCCGCAGTAATCAGTTAAAAAGTGTTTCGAGATAAAAAAAATCAAATTTGCAATTAAAAATTGTTGAAAAAACCATTTTAATTATTTTTACTTAAATATAAAAAATTACGCTTAAAATTATTACTTAGATACACATTGTTATTTATAATTCTCTGAGGCTGGTATATCTTACAATTAGTAATATTCAAATGCAATTTAAGCAAAGGAACATAAGCTGAAGACAGCAATTAATATTTTAAATGAGAATTTACAACATTAAATACCACATTTTTACTTAATCTTCCATTTTTTGCATGGCAAATTTACTTAATTTAGTGACAGAATGACTTCCAGATACAGGCAATAGTTTTCGTGAAATTGCGCTCTTATTGAAATTATAATTTCAGTTTTTTTTTTTTGAGCAACGAACTCTGCTTTTTCAATGTAGCAAAATTTAGAAATAAATTTAGCAGAAGTACTAGATGTGTAGATGTCCGTAGCACATCTTTCAATTGAGACTAGAAGAGAATTTCCTTTTTCTTTTCAAATTCGTTATTGATTAATTCATCCTATAGAATATTATAAATATTAATATTAAGATCAAACTGGAGAACACTAGAAATGCTGTAGCAGAAGGAATGTTTTCCCTTTTTTCCCACCTCTGGATATTGAATAGATCAAGAGCAATGTTTCATACGGATGCAGAATAAAATCAAATCAGTAAGCGTAGCTCAGCTTCAGGCTTTGTTGTTGACACACTTTGCAATTCCACAGATGAACATTTCGCTATGTAAACGACGATTCACACAGATGCCAAAGAAATTTTCGAAAAAGAACTATTACGCCGAACTTTCCACTGAAGCACCCGCGCAATTTAAAGGTAAAATGCCCCTATCTGCTCTTTTGTAAATGTAATAATTTAGGATTCCATAGAGAAGACACAACTAACATTTAATCTTGGCCGATGCTTGTAGATAGTGCGTTAGGAAGCATAATAACTGTTGGCGTTAGGATGCTGGCATTGGGATGCATAATAACTATGTTGTAGAATAGTGAAACTTCCAGACAAGCATGGCTGTAGATTCACACAATTTATTTCAGGGCAAATTAATTCTTGAAACGTATATTCTGATTCACATGTCAACATCTGAGCAAACCACACATCACATTTTTGGAAGTTTCCTTCATCTTAAAACAACGAATGATACAGAGAAGTGAGCCGCTACGTATTAGTTGCCAGCAAGCAAGTGGGAAAGTGCGAAGCATTCAGAGTGCCTGGAAGAGTATCAAAAGGTTTTGGTTGCAAAAAAAGCTTCAATTTCAACTGAAATCTTATTAGGTGATCGTGAAAACGCACCTGCATTGCAACGTTATATCATATGACATAGTTTATTTCAAATGACGTTGTTTGATTGATATATTATAAGCAATTACTATTTTTAGGACATATATTTATGTATATATATTACAGGTTAGAAACTGGAAAAAAATTAATAATTAAAAGTTATGAATGTTGTGCAAAATTATTCAAATAATAAAGGGATAAATAATACATAATTAAAAATTTTCCATGGCGGTAAACTTACTAACAGGAGAAGAAAAAACGGAATCTTAACAAACGAATCGTAACAAAATTAATTTAATATAACAAAAGTCATACAATATTAATTAATTAATAATAGTTGAAAATTCTTTGATCTTTCTCAGGAGTAGCCGAAAAAAATTTCAACAGAGCCACCTTCCTGAATTTTAACTGATGAGAATCAAATTTAGTTCAAGAAAAATGTATAAATGGAATAGAATCAAAACTAATTCAATACAATTAAAATTAAAATAATTTATTAACAAAATTAAAGTTAATTAAATCATAAGTCAATGCAAAATAAAACGCTTTTGAAAACTAACATTTTTTAAAATGATAAAAATTCTATTATTTGAAATAGTTCATCAAGATACAATCTGCTCCGAAGTGGCTCGAAATTACTTACACTGTAAACAATCAGAATGAAAAGACACAAATTCTTTGATCAAGTCCCCTCCAGTCAGTAAGTTTGCCACCATGGAAGGAATTTAATTTTGTGTTATTTATCTCTTGATTTTATGTATACATAATTATATATACAAGATATCTCAGCATCACGTTTCAGTTTCAGAACTTCTAGCAGGCGTAGAGTGCACCCCAGTGATTCGGATTCACATAGCAATGTAGGGTCGGAAATGCTTTCCTGGCGCTCTGGTGTACATAGAAAAATCAGAAATTAAAAGTGGCCAAGGAAGTTGATATTCGATTTAATAATGAATTTACATGAACAAAAGTGACATGAATCAAAGATAGTGTTCGAAGTTTCTTCCACTGACTTCAATGCACGCCTCACATCTACAGGCCATGGAATTCTGAATATTCTGGAATTTTCCAGGCATATCTCGAATTCCACCGGCAGCCACTGAGATTCATGCACCGAGCTCCTCGGCATTGTCAACGGAGGTGTCATAAACCAGTGTCTTCATATGCCCCCATAAAAAGAAATCATGACATGATACGTCCGATGATCGAGCAGGACAACGCACCGGCCTACTATGTCCGATCCACTGTTGGTCAACTCTAATTTCTAGATGGGTTAAGCTATGGCTGAAATAGGCTGGGTCCCCATCGTGTTGGAACCACATTGTCTGTGGCATCGATGCAAAAATCTGTTCGTCATTTAAAAGTTGTGGCGTGACTTGCTGCAAATAGATCAAGTAGTTACAACCGGTTAAAGAAGAAAAGGCAACAGGTAAGGTCCGATGAGATGATTCCCTACAAAGCCGGCCCAAACATTAACCGAAAACCGATTCTGGGCTGCACGACGTCGGGTTGTACGATGGTTCTCTACCCCCCATCTATGGACGTTATGTGCGTTGAATATTCCTTCCCTTGTGAAGGATGCCTTAACGGTGAATAACACATTAGTAGGGAAACGGTGATCTATAATGAACTTTTCCGGATACCATTATGCAAAAGCAATACGAGGGGCATAATGGCCCAATTGAAGTGCCTGGGTACGCTGCACATGATGGGATGCATTTCGTTTTCTCTGAGAAGCCTCTAGATGCTAGAACGGAAAACACCGACTGCTAGCGCTACACATCGCGTACACAAACTTGGAGTCCCCAGTACCCGGTCTAGCACACTGTCTTCCATGTCTGGAGTTCGTGCTGATCGTGCCTGATTCATGGCAGCTTTTTGAAAGGGACTTGTTTCAGCTAACCTCTAGTGCAGACTATAGCTGGGTGTACGCTTCATAGGACATAGTTCCGCGTACAAGCGCTGCGCAGCTGGCCCACTACAATCTGCAGCCCCATATGCCAAATCCATATCGACTAACTCCGTGTTCGTATAACTATTTCATCCTACTAACTCTGCATCCTTATGTGAAATGACGATTCCCTGAAAAGTTCTTGGAACTTTCGCGCAATGCCATCTACTGCTTCAGAAAAGCATTTCAGAACCTGCATTGCTATATGATTCCGTATCATTGGGGAGCACCCTAGCCTCCTAGAGGTTCTGAAACGTGGCACTGAGACACCCTGTATATAGAGATAAATAGTAAGAAATTTAGAACCAGATCTACAAAGACATGAAAGAAGTGAAATTTCAAACCGATAAAATGCCTTTCCCAATAAAAATGTAAAAAAACATCTACTCAGTATTTTTAAATCAGTAGAAATCCCGAAAACAACAGAAAAATAAAAATATATAAAATAGGAATAGGAATACAATCAAATCTGATTCAACGTTATCAAGAGAACCCTCTTCCCAGGAAAACCGCTATGTTTCTATGCATCCAAAATTAGTTGATGAACCATCTTAAATTATTGAATCATAATACACTCTTAGACAAAAAAAAAACGACGCATCACGACGCACCGAGAAGATATAAAGGAAATTGGATATGCATACAGGTTTCGACGGAAAATGCAAAATTTTACATTTTGGCAGCCAATGAATGAACTGTTGCCGCTACAGCGCATTTGATCTGCGCAACTGCCAGTATATTTAAGAAGAGAAATTGCGATTCCAGGTCATAAATTCTTCACGAATTTCATTCTGTGTACTCTGGTAGACAGTAGCTATGCCTCGCAAACAGGTGCGCGAACGATATGCGCAGATGTCAGAATTTGAGAGAAATCGTGTAGTTGGGCTCAAAGAAGCCGATTGGTCTTATCAACGAATAGGTCGACATTTGAGCAGGAGCGATGCCACTATTAGGCGATGTTGGCAGAAATGGGTGAACCATGGCCGCACACAGAGTCAAGAAGGAAGCGGTAGGCCTAGAGAAACGACAGAGCGTGAAGACCGAGCAATCGTCAGAGTGGCACTCACAGCCCAGATGCATCATAGTCATCGATAGTACGTGCAACTAGTACTTCAGTGACCGCAAGGACCATTCATAGACTGCTCACAGAAAGGGGGGCTGGACTACCATTGACCTCTGTACAACGTCAAGCCCGTTTGCAGTGGTGTCGGGTTCATTCGCACTGAAATGTCACTGACTGGAGTAGAATAGTCTTCAGTGATGAGTCCAGCTTTAAACTGAGCGCCGATGACCAGCGAAGGCGAGTCTGGAGACGCCCCGGACAGCGGTGTGATACCAACCTGACTGTCATCTGGCAGACAGGCCGACAACCAGGAGTGATGGTCTGGGGTCCCATTTCATTTCATAAGAGGACCCCTTTGGTTGTCATCCGTCGCAACCTTACAGCACAGTGGTACATCGACGAAGTTCTAAGGCCTGTTGTGTTGCCCTTCATGTCACACCACCCTGGGCTTACATTTCAGCAAGATAATGCCTGCCCCCACACTGCACATATTTCTACTGCTTGCCTTAGTGCTTGCCGAACATTACCTTGGCCAGCAATGTCGCCGGATCTCTCTCCTATTGAGCACGTTTGGAGCATTATGGGCAGGGCCCTCCAACCAGCTCGGGATGTTGACGATCTAACACGCCAGTTGGACAGAATTTGGCACGATATCTCTCAGGAGGACATCCGCAACCTTTATCAATCGATACCAAGCCGAATAACTACTTGCATAAGGGCGAAAGGTGGACAAAAGCGTTACTGACATTTTCACTTTGTAAAGCTCTGTCACTTCAATAAATCATCGAATTTTTCTCAAACAGTAATTATTTGTTTTTCTGTACATGTACATCACTTCTACCTATTTTTGTCCCAGTCGGATAACTCCTTCTTGGTTCGTCGTTTTTTTTGTCTAAGAGTGCAGTTCATCAGAAAATTTTGAACACCTCCTCGATACAGCAACCCTCCTTTCATACGAAACAAATAAATAAATAAATAAAAATAAAAGCAAATTTGAATGAAATAAATTCAATGCATAATAAAGAAAAAATAAAATATACACTTTTTACTAACATTAAAATTCAAATTAAAACGTAATAATTTGCAAAGTATATTAAACATTAACAGAGGAAAAAAAATTTGAACTTACTATTGGTAGAACAAAAGAACAAAGGGCACTAGTTCAAAACGAAAATGGTTGCCTGTTTGGCGCTATTGGCGATATAAACTGAAGATGAAATATCTCAAAAGTGAATTTACAGTAAGAAATTTTTAAATTTTAAATTTAATTTTATATTTTATTTTTAGATTTGGAAATCATTAATTTAATGCAAATAAGAAAACGGAAAAAAGAAGCAAGTGTTAAGAAAAGAATAAAGTTTTCACGCTATGGACTTATCATGACGACTTGCAATAAAATAGACCCATCTGTCAATAAATTGAAGTCGAGAAAATAGAAAAAGAGACAAAAAAAATAGTCGAGAAAAATTGTACAGTAAAATACATATTTACAAATTACGCTATAAATCTTTCTAAAACATCCTTCTTTATCTTTCCCTTTTTTGAACTTACAGATAAAAAAATCATTACTTTTTGTCTATAATTGATTAATTTTTCAGCAGCACATTGCAGGGAAATAGTATTGGAATATTTTTTATTTTGTTTAAATTTTTTTTACGATACAGTTACATATATATGTGTGTGTGTGTGTAATATGATGATTTGGCTGATAACTGGTTCTGAGTACACATATTCTTTTTCATTAGCCATCATCATTATGAGTGCGCTTTGCATCTCCACAGTTTCATACAGATTTTATTTTTTAGGCAAATGGACAATAACTAGCAGAGGCTTAGCGATACGTCTGAGCTGCAGCGAGCGAAATGGGAAAAAAGGGGTACGTAACAGCAAAGAGCTGGTGGGAGGAGGTTTATAGGAAATTATTTATTTAATCTGATTGGCTGAGAGATGTCGCGCTGCAGCTTGATTACATAAGAGACACGATTATTAATGTTCATATGACGCACTATAGATTCACATCTTAATATTTTTAAGGCTGGAAGGAGACGTAACTAAATTAAAACAGGAATTGAAAAGGACTATTGTAAAAGTTTGAAATTAATTTTGTCAAATTTTCTTTCATATTTTATATCTTACACACACACACACACATATATACATATTGATATAATAATGTGTGAAAGTTGATAGCGCAAATGTTGATCCATAATGAGAACAAACTTGGCAGCAACCGTAACAGATTTGATGAGAAAATATCGTGGAAGATTTAAATATTCATTTTTATTTTAAATGACATTTGAGGCCACAGATGACTTGGCACACTAATTGTGCCTATTCCAGAACATAACTTTTACATTTTTGATATCTTTGTTGTAAGAAGAGAAGCAGCTAGTAGCCGTTTAGTTAGGTCGAGGAGCAGAAGCGAACTGTCATTGAATGTGGAAGCTTAGTTTCTCTAGATTGGCAACAAATCCACTATTCTGCTAAGTTTCAAATGTAAACAAATATGGCCGCTATGGCTAAAAAATTTAGGCTTAGCCGCAGTTAAACAACTTTTAAATGCTGATAATTCTACAAATATAACATGTAGGTTAACTAAAGAAATAAAAACCTTAACCGGACGATAAGAACAACATAATGCAAATATTTTTTAAAGTAAAAAATGCACAATTTAGAAACATATAAAAATAAAGGAACTGAGCACACTGAGCCGAGTAACAGAGTGAATATATATATATACACCTTTGGTGAGGCCGATTGCAACCAAAATAGAAGGTGCACATCTACATGTCATGGCAGTCCTATATACGAAATTTCAACGTTCTGAGGCTACTCGTTTTTCAGTTATGCGAGATACATACATACATCCGTACGTACGTACTCATAGACGCCACGAAAAATTCTCTTCAGAATCCATTTTAAATCAGTTTTATAATTTTTTTGGGGAAAAAGAGTCCTTTACTCTCCCTTACGTACGGATGTCACACAAAAACATCGTTAAGTTGCATTCGATGGCGGTCAAAATGGATATTTTCGATGAAATATGATACCCGAATTATTTCGCGATTATGATACTTCCTTTTTACTTCATACAAGGAAATAAAACGTTAATGAGGATGCACTCAAGATGCAGCTGAGTTAAACATAGACTGCAAAAAATAATTCATTGTTGCGAAACAATAAACTTAATACATTGATAAATGATTGAGAGACCTGGGCACAAACCAATATAAGAAAATAAATTATTGTATGGAGGAAATTAAAAGTTCTAAACAAACGTAAAGAGAGAAAATATAATGCCGAAGTAAAATTTTTATTCCAAACATGAAAAGAATGCAAGTGAAACATTTTCTTTTTATCCATTTGTAAATTAACTTGGTTTCTGTTTTTGTTTGTTTGAATTATATTTTGAAATTAATTGTTGACCCTCGTTTATTAGCTCAATATTGTTGAAAGTTTTCCCACGTGCATATTTGCGATGATAATACAATTTTCTTAAAAAATTTTCAAAATTCATGGAAAGCCTTTCTTTTTCCAAAAAATGTATCGTTAAATTTTTCTCCCATATCATTTTTAAAAGGGAAGTTGCTAATATATGCATTCCATTAAGAAGTGTATAATAATGTATGTTTCACATTAAAAATATTGCTAATGTTGTTAAGAATTTGTTAATGATTTCAGTTAAAAGATTAATTGCAAGCGAAAGACTTGATTGCATTGTTAGGAGTCCCATGATTTCAGGTGAGCATAATATCGGGTTTCTAAATTAAATGGAAATTTAAATGAAACGAATGTAAATTTAATCCATGGAATAGATC
>KK113268.1:137458-154142 GCA_000611955.2 Stegodyphus mimosarum | reverse complement strand
ACTGCGCTTCATAGATTCATAGTTGCGCTTCCCCCGCTTTCCATTTTTATTACATTTCCGCGTTCTGTAAACTGAAAAGCATAAAAAATATATATATAATATGAACTTTTTAAGTTACACCATTTTAGTTAAATGCATTAAAAATTTAAAAAATAACTTTTCTAGCTATCATAATATTTTTAGTTACACGTGAACAAAAACAAAATTTTCGGCCATCCTTATACAAATTACATTAGGACATTATAAATTTAAAAATAAGGCAGAAGTATTATTATCAAAATGACATACATAAGAATCATTACATTGAATTCACTGAAATTCTTCTTTGGCAGTTTTTACTTAAAATCCGCCATCGCCAGCATTCCCAGGGCTGTTTTAGTTCTCATGTTACAAATATATTATAATAGCTAAAAACCATATTTTTAAATTTTTGATGCGTTTTGTAGAATTATAATGTTTTTTTCTGAAACAGGGGACGTGAAAAACGGGCAATGCCTCGCCTGGATACGAACTCCGGACCTCCTCCCGATTACATGTCGGACATGATTCTAGTCATACAACGAAGGTACACGGATAGAGGATAAAAAGAAAGAGAAAAAGGAGAAAATACCTTATATACTCTCCCTTTTAAAAGGCGACTGGG
Organism: Stegodyphus mimosarum; assembly: GCA_000611955.2. Taxonomy (NCBI): domain Eukaryota; kingdom Metazoa; phylum Arthropoda; class Arachnida; order Araneae; family Eresidae; genus Stegodyphus; species Stegodyphus mimosarum. The sequence goes on along the minus strand of KK113268.1, from coordinate 153,499 downwards.
GATGAAAGAAGACCCGGTCAAAAAATCCTGTTTGTAGCGGATTATCGTCTACCACCTTTTTTTTTTTTTAAATTCGGGTGCTCCTTGTAGAGTCATTTAGAATTTTCTCGACGACAGGAAATTGAAGAAATCCATAGTGCCCCCAAAAGGGATTCGATATCCGGACTTTCCAGTTACTATTCCAGCTACACCACGAAGGCACGTGGAAAGGAGGGAGAAAATACTCTATAATTTAAATAAAACCGTTTAGCTTAAGGTTTTATACGCAGTGAAGCCTCTCAAAAGCAACTGCTCACACACTCAAAAGCAACTGCCAACAGAAAACTTTATTATTCTGTTGAAGTGGTGCGCTTTAGAGAAGATGATTATGGGTTTGCGTAATGGATTTAATTTATTCAATGCTTTTGAAGTCTAAGTAGCGGAGACGAAGTACGGTATACTACTTATTTACAGACTTTTCTAAGCTTAGAGATTTTTTACATGAAATTCTAATCCTGGTTGGGATTTATTGCATTATTTATTCTTTGCTTTATTGGTTAAAACTTAAGGGTATTCTCAGACTTTTATTTTGTGACATATTTTTGAGTTTTCAAACACACTCGAATTATTATTACTCATTCCTATACTGTAAATACATTTTACTTTTATTTTTATTTCCTTTTATTTTTATGCAAACACGGCTGTTCAGTTTTGAAAATGTATTCCTTTATTAGCTCACAACATAAAACTTATTTAATTATTCGTAACAATAAGTTACGTTTGCATTCTTAGCCAAAAATTAAGAAAAAATGTATACTTAATTTTTTTTTCAGAAAAGTTTTGACTGAATAATGTTTTTAAATACGGAAAACGGATTTTATGTGTAAAGGGGGTTATGTTGGATTATTTAAAGAGGTAAAGCACACGAAGGCCATCTGTAAGTTAAGGTATGCGTTCGTGGAGAATTTTCTGAAGTAAATTGACTCGTATGCAGATTACACATGGGGAAAACTAAAAACACCTATATAGTCACCTATTCGCTGCGGCTCGAACCCAGATTGAACTAGTATTGCTCAGAGATCTTAATCACTTGGTTGTTATGTTTTACAGACATGTTAAACTAAGGTTAATTACTGAAAATTTACCAACTGTAAAATGACAATTTGTAAGTATATAAAAAGTTTGCTTCATGAGTGCGTATAGTTCCTAACCGTAGCATCTAAACGAGAAAAGATTACGCTTTTATTTAGAGATAGGTTAACGTTTTTCAAAAAAGTATAAAACGACAAGTGAGCTAGCTAAACATCATAATGCGCAAAATTAAAATTTACGGGTATTATTTATCCTGTTTATGTTTTTTTATGTTGGTATTATTAAAAAATGCAATCTAATGTGGAAATAAAATATATGATGCTTGAAAATTAATTTCTGTTTTATTAAATTAAGTAACATAATGTTCAACAATAAAGGGCTTACGCAGTTTAATCTCTTTTTATTGCCATCAAAACCAGCCAGCTGGACAAATCAGCTATCGGAACCTATTCCTTCCTTCACTCAGTTTGGATAATGAAGCTTTACTAGGAATGCGTCATTTTCATTGATAAATTAAATAAAATTCTCTGAGCCAATTTCATTTGTTTTATATTTTTTTAAATTTATTACTCATCTTTAGTGAAAACCTACAACAAAGTAGCACCAAAAGTACTGTATTTCAGTATTGAAACTGGAGTCTTCTGATCTGGCTGCAGTGTAACAACCAACGTGAAGTTCACTTTCGATGGCTTACTTCTTTAATTTAAAATTTTGTTTCTCATGTTTAATACGTTAATTGAAATGACGAAATGTTGCGAATTAGCTTCATGAATTTTCTTCTAAATTCTAATAATTTCCTTTAAAAAATTTGTGAAAAACTTGAATGGCTTTTTTTAAACATTTCTAAATCTTTATTAGAACCATAGAATAATTCAGAATCATTTAAAAGGATAGAAATGGCAATAACATTGAGTTATATCAATCAAACTGGAATCCTTATCTCAGATAAAAAAAACATTGAAAATCGCAAATATGCAATGCACACATAAATATTCAAAAGTAATGCAAAACCATACACACACAGTTTCAAACTCAAAAGCTGAACAGAAAGTTCTAAAATATGCTATACTATTACAACACATGAACAACTTACCTGATGTAAGGCACATAAGGCGTTACCCTCTCACATATTAAGGCAATGGTTACAGGCAAAAGGATTCCTGTTATAAATACCACTCCAAAGATATAAGGTAGCCTGTCCAAATGTTGCCAGGAATGTTGAGCCATAGTTCTGTAGGAACATTATTAAAATTATCAATTAGTAACTTGTAATAAATACTGATAATGTGATATATGCATAAAATAGTCCAAAATATTACTGTGTTCATCTAATCCTCTTTGAATCCATGCTAAAAGAAGCAATTATAAAATACTTTCAGAAAACACCTGGAAATATTTCGAATCGTGTTCAAGGTACACTGCTGGCCACCCAAATTGCAACACCAAGAAAGACAAGAGATATCACAACAAAATTTATTTAGTAGATAAAATGTTGACCAAGTATCAAATGATTAAATTTATAGACTTCTGCGAAGTGTGCTTCCTTCTAGAATCAGTAGCCAGAGTAGCCGCCATTGTTGGAGATCACCGCTGCCACACGCCTCGGTATCGATTCAAAGAGACTTTGGATGTGTTCTTGGGGTACAGCAGACCAAGCAGTTTCCACACGTTGGCAAAGTTGATCTGCTGTGGCAGCTTGGGATGTAATCTGGGTCAATCGTTCAGCAACCATGGACCACATGTTTTCTATCGGCGAAAGATCCGGAGAGCGAGCCGGCCAGGGAAGCAATTCAATCAAGCGATTGACGAAGAACCCTTGGACAATGCGTGCCACGTGTGGTCGCGCATTAAGCCCCGTTTCCATTAGTGCGTTACCAACGCGTAGCGTATTGGGAGAAACGCATTACGCAGACGGACAACCGTTTACACTATTGCGTTGGATTTACGCTTACGGAAGTTCGGTGGTCAGTTGCATTCATTGCCACCAGAGGTCTCTGATTTAACTTACGATTATTCGGACGAATTCGGAAATTTTTAGTTCTACTTATGAACTGTGAAAGTAAAGCAAGTTAGCAATTTTTAGATACGTAAGGTTATAATGCATATTATGAACATCTCTAACTGCATAGAAGCTGGAGTAATTTTTAAAAATTTCTTTCCGTTTCTAGAAGACTTAAATATTAACGAAATAATATATAATTATAACTAAAATGTACTGTTACTGAAAAACAAATAAAAATGCTAAACACATTTAAAAATAGCTGGTTCCTTAAAAATACAGAGCAACTGTAAAGAAAAGTTCACAATATTTACACAAAATTTGCTATGCTTGTATACCGCTGACTGGTATGTGAGATTGTATATTTTTAAAATATGCGCAAATTTGGGAAGAAAACAGATATTATGTACAATTAGCGTCAGTTTGTTCTGTGTCATAGCTGGATAATTTATTAGAAATCTCGTTTCTTTCAAAATGCACTATGCGCAGTTATATTTTATGCATAATCCATAAAATATTATTTTGAATTAATAAATTTTAAATTCATAGCTTTTTATCGAAGAAGTTATAAAGATAAGCTTTTTTCTCTTTATATATGTATGCATACATAAGGTAAATAGAATGGAAATATTTAATTGATTAATTCCTGTGTTTCAGCTGGAGAGAACTGAATTTAAAACAATTATTATAAATTTTTTAGAAGCTTTTTTTGAAAAATTGTTTTATTAAATATGTTCAGGGCATTAATACTGTCTCATGTTCATTAGTATTGAAAGTTTAGACCTGGAAACATCCCAAAGTCTCCTCACATGTATGTACATTAACATAAATGTGAAAGGAATATATATAGGGAGTATATTTTAAATTCGTATTATATTATAATTTTCAAAATAAATTCTTGAGGGAAAATTTTAAATAAATAAGAGCATCAATAAAACGTTATATTTAATGCACATAACAATAGAAATAAATTTTAAAACACAAATATAGATAAAATTGGAACACGGAGCTGAGAAAATTGCAAACAGGGCGAAAAAAAGGGAAGTATAGGATTCGAACTCACGACCCAAAAGGCCACAGCTCGCTACCCTCAGCTTTACCACTACGCTATCACCACACAAACATAATTAGCAATTTTGTCTTATATACATTATGAAGTAAATGAATTCGTAAAACTAAATTTTTTTGGTTCTATTTCAGTGTACTATCGGCTAAAAAATTCACCAGAGTTTGTTCTTCAGCTTCTGGGACATTTCTTACAAAAAGCATTATTTTAAAGCGGCGTTCCGATTGAAGTTAAACAGACTGCTAAAAATATATTCCATGTGCTTACAAATATATGCTAGCCAAAAGGTATATTTGTAAACAGAAAAATATAACTTTAACGTACTCTTTAATTCAATGGAATATTTAAAAGGCTACTAAATTTAATTTATAATTAACGTTTTTAGTTTTTACCGTATCTGATTTGCTATAGCAGTTTGATATAGTCAGACGCTCATTATCATGAAAGGTAAACGTGTATGCAGAACTAGAAAATAATTTTCAGGACAAATTTAACTATTTCATGAACTTGGTATTATATTTTTTGCTCCTGATTTCCTTGACGGTAATCACTGCTCTCTGGGAACTAGTACTATAGTTGCACTTATCTTATTTTTCTTATCTTTTTTTTAACTAAATTCAGCTGATTGCTGTCTTTTTCAGTACGCAGCTTTCTCGCAATAATGCTAATTCAGAAATAAGTCTTTTTTAGCAAAACATTCTTTCTCTGAGCCAGCGTTCATCGCTGCTTCTGCCGCTATTAATTTTTGGTGACAACACCTGATTGCTCCTTTTTTACCACGCGACCCCAACGTTTCCGCAGACCTACGCATGGAAGTTGAACATTGTTGAACTTCATCCGTTCCGTCATCCGTCGACGGACACCAGATGTCAATCAAAATAAATTCGTTCGCTGATTGGAGAAACGCATACGCACCGCAACGCATACGCAGTAGTGGAAACGGGCCTTTATCCTGTTGAAATATGGCTGTGGGCAAGACCTGAAGGTAAGGAAGGACAACTCGCTCCAACACCTCGGAGATGTAGCGCTGGCTGTTTAAAGTACCGGCAATTCGTACTAGAGGAGTGCGAGAGTGATATTCAATACCGTCCCATACCGTAATACCCGGTGCAGGAGCTGTGTGGTAGTGCATAACGCAGCTGTTCAGCATCCTCTCTCCACGGTGTCTATAGACTCGAACCCGACCACCGTAGTTTTGCAGACAGAAGCGTGATTCGTCAGTAAAGAGAATTTCATTCCATTCTGCTGTCCACATCCTTCTTTCATCCCACCATTGGCGGCGGAGACGTCTGTGGTTCTGCGTGAAGGGTAGCCGAAGCAATGGACGTCTTGCGGACAGACCACTCTGCTGTAAACGGCTTCGAATGGTACGCACAGACACTGGATGATGCGTCACAGACTGATTTTGCTGTGCTATGGTTCGTGATGTGACTGAGAGATCCATCACTGCCATGAGCACAATGTTCCTGTCATCACGTGAAGTGGTTTCACTGAGGTGGATGCGATCGAACACGTCGGTTCGTTGTACCTTCCTGCATCCAACGGTCACATATCCGCATTACAGTTGTTTGGTTTCGCCCAACACGACTACCGATTTCCCTAGATAATCCACACTCTCGGTAGGCCACTATCCTTCCTCTGTCGAACTCGGATATTTGATCAAATGATGATCGCTGTTTACTACGAGGCATAATTGATCGTTTTTTGGAAAAACCACAAGAAAAACACAATTGCTGAATTCGAAATCGTCGAAAGCTCCAAGCCTTAAATAACACTTTCAAATGGCGCCACAGGCGCGCGTGATGTGCGTCTGCGCTGAAATTCTAATCATTTGCATATCTCACCTCCGCTAATGCATGCATGTTGTAAATTTCCTGTTATTTTCATGCTTTCTTCAGGGTGTTGCGTTTATGTTGGCCAGCAGTGTATTTCACATATAACAGAATTACTTGAAAGCCTGCCATTTCACAAACTGAGGATTAGCTAATTACCAGGTTGTGATGTGATAAATGAAAAGCACCAGCTGGAGGCCTGTGGATCGCATGAAGAACGGCTTCCGTTTTCTGCTCTAAGCCCAATAGAATTAAAAAGTATTTTGATTCCATCATCGACAGTGTATTTTCTGATATTTGTAAATATCCATGTATTTTTCTGGTAGCATAACCTGTACAATCTTATACATACATTTTCTATACTTATATATATAAACAACAGGAAAGGCTTGGGGCAATCATTTTCTGAAAGTAATTGCTCAGCTCTTTCCAGAAACCAGCATCATTTTTAGAGAGAAGTGTTACGAGGAAAATGTCCAAAATTGAATGGTTCTGTCAGAAAAATTTCATTGGAAGCCCATACTCATGTGAAAGCACTTTTTAATTAAGTACGCAGTGAAATCCTCTTTACTTTGTAGAGATATTAGGTATTTTTTTGAAAGCAGGAGATGTGAAAAATGAGCAATGCCCTCGCCGGGACTCGAAACACGGACATCTCGAATACGCGTCGAGCGTGCTGACCACTGCTCCACGAAGGCATGCTAAGAAGGCGGGAGAAATTCCTTATAACTTAATTCATTTAAGGCATGAGAATCATCAAAACGTTCTGAAAATGTTGAAAATATCTTGGGAAACTGACTTTAGGGAATTATTTAATTTTCATGAAAGTCAGAAATGTTTTCATTAACTTAAGATTAAGACATTAGAATTTAAAGATACAAACATTTCACTGAAAAATTAATTCAACAGCATTTTGATATTTTTATGCATGCAATTTCCTTGATTCTTCGCTCTATTATACCTCCCGAATGGCTTGGAAAAGACTCTATCAGCCTTTTATATTCTCAAATAAAGCAGTTATACAACCTTAAATTGATTTATGTTTATTATTATAGAAGACTTTTTAAAATTTTCACTAAAAATGTATTGAAGGACCCTAAAATAACATATTAAATTTACCACCTTGTGTCCAGGAGTTTTTCACTCCTGTGATAAGTAAAAAATTTAACAATATACTTCGGTGAGAGTAAATTTACCGATAAATGGAAAGTTTCATTCGCACAGAAGTAAATGAATATGTTTTGATTTTTTGACTATCAGAATGAATGGTTTGAATAGAATAAATGTTATGTAAGCATAACATGGAGATTTAGCAAAAGAGTTTCAGTTAAATTTTCCACCTAATGCAAGAAAAGCTAAACATTAAATTTAGCCAAGTTATATGTTTGCTAAGGACATGTTCATGTGAAATCACCTCTCTAAAGTTCAATCTCTTATCTCTTAAAAAAACTGTTTTTAATCTAAATAAATACAAAAAACTAATGTTTTTTGTATTTCCTCAACAATATACATTTAAGTTTCTAAAAATATCTCTTATGGCTGAAAAGCATGAAAAGTTTTCAGTTATTTTTGAGACTATGAAACATCCGAAGTAAAACATCTGAATTTTTAGTCAAAATGAAGTAACCATCTTAAAGGCAAACATTTTATTGTAGAATAAACACTTTGAAAACTCATATTTAGGTTTTTATTTCTGGACAACTCTCCACAATATGGCCCACTAGTGGTCGAACGGATAAGATCCTAAACGCTGGCATATGTGATCCGGTTTCTGGTCCTGAATACCGTGCTTGGTGCACATATTGGCGTCTTTGTAACTTCTCGATGTGTAAATTCTGTCGCGGACACTCAGCCGACAACCAAGTAGTGGACGAGATACTTAGCCGACATGTACATTTAACTAATAGGGCATTTAATCGACCAAACATTTAGCTGACAGCAATTTTATTCAACAAGACGTATAGTCGACAGCATTGCTTAACTGACAAAGCTTACAATTAGATAAAATATGCCATAATGCTTTAGTTAAATCTGCCCAGATTTATCAGATAAAAGACCGACGCGTTTAACCGACAACATGTTTAGCCGACAGCACGTTTCTCTGACAACGCGCATTAGACTAAAACATGCGGCACTGTTTTAGTAAAATTATTTGTTCACATTTATCCGACACAAGGTCGTTTTCAATGTGCACTACGAGAAGGCTTATGGACGAAGACTACATTTTTGTTCTTATTTAATGCTATATAGAATATAAATTTTAAAATTAGACAGAAAAGCAGCCTTAGGCTAGTAGATTTTGAAATCAATTTCGAGAGCGATCAGACATAAGTCTATCGATTTCAGGAAAAGCAAAGAAAATTTCAGTAGTGAGAGGAGCGAAATGATTTTATATGGAAAGCAATGTGTGGAGAAAATCGAAAACAAATGTATCGTGATCTATCAAGAGAATTAATAATGGAACGTGAAAAAGATATCAGAATTTTGAAAGCTTTGGGAAGAGCTGGATTAAAAAATTAATATCATTAACGAAATTATATTTATTAACTATCATTAACTAAACATGAGGCCGATTATTATCGGCCATGAGGGTTGCAGCACACTCGTATATTACATTACATCATTAACAAAAGAAGAAATTTTTTGTTAACTATTCCTGTTCTCTGAAGAGAAATTTCAAAGCTCTTTCAGTTTGCCAGTTATATGTTAAACTATATTCACACGATATGTTAAATTTCCACAAGAATTAAAATCAGAAATGATATCTTTAAGAATCGAACAAAGAATTTTACTGATAGGTGAGGAGGCGACTTTAAAGTTGAGCTTACGGAGAATGCGTGCTTTTATGCAGTTGATAAAAAGGTTAAATAGTTGTAGGATAATTTCTGCTGTTTTTGTCTAAATCAGGGATTTTCAACACTGTTCTTGTATCGATCCCATTAAAAGAAATGTTTTTCCTGATCGATTTGCTTACATTTTTCTGTATAACATGCAGCGTACAGCATAATCATAATACAAATACTTGTACATAAATAGTTTAAGGATAACAATTAGACTAAGAATGTGAACCAGAATTTTTTTTTAAAAAAACTTTATTTATTAGATTTATGTTTCGTTATTTTTTGTGTTATTATTATTTCTAATTTTACAGTTATAAATAAGTTTTTAGAAGCAAAAATCACAGAATCTAATTGCCAAAAGTTCAATTTTAATTAATATGATGGCTAAGCATAATGCTTTGACGCACTTGTTTTAATATTTGGCTTAAAACTGCTTAATTCTTAAATCATTTCGCTCGAAAATATTCAGTCTGTTTCTTGTTTTCCGCAGTAAACTTTTTACTTGACTAAAGTCTGCTTCTACTAGGCAAGAAGAGAAACGAGTCAATAATGTTGGTTCGGTAACGACTTTTATTTTGGGATATTTCTCTCGGATGTATTTAAAATCTCCAGGTGTTTCGAATAAGTGTCGCCCATGTGTTTTGAAATAATGCTCGACTTCGTATCATACAGCTTTATAACAATAAATAATCAATTTTCAGTTTTGCTATTTTTTAATTGATGCGATATTAATTATGTCGATCAATTGCATTATCGACCCCTTGATTATCACTGACCTCTTTACAATTTCATTGACCCTGATGGGGTCAGTACTGAAACCGATCGGAACCCTTGGTTTATTAAATATACTTGTTGACAGCTAAACGTGCTGTAGCTAAACGCCTTGACGGCTAAATATCATGGGAACTAAGTTGTTGTCGGCTAAGTGTCACACGGACCTTTGTTAAGTTGAAAACAGACGAATTACTTTAGACAGAGGCTTCCAAGGATGCATTCCCCGCTGGCCTAAAAGTTCTTTTTCCATATGGAATAGTCTAATCCTTCACAATACTATTATCTCTTAGAATTGCAATTTTATCGTCATTTCATCACTCAGATTAGTTAATAAATTATTAATTTAATGCCAGGGCTTTCTCTGATTTAACTTGAACTACGCTGGAAAAAGAAGGGAGGACGTGAATATTTCGTTTTAAAAAAGTGTATATTTTTCAAAGTAGCATCCATTCCTATAAGACATAAAGACGAAGCATGAAATGCACTTTATGTCGTCAACAGAATTTTAGAAAAATAATCCGGAAAAATATTTAACTCTTTGACTAATTCGGTTGTGAAAAACGTTTCCTTATTAACGATTTTCCCGGTTAGTTCAGGATAAGAATTTAAATTTAGTGAATTTCTACCAAGAGGTATCCCATAATCAGAATTGTCTCACTCTTGCAAGCCTTTCTGTATTGATTAACGTCTTTATTCGGAAACCATGGATCTAAGGATTTAAGGATTTTTGTCGATATTTCAAAATTGTTTGCTTTCGTACAGTCTCTCACCCGAAGCGCGGTATCTGATACTTATTCACAGTAGCACTCTTAGAATAGTGGTCTTCTTGGAAACATTGTTACGTCACTGTGATTCCGACAAGGACCTTTTTAGAAAAGAAAATTTCTTATAAAGCCCATGGATTCCGAGCCGTGGTGGCCGAATATATACAATGCATTGAACAGATTTAGTCTTGCGTTAGGGCACGTGTCGATTCGTTGTCTGTTTTGCACATTTATTTGTTCATGTTTAAATATTTAGCCCTTATAAATTTATAAACATGAGCTAAAAAACAGAGAACCTGCTGTGCGGATACGGATAAAAAATAGGTTAAAGGCTCATAAACTTCATACGATCGAGACAAAAATAGAAATAATTAGACATTCTGAAAGTGGTGAATCTTTTGCTTCAGTTGGCCATTAGTAAGACATAAACAAGTCTACCATACGTTCAGTTTCCAAAAACAAGAATAAAATTAAGAAATGCGTTCGAAATTGCAGAAATATATCTTCAGAGGTTATTTCCAAAAGAAACGACCAGGGCCGAATTAAGACCTTTAGAGACCCTAAGCACTTAAAAGATTACGGTGTCCCTCACATAATATGCATTTACTGTATAATACCTGTTTCTTCCCAATTTCTTCTCTCTCGGTCTTGGTTTAGCTGCACCATACATTCCATACATTCCACTGTTGGGCCTCCTTTCTATGAGTTCTAGAGACCTTTTTGTGTTGCTCCTGATGCTGCTTAGGTCCTGATGACCTAAGACGTGCTTATTTTGCTTAATGGTTAATATAGCTTTCGATATGGCATAGTAATGGTTGAAATAGACAGATCTTTGTCATCATGGATTGATAATTTTCGTCAAAAAGTTTAGGACAGTGTTAGTTTATCAAGCAGAAAAACCCAGAGCACTGAAAGAGAAAGCTAAGGAATTGCTTCCAGTCATTTGGAAATCAAATAAAAAAACCCTGAATTTCACTTTTCATTTAGTACCGGGAATAACTAAAGAATTATTATTTCAGTGGAAAATTTAATTTCCATCTTTATTAATTCTGATGTATGCTTACTATATAGTGATTCTCTACTGCTGTCATTCACCTTCCATTTCTATCATGAAATCGCACTTTAATCGGTAATTAGCACCGTGCAAATTTGCGGTAAGTCCAGGGCTCCTTCCAGCTTATGGTCCCTCGAAATTGTGGGTGTTGCAGTGCTCTTAAACCAGCCCTGTTTCGAAGGGAAGGGACTTAGGTCCCCTCTTTTTCAGGAGAGAGAGAGAGAAAGCAGTGAATGTGGAGCAAATAACCAAATAAATAGGGAACTGAGTGAAGAACGTAAACAATGAAGTGAGCATAACGTCTATTATCAATTCAAACAAAATTAAAAGGAAAATTCAAAATTCAAATATTAGAATTTAAAAAAAGTTCTGTGAAAAACTGCATTGAAAATCGTGTTATTAACTAAAGCGGGTAAAATTTTTACGAACGTGAAAAGCTTCAAGGGAGTCTAATACACTAACTTTTGAGGATAATGTAGCAGAATTTTAGTCCTTAACACTTACTTCATAGCAACGAATTTTATTGAAAGGAGAGAAAATAATCTTAAAACTGATCATATGAGAGTCCGAGCAGATTATTTTTCCAAATATCAATAATATTCTTTGTTCTGAACTTAAAGATCTTATCTCTAAATTATCCACAATTTTGACTTAAACTGTGCTAAAATTATTGATGAAACTTGACAACAACAAATCCCAACAAATTGTTGGGGAATCAGATTTTCTTGAAACATATCACATTCTTAAAAATTTACATGCTTTAGTTAATGGCATTAATTCTAATCCAATTTTGACTACAGTTTAAAAAATTTCACTATCTTAAATTTTATTTTGTCTGTAAAATTCATTTTTACTCTGTAAGATTTATCCTAATTTTATTAACAGTTATTTTAAGTTTATGCATCTTTACTATCTTTCTAGTTTCAGCTTACAGTTTCCTACCAGAATGTAATTTCAGAAACGCAGTTAATGCAAATGAGTAAAGAGTAGTATTTAAGTCGATGTTTCACCGACTTCAGGTAAGAGTCTGAGTTCCTGACTAGCGCGCGTTTGCCTTTTGGCTAAGTCTCTCTAAGCTATTGCTACGCTCGGCCATACTTTAGGCACTTGTTTGGCTTCACCGACTTAATTATGATTTAGAGGTCAACTACTTAGAATCTTGATAGCTTCGGCTATATCTTTCAACTAGCTTTAGTTAAGCTTAGTTAAGTTTACTTTTATATTCATTTAAGTTCAAGCCCAAGTGGAGGCTTTGCTGTACGTTTCGAGTTAGGAACTGATTGTATCATATTTATTCTAAGAAATAAAGGGCAGTTAACCCTTCGTAAGTCTTACGTCTCTATTCACACATTTAAGCGATTATTCGTTTTTTAGTGTTTGTAGGGTTCAAGGATTCAACACTGAATTAAATAAGTAAACCCCCGCAACTCTATAGATTCGTTTTCATTCATTCATAGATATTCATTTTATTTGCTCCTTCCATTTATTTCTTTGTTTATTTGGCTATTTGCTCCGTTCCCACTGCCTTTTTACCCTCCTGAAGATGAAGGATCTATGCCAATGCTCTCGAAACAAATGGAATTTTATTTAAAGAATGGATTAGACTCTAAATTTATCCTCCCTTAATTTTGCAAAATACATTGACGAGCGTATACAATTTAACTGTTGTTACAGATTCGAAGATACTTGTATTAAAGTTGCACACACTTATTTTATGTAAATAAATTAAATAATTGGTTAACAATTACTTGAACACACTTATTTTGCGTAATAACTGGCTAACAATGACTTACAAAGTATTTTCAAAGCAACTGAACCTTTTCGCATTATATTGTCATTGAAATGGTTAAATCACAGCAATAAAATATAAAATTTATTGTTTTGCAACCATAAAATAATAAAATGCTTAATCTGCATTTGGAGAATTATAACTTACGAAGCAGGATAAAATTTCCATCATGCAAATATTACGGTAAGAGTATAATACTATAACATTAAGCACAATTATAATACTATAGCATTAAAACAGCAAGAGTGTAAAAGTTAACTAACAAACACTTATGGAAAAAATCTTTTTCAAATTAGTAAAAATAATTATCAAAAATTAAATATTTTCGACGCAAATAATTGAAGCTTATAACATCTAGTCTTCTTATCTCTTTCACAATAAAATAGCCCAAAAAAGCAACACGGAGGAAGAAGGTTCCTTTAAATATACATACTTTTTTGCCGTTTCAAAGAATTATAGTATTCGAAGCATGCTTTCGTAAACTAGAGAATTGGTACTTCGGTAAAATCCAATGGCTTCTTCTTGCTGGTACCATAAAGCTAAATTATCTGATATTTGTGAGCGAATAATAACAAACACTTTGAAGGTATCAGAATGGTATTATCTTCTAATGAAAAGTACAGACTTTCAAGGTAATATCTATGTGTGTTATCAGAAAAACCTGATACAGAGCCAAGAAATGTTCATACTTATTTTGCTTTCAAATGTAGGAATATTCGAAGTAGCCTCAATAAGAGATAAAGTAGCACCCTTTACTTCTGTGAGGTACGGTAAGTTATCGAGTTATTTGAAGAGAATACGTTACAAATCATGAAAGCGATAAAAATTTCGTCTGATATTTCTTTAGATATAGCCAACAGAATTGAAAATGACTTTATTTTTGAAATTTTGCTGCATTTGATAAGGTAGTATAAATATAATAAATTTATTTATAAGAAAATTGATAATTTTATTTTGCAAGTTCATGAGAAATATTGAGTTTAATTTATAAGTTCATGAGTTCAAGAATTTTAGACAGTCAGTGTCAATGAAACTGCACCTAGCACAATAAATAAATTGACTACTTATTAATACTAAAAGTACCATACTAAAAGTAAATTTTATAGTGTGTTGGTTAATTATATTTTAGTATTAAACAGATGCACTGAAAAACTGACCCATATAATAAAGCGGCTTTTCATCAATTGATAAAATCTGACAGACTTAAAACAAAATTATGTTTTTATTCTAAAGCAAGTGAAAGAAAACGTGCTAAAATATCAGAGATTAAGAAGAAAAAAACTATATTTTTTCCTCTTCCTATTTTGTATTGTTTTCTTTATGTGCTCTGAAAAGCCACATTATTACAGCCATTCATCTCAGTAAAGCAACTGTAGGAAAAAGACAATGTATATCAAGTTTTTAAAACGGTATAAATATAAGTATAATTAAATTATGTAAATTAGTGTCATTCTTGTTCTTTAGATTTGATAGACAGAATATTAAACACATTTGACAAAAGCCAAGTTTTTATGGAAAAAAGAGCTGATTAGCATTTTTGAAACTAAGGATTCTAGCTTATTCTTGGTTACATTTAGCCAATGCGAAAAAAAAATCTGTATTTGAAGGGCGTGAAGAAAGAAATCCAGTTAGGGTTGGGGTATGTGTGGATTACTGATGCTTAACTCAGCGAAAAGTGAAAACATTCTAGGCAAAATACATGCTAAAGTAAAAGTTTACTCAGGCAGATAAGATATACGGCTCAAATCTCGACTAATTTTAACTCTGAGAATGGGCTTATTATGTAGCAGTGAACATTGTAATGATTGAAGTTTCGAAGACTTTGTACTAACTTCAGTTTAGTCTCGAAAAATAGTGCACCTTGCAAACTTGAAGATAAATCAACGAATGATAAGAAAACCGCCGTTAACTTGTAGAGGAACTTAATCTAACCTGCTCTGATCAGACTTAGTTGAAGTGGGCAATCTACTGGTAGATTCGCTCTAATCATTTCGTATAAAAAGTTTTTTCCCTCTCTCTCTCTCTCTTTTTTTTTTTACATTTACTACCAACCAAAAATTATTACAAACCATGCACATTCTTTCGTGATAATAATACTTCTCATCTTCCACCAGAATAAAGCATCATGTGCGATTATTCTATTTGTCCGAATGCGCGTCATGGAACATAAAGTAGAATTTCAGTGACTGCTGTCATTACCAAGTTGTTTAATGCACGTTTACTTATTTCAGAAGAAATGAGATATGTCGAAACCACAAATACTATTTATTGGCCCTTAGTACGCAATATAAAGGATTCAAATTATCTTTTGAGGTCATAATGATATTACCAGGTATCACAAGATACCATCTGAAATGTTGCAGCCTCCCTCATCGCTGAAGGTTTGAGTTTGAACTAGGATTATTATCACTTTATGCAGGCAATCATGATTTTTGGCCAATAAGTAGGAATTTTCTTGCTAATTCTTGATATTAAGCTCTAGCTCAAGGTCATCTATAATTATATGAATTATACATATATGAACTTAAAGCATCTAAAGTTAATATTAAATTGGAATTTAACGCAATAGCTAAACAAATCAAAATTAAAGTAAGAATTTGCAGTAGAACAAACTCGAAAAATAAAAATGCGAAAAGGAAAATATATAAAATTATAAAAATTAATCTCGTTTTAATGAAACTTCAATGCAGAACTCATCAGGGGAAAATGAATTAAAGCTTCATAAAAGTCGATTAATGTGTTTCTTTCTCCTGAATCATTTGGGATCAAAAACCGAAAAAAGATTCAATTAAATTTTCATTTAAGACATTAAAATTCATATAAAGCCGAAACCTCGAATCTCATATGCACTG
>KK113268.1:106200-137443 GCA_000611955.2 Stegodyphus mimosarum | reverse complement strand
CACTTGGAAAAAAGAAGAAAGCATAACATTTTGCCAAATTGACTACTAAAAAAAACATAAAACTTTATATTATGCAATTTGATTACTCAAAAAAACTAATTGGTGTAAAACCATTATATGCAAATCCGAAATTCAAAATCAATTACAAATGAAGAGCAAAACAAATATACTTTAAAGCAAATAGTCATTTAAACAACACTAAAAAATTGGGTGGTCTCCGATTATGCTAAACTAAACTTTTAATACCAAGAAAATGAAAAACTTTTCACAGTAGTGAATTTAGCACAATATTTTATTTTATTCTTTTTCCCAAGTGTTTTGTAAATATTGGGAAAATTCTGGTACATCTGAGATTCGATTTTTCGGTTTTATATGAATGTTAATGTCTTAAATGAAAATTTAATAGAATCGTTTTTTGGTTTTTGATCTCAAATGAACCAGAAGAGCGAAACATATTAATCGATTTTTATGAAGCTTTAATTCATTTTCCCTGATGAGTTCTGAATTGGAGTCATTAAAAGGAGATTAATTTTTATATTTTTATAATTTTGTATATTTTCCCTTTCGGATTCTTATTTTTCGAGTTTGTTCTACTGTGAATTCTTATTTTAAATTTGATTTGTTTAGATATTGTGTTAAACCACTTATACACGGTTACAATTATTAATATTGTTGAGGAATTGTCTTGCTTTGATTCCAATTTAATATTAATTTTAGATGCTTTAAGTTTATTTTATTTCAATCCTGCAGCTATAGCGTAGGAGGGGTTTAAAAATTTTAAAAAAATTTAGCCTATTATTAAGTTTCTTTTTGTAATTATATACATGTACATATATCTAAATAGCTACATCTATTACAGAAATTTTTTACAATAAATTTGCCTTCATCTATTTCCCTTAATATATATATTGGGTTAAACACATATAGTAAAATGGATGTAGGTAAACATCTAAAAACACATAATAGAAATGCAGATAATTCATCGCCATACAGACAATTTATCCTTAAAAAAGAAACACTGACAGAGATAAAAGAGGAGTTAATAAACTATTGAATAAATTTTTACCTACGCTGAATAAAAATAGACTTCAGTCTTGTTTAGGCAAATTTCTAAATTCAGCTAATTTTAACAAAAATTTAATTAATTAATTGCAAACATGTAAAACAAATTCTTATTTCAATTAAAAAATTTTATTCGAACCACTTACGTAGGCAATCAGATCATGAAGGATCTTGTAATTATAAACTTGTTGAGTCATTATTATTATTTTTTTAAGCGGGAGGCATCAAAAGTGAGCAGTGCTTTCGCCGGGACTCGAATCCTGGACCTATCGAATACGCATCGAGTAGACCTCCAATTACCCTACGAAGGCATGAAGAAAGGAGGGTGAAAAAATACCTTATATACTCCTCCCTTTAAAGGGCGACTGGGGATTAGGGATTAGAGGATCCAGTCACCATATTCTAGTGGTGATGAATTATCATTCACCATATTTTAGTTCGGGCGCCACTTCTGGAGTCATTAGGTTTCTTTTTGGAAGAAGGAAGCGTTCAAAATGGGCAATGTCCTGACCGGGACTCGACCCTGTATCTCTCGAATGCGCGTCGAGTATGCTTCCAATTACACTACAAAAGCATGCGAAAAGCAGGGAGAAAATACCTTATAAACTTTCCAGTCTAAAAACAACTACGACAAGCTTTACTGGAACTTCAACTTTCTACATCCAGAATTTGGCAAAATAAAATTCAGTTATATTTTCAAGAAGAATAAACTCTTCTTCCTGGCAGTTGACATTAGTACAATTCTTTCATTTAAATATCAAAAGACTTTAAGCAGTTAGCTTGTAGAGACATTAGGTTATTTCGATGCAGGAGACATGAAAAATATGCAATGCCTTCGCCGGGGATCGAACCACGGACCTCTGAAATACCGGCTCAGTGTGCTGACCATTACACCACGAAGGCACGCTAAGAATGTGGGAGATATACCTTATAAGTTCACAAACCATCATGAACTCGACACTAAAGCAATTTGTTGCTGCTAAGAACCAGAATATAATCTTTATGCTGACGGTCACCATAATCAAAAATCACAGGCAGTTTGGTCATAATATAGTCAATGACCTACAGTTAAAGAAACTTATGAAACTTGGAACTAAATTCAGACCAGTACAAAGAATCAGCAAGAACTATTGCCTCAACAGGATTGAAAACAACTTGAATAAATTTATAATTAAAACAGAACAGTCAGCATTTCAGGAAATAAATCTGGAAGAAATAGTAGACTATTGTAAATTTCTTCTTAAAAAAAAAAGAGTGGCATAGAGGTTTTCAAAATCATAGCATTTAATTTCGAGATTTAGTCTTAGTCTTCCCAGTAATACATTCTTCGAGTGGAAAGGGGAAGTTTATAGGAAGATTAAGAATAGAATTAATAAAGTAAAATTTGCAGGAAATTTTAACCGGGATGCACTTAAGTACAAAGTACACTGAATTATGAAGAAATTTAATATTACCAAAGTAGATAAAGCAAGCAATGATTTCAGTATCATTTGAGAACAATCTCACAGCCATATAACTGAAACTGAACTTAATCAGTATATTACCTCCCCCCCCAAAAAAAAGGAGTTTCCATCATCAACAAACTAAAAGCCTTTGTCCGCAAACTTAAAATTTCTACTCCGTCTGACTGCAACAAATTCCCTAACTATATGCTCACCTATTAAGTTCATAGATTTATAGCAAATGGTGCCAAAAATTACGAGAAAAATATTGACTACTTATTTGCGATCCAGTTTAATAAATTACTTCCCTGTTATTTCAGCAATAAAAAGTCTCGAAATTAAAAAAATTAACTACTATGATTTGGAAAACCTCTATACCCTTCTTCATTTAAAAGAAATTAACAATAGTCTATTTCTTCTTTCAAATTTATTTCCTGAAATGATGACTATTTTAGCAAAAGACAAATGGAAAGATTTCCTCCGCTGCTCACTTTTTACAACAAATTTAATGATAATCATAATTAAGCAAATCAACGGTATCCCTATGGGAACTAACTTCTCATCACAAGTCTGCAATTTATACTTATTTACAAAATAATATCAATTTCCGCAGTCTTTGGACAATACTAATTTAAACTATTTGCCAATGCCTACAGATACATAGACGATATTATTACTTTCAATAACTTTGATTCTAATGAGAAATTTCAGTTATACCCTTCTAGCTTAAAACTTAATAAAATAAATACAAATCGACAAGAAATAGATTTTCTTGATGTACAAATTATTCAATAAAATAAAATTAAAATGTTTGATAAAATAGCGACTTTAATTTTGCTTCTATTAAACTAATTAACTGGTATACCAACTTATCAAGAAACGTTATTAGCAACAGAATAACCAATCACAGTAATAGAATCAAAAATATCTGTACGGAACTAGACTACTTAAAAATGAACTAATTTTACTAACTAAAGTTCTTATAGACAAACAAATACTTTCCCATTTAATTAATTATTCATTTAATAAAGCAGGCATTAACTTTCAAATTTAATCTTTAAATTGTTATGATTGACTTATCTTAAACCGCTAACGGAAGATGAGATTAGAGGTTTCGTTAGATTTGAAGATTTATATATTTTAAATTTAATTGTAAATTACTTTGTTGTAAATAACTCTGGCTACTTTCCTTTTGTTAACAAAAAGTCATTTATATTCTAAAGACGCAAATATCACTGGCTCTGGGTGAAGACGTTTGACTGTTCTTTTTAATATTTTCTGTTTGTTCGACTTTCAGCCAGAGATTATGATAATTTTGATTTATTAGTTTTATTTGATTTATTTGATTTAACTCCAGGACGTCTGGATTTCATAATAACTAAAAGGAGATAAAAGCGCTCGCCTACCACTCTCACCATTTTGATTTTCTTGGTCTACAGCCAACCAAAGGGCCTCCTTCGACTTAGTTTCTCCCCATTCCTATCTATGTAATAAAGTTTTTAACACTCTCTCCTACGTCTTTTATAGTAAACCTAAGAGTCTCTCAAGCCGGTAACCAAAGAACATCCTTTTCGATTCAACAATATATGCAGATTTGTTGCCATCGAGTTCAACTGTAAGCTAGGACTTAAATTATAATTTTTGGTCTTTATTTGTTATACGAGGGTAAGTTGAAAAATAAATTTCCCCTGTCGACTGTGGTCAGAGTTGTGTATGAAAGTCAAAAAATAGAATGAGACATTAAAGATATGACATACCTTTATTTTTCCACATAGGTAACAAGTACATTGAGACATTTGTCATATCGCTTGATAAGCTTCAAAAAGCCCTCCAGGAAAAAATCAGGGCTTTGCATATGGAAGAAGCGTTGAATGGCTTGTTTCACTCCAGTATTGCTTCCAAAGCGCCTTCCCCCGAGATTTTTCTTCAAAGCCGGAAACAGATGGAAGTCGCTTGGACTGTATGGCGAGATCAGGACTGTATGGCGGATGGTATAGGCGCTCCCAACCAAGAGTTGCAATATGGTTTTGCGTTGCGGTCGCCGAATGTGGTCTGGCATTGTCATCCAACAGCAGAACGCCAGATGTGAGAAGGCCAGGCCGCTTTTTCCGAATCGCCTCTTTCAATTTCGACAGGGTGTCACAGTAGCGCATTGATGGTTCCAACCTCCAAAAAGTCCAGCAACAAAACTCCTTGGGCGTCCCAGAAAACTGTGAGGAGCACTTTACCTGCAGAGGGAGTTGTCTTGAACTTCTTTTGGACAGGTGATGACGGATGTTTCCACTTCATAGATGCGGCCTTCGATTCTGGCGTGAAATGGTGGACCCACGTTTCATCCCCCGTCACAATCCGAAACAGAAAGTCATTGCCATCTTCATGGTAACGCACGAGATGTTCCAGGCTGACCCCCATGCGTTGTTCCTTGTGTGTCGAGGTCAATTGTCGGGGCACCCATCGTGCTGACACTTTTCTGTATCGAAGAATGTCGTGGATGATGTTTTGAGCTCGCTCATGTGAGATTCCAAGTTCTTCCGCTACTTCATCGATGGTGATACGCCGGTTCGCTCTAATCATGTCATCCACCTTCCTGACATTTGCATCTGTAGTGGCCGTGCGCGTCCGTCCAGCTCTCGGTATGTCCTCCACTTGCTGACGTCCATCACTGAATGTGCGACACCATCTCCGCACCATTTGCTTCGACATCACACCTGGCCCATAGACTTCCACGAGGCGGTTATGAATTTCTGTTCCTGATACTCCACGTGCCCATTCATAGCGGATAACCGCTCTCACTTCCTCCTTTGACCACGAATTCAAAACGCACCTTCTCTCCATACCTACCGGGGCTCAAATGAGAGTTTGGTCTCCGCTTTGAGCAGGCCCTGCAACAGCGCCATCTGCTTGATTTGCAGCGACCTCTACCCAATGGTGTATCGGTGACTTGCGCGTTTTCCTGCTGTGTCGCCTTTCGCCCATAGCCGTTCAACGCTTCTTCCATATGCAAAGCCCTGAATTTTTCTTGGAGGACTTTTTGAAGCTTATCAAGCGATATGACAAATGTCTCAACGTACTCGTACGAGAATAATAAAATAAAGGTATGTCATATCTTTAAAGTCTCATTCTATTTTTTGACTTTCATACACAACTCTGACCACAGTCGACAGGGGAAACTTATTTTTCAACTTACCCTCATATATACATGCACGTAAGACCTTATAATTATATATTTAATTACATAATAATTAAATTGTGTAATAATTTTACTTTGGTTTGTCTGCATTTCAATTAAATGTAACTTCTATATTCCCCATTAGTTCAACCCCAAATTATTGCGAGTTTTTTGGAAGAGTCAACTTTCTTGCAGGAAATCGGCAATAATTTACTTTTTTATGTAATTTACTATTCTATTTTTATTTTTTATTTTATTTAAAAAATATGTTTTTGATGAACACCCATACAAATTTGAAACTTCTTCTACGTTTATAACTAGTTTTTTAGCATTTTATCTCAGTCTTATGAAGAATTAATATTTCTTAGTTTCAGTTTATAATCATTTTACAATTGCTTTCTTAGGAGAAAATCGTAAACAGAAAATTCCTAATTGCATATATATGCGTATGTGTGTGAGAGATAAAAAAATATGAAAGCAAACTTCTAATTCTAATTGGCAATAATCCCTTATATTCTTCATTTTCACTTGGGGATATTTCTTTTCTGTCCTAAAAATAGTAATTGCTTATAATATATCAGTCTAAATTGCATCATTTTCAGACTAATCCATGTCATATGATCTCACATAACGTTGCAATGCAGGCACGTTTTAGCCAATCAACAAATAAGCTTTCAATTGAAATCAAACTTTTTTAGGAAACCGAAAACCTTTGACTCTCCCCCAGACTTTCTTCTGAATGCGTTACAGTACTTTCCCGCTTGCTTTCTAGCAGCTGATATGTGGCGGATCACTGCTGTCTGTCATCCATCTATCATCCATATTTGTTTTAAGATGCAGTATGCATCCAAAAATGTGATGAAGAATGGGTGCTGTTTGTCCCTATAATGATGTGTATGCTTCTCAAGTATTCAGAATATGCTTCTCAGATTACTTCTCAGTGTATGCTTCTCAGAACATGCTTTTCAAGTATTATTTTGTGCAGAAATAAATTATGTTGAATCTACGGCTATGTTTGTCTTCACGTTTCATCATTCTACTGCTCAGTTACGTATTTTGTATGTCAACACCATATGCACTGATCCGCCATGATTGAAATTATATCATTTCTCGCATTTCTAAATTATTATTTTTGTTTTTGGCTGCCAATGGTAATGCCTCCATGAATGCAGAGGCAAACGCGTCATATTGATTTCCTATACCCCTCTGACTATGCTCTCTTACCATAAATGCCTTCTTTTCATTTTTAGTTATTAAAAATTAAGAAAAATAGCTAAAAGGCTATTTACAAATGATCCAGGAAAAACTGATGGGCTTATACAATTTCTGTACAATATTTCTTTCATAAATCAAGCTCTTTACTGGTTGCCTAGTTAAAAAAAAACGGATCACCGATACTTTCGTTATGGTTTCAAATTCCAGTAGTGCAGACGATTCTAAGGTTGAACAAGAGAAACCTTATAAAATAATGTTATCATACTGTCTTAACATATTCAAATGACCATAAACCATTGAAAAATTATTTTTACAATGGTCGCACTCTTTAACACTCTTTTAATAACCCACTCTATAAACCATACTCTAAAAACCCTTTAATTCTAAACTCTATCAAATCTCTTCCTGAAGACAATTGTTTTAAGAAAGAAAATCTAAAAAAAATCTATTACAGTTTTTAGAAAACAATAATACTCCTTAAAGAAGTCAAAAAGAAAATTTAGAATGATTTGCTATCTTAATTCACTTTAAATTAAAGGGAAATACATTTTTTTTCAGAAATTGTTTTCATGTGTAGTAAAAATCACTTTAATCTCTGGCAATGAAACATTATTTTAGAACCATTGTTTTTTAATCAGGTGTTATTAGTTATGTGACAGGAATGAAATAAGACGCAGAAGCAAAATTTTTGGAAATATATACATAAAATTAATGAATAAAAATATTTTATTATCACAATCAGGAATTATTCATTGGCAATACAAAAAGTGAATGAAAATGTTTTTTCTGCAAAGTGATGAAAAATAATAATAGCGAAAAGAATTTGTGCTAATACAGGGGGGTTGTAAATGAAGTGATGACAACATACCTGGAAAAGATTTTTAATGAACGTACAAGCAAAATTACATTCAAAATTGCATTCCTTCAATATAATCATCAGCGAAGTATCGTACCTTTTGCCAGATGTCAGGAAGCCATAGGATACCGTTGATAGGGTGTTGTGTGTTGATGTCAGCGAAGGAACGCCCTTCTGTTCGGATCGCAGACGACATGTCAGAAAATCGGATGCCTCGAAGGGGTTCTTTCAAGTTAAGAAAGATGTCGTAGTCACAATTGCTCATGTCAGGTGAGTACGGAAGGTGTGCCAACACCTTCCAAGAGCATCGTCGCAAAAGATTATTTACAGCTTGTGCAACATGATAACAAGCATTGTTATGCAACATGACAGGGAGATTATCCCGCAATAAACGTGAACGTTTGTTACGTATAGCCGGGCGTAGATAGCGCTGTAGAAACTGGCAGTAGTAATCTGCGCTGATAATTTTTTCTTAAGGCACAGCATGCGTAAAAATGGCACCTTCCCAGTCATATGCCACAATCAAAATAACCTTCACCCGACTGGCCTTCTCACTAAACGTCTTGGGCGTGGCGAACCTGGGTGACGCCATTCATTAGACTAACGCTTTAATTAAGGCTTGTAGGCTCGAACCCACGTCTCATCAATGGCGACAATACGCTGCAGAATGCGTCTCCGTCCTTGTAGTATCTGTCGAGATGGATACGAGCCAATGCATACCGGCACCATTTCTGTATGTTAATGAGTCGATGTGGAATCCAGCTGGAAGCAATCTTCCTCATGTTGAGACTTTTCTTCAGTATGTGCTGCACTGTTTGATGACTGAACCCAACTTCAACGGATTATTCCGGATAGTCCATCGACGTTCTATGGAAAGCAGACCGCTCACGATGCCAATGTGATGTCGAGGAATGGATGGCTGACCTGTGCGGTGTAAATCCGCAGTCTCTGTCTGACCTGCCCTAAGCGCTTTGACCCACTGTGCAGCCGTCCTATACCGTAACGTATTATCGCCACAGTGCCTTCAGTGCGATGCATTTTTGCCACAAGCAACCTCGATTTTAATCCAAGACCGCTGATCGCTTTTTGTAAGCATGATTTAGAGCTATAGAAACGACTTTGGCCACGTTAACTCCTAGCAACAACTACTCCTTTTACTGGATCGACGGTTTTATGCACTGTACCCTTCGACATCAGAGCCACCTCACTGCTCCGATATCCTCTTTGAGCATGCCTGATGTTCTTCAACTTTCTGGGCTACGTTGCCACTGGTTTATTTATGACCCTCGCAATTAAAGCTGTAAATATTTAATTTAATAAATTATTCATGATTTTATGATATTACGTTGACTGTTCGGAGAGTGTTAACCTCTTACCATAACATCATTCAATAATTCAAGGAATTCTGATAAGTGTTTCTGTCCTTCCAGTCTACTTCAAAGCGAAATTTAACTACAAAAATAATAAATAAAGAACCTAACAAGCTTTGAAATAATTAAGAATAACACCACTACGCCTTTTCAGGATTTCAATTTCCTATTAAGATTTAAAGCGTGTTTAAAAAAACTTTTCCGTAGGGAGGTAAATAATCTTCCAAGATGAATCAAATAACAAGTTGAGAGAATTAAACATTTAATTAAATCCAATTAAACATTAAAAAAATTAGATTAAAATCCTCCCATTTATATATGAATTCATTACAAATAAAAGCAATTGTGTTCCATCTCTTATAAATGACATTTTCAAAATTGCCGCAAAAGACATTATAGTTATGGCAAATTTTAGCGAAAAACTTCGCTTTTAACAGGGCTTAATTTCTAAAATCAGAAATAGCGAAGCCTTACGGAAGGCTATCAGAAAAGAAAATAATAAATAAATAAAATATAAAATAAAATTAATAATAAAAATTATAATTAAAATACAATAAAATGTCAGGAGACAAACAAAATAATTAATAAATTATTAAACTTATGATGAGTAATTAAACAACAGAATAAAATACCAGATCTCGTTTTATTTGAGTCTGCTACAGGAATAAAAGTTTTATAAGAAAAACTAAGAAATAGCAGCTCTGGGCTTCGGTTGAATATAAGCTCTGGGCTTCGGTTGAATATAAGCCCTGAATAAACTGTGTAATACAGTATTTTTAACGATGATAGAAGAAAAGACTATTCATTTTCCAACACACCAATGAAAAAAGGTAAAACAGTTAAAACGCCACTATAAGAATAGAAAGAATGTTAGAAGTAGTAGAAAAGTATGGAAAGAAATATGGTTCGTTCTCCCTTTCATCCTAAATGACGTCTCGCCCAATTTTCCTTTCCCCTTGTTATTTCCGGAGGAGTGTTTTAGCAATTTCCATTACTGTCTTTTAATCTCAGTAACATGCGCCAGATGGCAGAAGCGAAATGGGTTTGGTTTATTTGATTATGGAAAAGTACGCTAGAACTATCTATCCAAGGCAAGGGATGGTTTCGTTAAGAATCTTCTGAGGAAAACTTCCTCGTAACCACGTTACGTATGTGGAAAACCACGAAAATACACAACAGCCAAAAAATCCCCATTCACCTGGAACTGAACTCAAGTCGAACTACCAGTGTTCAGCGCGATTTCCTCTTAGCCGCTGGTGCACTTTAAGGGGGGTGAGATGGGAGTTTTTCCGTACCTCTGCTTTCTCACTCCCTATTTCTTTAACCTTTTAATTCCTATCTCTATTTTCTTATCACTAGCTTATATTGATATGTACAAATATTAGTGAGCTATTTTTATACGAATTTCGATTCACGATTATTAAAACATCTTCTTTAGCTTCGTTTTTAAATGTACTGTTTAATCTTAAATTAGATATATATTCATTTACTTATTATTCACAGTTTTAGATCATAAACAATAATAACAAAAGGGCCTACTGTTTATGATAATTAAATAAATGCAGCAACATCATCATTCGCATAAATTAAACTTCCACATACAAAAAAAAAAAAAAAAAATAAAAAAAAAAAAACAGTGCTCATTTTTATTGAATAACAAGACATTATTTATTTTTCATTCGCATCTTCTCTTTGTTAAACGCAATTAGTGAAGAGTGGCATTTCGATATCGGTTATTTTACATACTTACAAAGGAGGGAAAATGAACTATTTGTTTAGTGCAATGTAACATTTTTTTTTGAATATCCGAATTTAATCACTAAAGGAAAATAAATTTTTTTATTAAACAAATACTACGATTTTGTTTATAACTCTTAATAATGAATTAAGATGCTAAGAATATCTTGCCATCTATCTGAATTTAAAGGAATAATATCTGTAAGATCCTTGCTTTCGGAAAATCAGCAGATTTTCATGTAAAGTAAATTTTCCTTTGTAGGCCCCTGTGGTCTATCTTGTAGTGTAACAGCAGAGATGCGTGTAGAAACCACACAGGAGAAGGGTAAAAGAACCCTTTATTAACTCTTAAAATTCACAGTGCGTCGACTTGACACTAATACACTACGCCTCCCTCGGGCGGTAGCTCAAATAGCAAAAACTAAACTAAAAATTTGAAGATATTAACAAGTAGTAGAATTATGCTACGCGGCTTAGAATATCCTGTTTTCTAAAGGAGCGTTGAAAATCTAGTGGCAGCAAAGTAATAGCTGTTACACCACGTTAACCAGCAATAAATGCCAAGCAAAAGCTCACGCTTCAAAAGCACAGTGTTCGCCCACACTCTCTAACTTCTAGAACTTTGTATTTAAACCTTTTCTCCATAAGTAGAATTTGCATTAATTCACGTGCGATACCAAATTTAAACATTCTGGCATTGACAATTAGGGCAAATGAAGGCTTATAGGAAAGTAACTTAAATTAAATTGGTTATTTAAAATGAATATAAATCCCTACACCTTAACGAAAAGATTCTCTATTTGGAATTTTCCATAAGTATAATGTGAAGGTGAGTCAATTTCCGATAAAGATAATTCCGTGAAGACAGCCTTCCTGCTAGGTTTATAGTTTTTGTGTGCCCTACAATTAATTAAAACCCAGTCTATTCAAAAAGAAGACAATTTAATTATAATTGAGTTTTATATTAAATATCGAATCATATTCGCATTCTTCTTCTCAATTATTATCGAATTATTTCTTTATCCGCGATATATGTATAATAAAACTTTTTCTGTTCACGCTGTAGTAAGTAACGTATAGAAAAACGGTAGAGTAAATTTCAGTCGTGAGCTACCAATATCACAAATTCGTTGTTGTACAATAAATTCAAATCATGATTGCTGAGACACGTGATGAATAGCGTCGTAGCAATTAATTGCCTTAAAATTAAAACTATTCCGCTGTATCGAGTATTTGTATACAAAATAGTCATCAAACTTTAGAATGTCATTCATTGCATTTCAAAAGTGGAAATTTTGCAGCATTAAAAAGTTCTTTCATAACTTAAAAAAGTCACGAACTATAGTAACAGGCATATTGAAATAATATCCAAAATTTAAATTATGAAACTGGTAAGCCTTTTGGATCATATGGCTGCATGTAATTTTTCCAGTATTTGCCAAAACTTTTACTGCTTGCTTAGTTAAAAATAAGCCATGCAAATTATATAGTCAAGTTTCAAAGTTAAAATGAAATAAAAGTATAGAATTAGGAATAAATATAAACTAACAAATCACGAATTAGATAATATTGTACATATTTTTTTTATTCTGACCAATTATTTTTAGTTTAAAGAAACTTTCCTTTCCCTTCTGATTTCAATTTCCTGCCAGAATATTGTGTATGCAAATCTAAGTGAGTTGAAAAATAATACTTAAGCACAGTTGGTACTAGCCACTTTCCTTAGATTACCATGTTGATATTCTAGACTCGGCTTTGTACAGCCGATCTAGCGTTCAGATAAAGAAGGAGCCAGTCGTGTAGCCAGTCTTACTTTATTGTGATTGTACATCTTAATTTTTCTGTTTAAGTTACTTAACCACAAGTAGCGGTTAAATTGTAAGCACCGAGTGAGTGCATTTGTTTAGTTTACTTAGAATAAAAAGGTTATTATACCTTTCTTCTACAGCTATCTGTTCTTTCAAGACCTAGCGAGAATTCGCTACCTAGTCTTTAAGTAGGGTCTCCCCAGTTGATGATCCCGAAATACACTAGAAGACTCTACAATATCACCTTTTCTTTTATTATGGCTATTTCAAAATTATATAAAAATCTTTAGATTTTAGAAATATAATTTGTGGGCATAAATCTTATACTAATATGGTTACTAAAAAAGTCTAAAATTTTGAATTTCATTTAATGATTCCAATGAAGAAAACATTCATATCATATTTAACAGTAAACAAGTCCATGAAAATGCGAATAAAAGGAAATTATGTTCATGTTTTTGATTTTGATTACTTGTTTAACTCCAGAGATATCAGCGATCTTTGACATTTATGACAAATGTAATATACAAAAAATTGTAGAGTGTAATAGTTATATGAGTCCTAAACTTAGTCATACACCAAAACTACTTATATTGAATGTTTCGGATTTTTATTAAAAGAAATTAATCATATTGTAATGCACTGAAAGATTTATTAAGATAACCTTTATCTGCATACATACGAATCAAATTATAATATACTAAATAAATTAATGCGTTATCGTCACATAAATGATATTAATATCATTTTATACTGAGACATGCGTTGTTGCCTGAAGTAAGGATTTTCTTTATTTTTTAACCTAATAAGTTACAATAAATATAAAGCCTATTAATTATTTAAAATGCGATATATTTCTTTCATTTAGGAAGCAACATCGGTTAAGTTTATAAGGTAGAGAATTAATATAAGGTCATACTGCAAATGCTGAGCAGGTTATAAGATATTTACTCTTTCCTTTCTACATGCCTTCGTGGTGTAACAGTGCCACACTCCGCGCGTATGCGAGAGGTCCAGGCTTGAGTCCTACTTCAGAATAACATAATGATTCTAAAAGGTAAGTGCCAAAAAACATCGCTCAATTTTCATTAATCATCAACCACCTGGTGAATGACTTGGCTGCATCAGTGTTTTCGTTTCTTCTCCACGTATAAAGCATATATGAGTCAGTTATGAATAGCCATTATACGAAATCAACATGAAATCTTAACCAATTGTTTAAAAGGATAGGCAATTTTCTTTCCTGCAAAGTGATACTTTTTGGCAACGGCCTGTTTTATACAGAGCTCTGTGTCTTGCATTGGGGATTTCAGAAGAGAAATCGAAACAGCCAAGAAGAGAGATCTGTATCTGATCGTCCTAGAAATCGTCAGAATTTTATTTTAAATTTATGCCTAACTAAATCCTCGCTTTCTTAGTCTACCTGGCGTTTTCTTTTCCAAGTAGATACTTAATTTGGTTCACGCCCAATGCTTATTTTTACCGCATTTTTGTGTAATTAAACGATTTTGAAAATTTGCCTCAAACGAGTTTAGAAAAGTAAGAAGTGACACTGCTTGTATTGTGATTAGTTACTAGTTCAGAAATAATGATCCTGAATTATGCTTTGAAACTGATGTATTTTCTATTATTGGCGCAGCACTCTCCTGTAATAAAAAACTTAAAATATTTCTGAGTTTAATAAACAGTCAAGTATTACAACTTCAGTGTTTCCATATTTAGAAACAGAGTACCATTTGCTTAAAATTTTCTTCACTTACATTTTCGTTTTTATTCCGAACCCTTATTTTTGTTCTTGTCCTAGTTGAATTCTGAATAATTCATACACTCAAAATGCGTTTGGTTGGAGTACCTTATGCAAGAATACAAGCATTACATATAAGAATAAAAAAAGGTTTGATACAAATAATGTTTATGATAATAGCTCACTCATTTGTTTTGTTTATCAGTTTGCAAACATGACTGCAAAATGTTTTGAAATTACGTTTTCGCGAACCTAGCGCCTCTGACGTAAAGCTTATTGATAAAAAAGGTGTGTAACTTCCAATGACGGGCATCTCACAGATGACATTTTTGATCAAATTTTATGGCTTCAAATGTCGAATTTAAGAAGTCTGACATTTCAGTCCGATATGGCTTCAAGAAAAGGTTTGATTAGGGCTTTTAACAGCTTGCGTTGGGGACAAGAATGTTGAAAATATGCTTAGTCGTCTTACATTTAGTAATAGGAACATTAATGAGGAACCAGTAATGGCTGATAATTTTCTGTTTCGTACTAATTTCATTAAAGAAACCTGTGTGAGATAAATCAATTTCCGCCCATCAGTGACATATCAACTCGTGATCAAATAACTCAGTTTTTCTTTGTTTTAAGGTCTAAACAAAGCGATTTACGAATAAAATAGCTGGCAGAAAAATAGCTGGCATGATACGCAGCTGACATTTTCCTACCGAACAAGTGAGTATTTAAAAAATTTTTTCTAATCTTTGAGTATAAAAAATTATCCAACTAGAATAAAGCTTGCATAATATTTCCAATATTCTGTTTTAAATAAACTTAGATGAAAAAATTCTATTTAATTACTATTCCACCTGCAAAATTTGGAGAGAATTTAAATATTTTTATTTACCTATTTATATATACTGAAGAATAAAAATATTATTTTAAATCGTATTATATCATATTGTTATACTATGGTAATTTATCATTATACTAAAAATTACATTATTTATAAAATAATACATCTTTTCAAAGTGGCTTGTGTATGTTCTGAGGATTGAAGTTCATGTATATTCAATGAGATTGTTATCAATTAACCGACAGAATATATTGCTATTGCATGCAAGTAAAATCACCTGGTTTTAAAAAAGCTGAAAATGACATGAAACTTTTTTAATCGAATTAAAATAGTCTTTTTCTAAAAAAAAGAAGGAATTTTTTCTTTTCCATTTTAAACTCTAAATTGTTAATTATTTCGATTAAGAACTGTTTCAAAAACAGGCTGAAAATAACATGAAATAGTTTTAAGTAAGTTAAAATATCCTTTAAGAAGGAACGCCTATTCTTGTTTCAGCTTTAAATTCTAAATTATTAATTATTTCGATTAAAATTGTTTAAACAAGAGATGCTCCATCTTAAGAAATAATAATTGAGATTCCTTTTACTGGCCTTTTATCACAATAATTCTTTGTTGAAAACAACAACAGATGAGTTTATTACCTTTTCCTGACATCTCGGAACTTGGCTTTCACGCTTAATAATCTTATTAAGAATTTCAAAGATCTGCTAATAAAAAAATGCTTTTTTTTTAGATTTTCCTTAAACTTGCTTATCGGTCTGTGTACCTAAGCAGTGGCATAACCAGAGTTTAGAGCACTTCAAAAAAAAAAAAAAAAAAAAAAATCCGTGTCGCTCTTCCCATGATTTTCAACAAAGAAGAAGCATGAGAAAGAGGGGGTTACAGACAGCCGACTTTTGCAATAATGATGATTTTTTGTTTAGGGTTAATTATGTATTAATTATTTAGGAATATAAGAACTTGAGCCAAGCTGGAAGGCGAATAATGGTACTTTGCTTAATGAAAATTGTGTAATGTCACACTACTGCCACACTTTGTCGACGAGTCGCACCACATCGTCCTTTTAGACGAATCTCTGTTCTGCCTACAGCATCTGGATGGAGGCATCGAGGAAAACGAGCGTTGCCAGCTGGAATTCGTCATCGTCACGCATAGGGTTGAAGTCGCATGGAATGAAATACCATTCAATCTCAGTTCAACTCGATGCCTATTTGGATTACAACTACTAATCCTGCCAGGGGCGGCAGCTCTGTGTGCTGAATTCTACACGTTGTGTACCCCAAACCATCGGAAAATTCCTCCCATTATACTGTGTGTGTACAATAACTAAGATTCTTTTATTTGCCTTCATTCTTTTGAAATTTTAATGGCTAGGTGTGAACATACACGCACTGTTTCTGCATGAAGAGCGTAGCGAGACAGCTTGACCATTCGAATGTAGCTGCGCCTAGAAAATGCCCGGTATGACCTTTTCCAGTACTGTTTATTTTCCATTATGTGCTGGCGCGGCAAATAATAGAATAGTCTGGAGACATAAAATGTCCGCAAAAAGGTCTGGTGGAGATTATGGGATTTTTGGAAAAAACATGATTTTGTCAAAGTACCCAGAAATCGGAGCTCCTTGAAAAGAAAATCGCAGAATGCATGCGAGAATACTGCGAAAATTTTCTGCGGCAGGACACACTGGATGCATACAATGAGCATGATATTTTGGAACAAATTTGAGGAGAACTGCTTGAAATAACCCTGTGTGCTGGATCTAGGCATCAAGACGGAGGATGTAGAAAAATTAGTGGATTACGAAGAAGATGGAATAACTGATGATGAGTTGATTAATTTCCGAAATAAAATAGTTATGGAAGAAGAATGGAATAATGAATAAGATGAGGAACAAAATACATCAAAATAATTCACCAGAAAAGTATTATCTGAAGCATTTTCTAAATTAAATTAAGGACTTAAAGTACTCGAAAACATAGATCAAAACACTGATCTTGTCGAAAGTTGAGAAGCAAATTCTAAAAGCAGTTGGATGCTATATCAAAATAAATAAATAAATAAATTAAAAAACAGGCAGACAGCGTTTCTGATATCACCGAATAGACGAACGAATTTCCTAATTTAAAAAAGCATTCCACGTTACAACAGCTCATCCAAATGAATAACAATTATTCGTTTGTGGTGTTTAATTATGTGTTTTTAATCATTTATATTGTAGGGTTCTACTGTCTATCTCTTGTGTGAAATCTGGAAAATAGTGACTGCACAGAAGAAGGGTTAAAACTACCCTTTATTACACTTTTTAACGTATTTACAATGTTTCAACTCGACGCTAACATACTACGCCTCTGCTTGGGCCGTAACTGAAACAGTAGAATCAAAACTCAAGAATTCAAGATATTAACAAGTAGTAGAATTAAACTACAGGGCTCATACAATCCTGTATTCTACAGCGCGTAGATGAGTTTAGTGGCAGCAAGAGCTGTTAAGCCACGTCTAATCAGCAATAAATGCTAAGCCGTTACAAACACACAGAGCGTTACAAACACACAGAGGTTTCCCAGACTCTCTAACTTTCCCTTCTAGAACTCGATATTTAAACTTTGTCTCCCACTGGTAGAATTTGCGTTCCTTACGCGCGCTACCAAATTTAAATATTCTGGCACTGACAATTAGGGGAATGAAGTCTTATAGGAAAGAGCTTCAAATTAAATTTAACTGGTTATTTAAAATAAGTATAAATCCCTACAATATGTTTTGCGTTTTTCATGTTAGTTAAATTATCGGAATAGTGTGTGTTAATTTTATAATATATATATGTATGTGGTGCATGTCTCTATGTACACAAGTAAATTTTTTAAATTTTATACATTCTTAAACACATTTTAATTTATATACGTGTTAGGTACGTATAGAGAGTAGTTTCATTCGTAAGTCGAAGACTGCCTATACCTGTACACTGGAGATTCTCTGTTCTGCTCTCTCTGCGATTGAAGAAAAATATAAAACCTGAATGTATGGATGAAAATTCCTTTCTTTGACGATAATATCAATGTAAAATGAAATGAAAATTTTAATATTAGGAGATCTGTGTAAGGGTAGCTTGTTTACTCTACCTAGGATTTTTTTTTAAATAAAAATCTTCTATTATGAAAAACATTTTCAAATTTGTTATATAATAGTATTCAGATTTATTATATGTTAGGTAAATATCACATACGTAGTTAAGATGCTTTTATTAGTTTCATGTCGTTTTTTTCTTAATTATTTTTAAAGTTTATCTTTGACCTTCCTTCATGTACTGTTATATAATTAAAACAAGTAAAACATTAATTAAATAAATATTATACAATAAAATAATTAACCCTGTAGAGTCTCATTTAATGTTCTAACCAGTTATTTTAAGTTAAACCACTTTTCCTATCAAACTTCATTTCATTTCCCTGTAAGAATACAAATTTCCAGCACGCGCGATATTCAATTTAGATAGAATGAAGGACGTATTTAAAGGAAGGTTTCGGAGGGCGAAATCAAAGCGTGTTCTGCCTGCTTGAAAGCAACGCTGCTAACTTTGATTCTCTAGCGATGAGTTAGTTGTTCTTGCTATTGGTCTTGTTTACACCGACTTCGAGTTATAGCGATCTTGCGCGATAGTTAAACTGTGAAGCCGTTAGGCTATACTTAAAACTTCACCAATTTTAAGTTATTCATTACCTCTTGATTTAAACCAAAGGTGTTGGCTTTCATAAGCCCAAGCTGCTGCCGTCTGTTAAACCTTATTTGAGTTAATAAAGGGTTCTATACACCATTCTTCTGATTTTGTAGTACTTTCAAAGACTTAGTTATAATTCACTAAACAATCTTCCAACGTCGCGTACATTTTATGGTAGCAAAGAATATATGACGTTACAACATATTTATTTGCACGTATCGCCTATTTTAAAAACATCGAAATTATTTCCAAGTCCAATAAAATGCAATAAATATTTTGAAATTTTGCTAGGTATTATATTTTCTCCCTACAGATGGGTTTGTGAAAGTATTTTTAAACTATTGAGATAATTTTGGACTGATTTACTGCGCGCAAGTTTGTTAAATTTTTTGAACTCGCATTTTAACAAATGAAAATTTTAGAATGTGAAAAAATAAACAGGTATCTCTTTAAGTTGTAGCATTCTTCAATTCTTGTTTCATTCTGTTAAAAATATTCTTAATTTCGTAATGGATGACCGAAATGTCTATTACTTCGGTGTTTAATGTTTATAAGATGTCATCTAAACGCACTTTTATTCGATATAATGTAATTTTTTAAATAGTAAAGAAATTAATTTAATTTAAATTCATGCATGTGTTTTTTATTCTTTCCCTCCGGTTTAGAATGGCGCCTTGGGCTTTCATGAGAGTAAATTACATCCCTATGACTTTAGGGATTGTGTTTTCCCTAGGATTAGTCACCTGTTTTGTAACTGCCGTTCTAAGGGGGGATGTCAGCCCCTACCTGCCTTTTATCAGGTAAGAAATATATCCATTAGAACCGTATATTTATCTTCCAGTGTATTCTTCGTTAATATGTCTGCAGGTGGTTAAGTTGTTAAATCTTTGTTATAATATTTTCAGTAGTATGATAGCCATATTGATAATATTTAGTTTCAAACAACCTGCAGTCAGTCAGTTATGTAGATTAAATTTCACTGCCAAGTTGACTATCGAGTGAAAAAAACAGGCAAATAAACCAACCTTATATTGGATTAAAATTTTGTCCTCTAAAAAAGAACATTTTCCAGGTCGGGGCGTTCTTACTTGGAGTCAGTCATAGATTCCTACGGAAAAGGTCTGGCTGCATGGTAATTGGAAATACCCCGATTTCGTGAGGAAATCTTCCGTTTTTCCATATTTTAAGGCTGGCAACTAGGACTTGGTCTCAGTAACAGTGTCCTAGAGGAAAGGATTGAATGCATGGATGTAAGGTTTCCCTTAATTTTTACAAGTTATTTTAAATTTGTTATCTTTCCTGAACTTCTCATTTCCCCCTCGCATTTCCTCTCCAGGATGCAAATTTAAAGTTAAGTTAAGAGAGTATAAAAACAGACGAAACTAGAAGTTTATTCAGAGCGTGATTTCGCAAAGCTAGCATACGTTACTCTTTTGTCTTTGATGCTGTTACGCTGAGTTTCTGATACGCCTTTTGGCCATTTAATAAGCCTGTCGTCGTATAAGTTGTTGAGCGGGCCTAGTTAGATGTAAACTAAATTGTTAGTCCAACACTACTACTAATCTCTGAAGTTAAAGTATTCTTAAGTTCACACCGCAAATTGTCGGTATTATTGTAAACACGAAGTAGTACGTGCATTTGTGTGAAGCGTTTGACAAATAATAAAGGGTTTGTTTTATCCTTCTGTGCTGGTATTATTCACGTCTGTGCGTCTGTACGATTTCCTCGTAAGGTCACATTAACTGTCTGGTAGGAAAAAAAAGTAAGATTTACATGGGATCTTCCTGGTTTGCCCAATACGTAATGGAACTCGAGACAGTTTCCGTAATCATGTTTCCCTAGATGACATTGTATGAAAACAGATAACTTTCAAAGGCTTTATCATAATCAGTTATCTCCCTATCTTTTTCCTAACATAGGATAAAGCTTAAGTTGCTGCTTTTATTGCAATACAGTAAATGATCCACATATTTCTAGGTTGAATATCACACTGCTTTATATTTAAATAGAACGGTATTTCTGGGGAATAATAAAATTTATTTAATCGTTCTCGAAAATCTGTGCGAAGAACACTGTGTAGATGGAGAAATCAAACTGTAAAGAATTAATTTCAAATGTGAAAGAAACGTTTTGATGTAAAGACAGTACTGCAGCCACAGTTTTAAGAGTGAATTTTATACACTCAGTGATATGGATGTTTGATATGCGATTTAACTTTTACAGTATAAAGCATTTTTAAATACTATGCTTACAATGCAAGGCGCGAGACAATTAACTCTTTTTTACGTATATAATCTACAGTTTTTTTAGTTTATTTCTAATTTATAGCAGTAATCAGATATCTGATGTTTGTCAGACGATAATGAGGCAACGATAAGTCCGGTCGTGGCCTGAATCATTATTTATTATGTAGGGTTTATCTCTGTGATTAACCCTATTATTTTAAGCCCTATTTTAAATCCTATTAAGACAGCCAGGCGAGTTTTCCTCGGTCTGTGAAACCAACTACTGAAACAGAAGAGTGTTTAAATATTTTTCTCCTTTTAAATCTTTAAAATGGACAAATGCTCGACTTATGCTTAAGATTTAAATCCCCGCAGCTTGAGGGGTATCAGTAACAGGAAGGTAAACGTAAAATTTTAATTAATTCGATATTGGAGACCATAATGCAAGCAACGTAACAGGTGTTGACTCAAATTATAGAGCACGCGGTTGACTTCGGTAACAAATTGACTAATGCTGAATTGCTAAGTAGCAGTGCTGAGCGAGATATTCGTATTACCGTCAGCGTAGCTGCGAAAAGCTCTGAGCCGCCCAGACGGTATAGTTTTTAATGACGCTGACTGATCGATGGGCCCAGGTTTGAAGCTTGGAGAAGGCGTGGATATTTGTAAGTGTATAACTTCTGTGCGGCAAAGGAGCGCTTAAAACTCACAGCAAGCCGAGAATCCTCTCAAGTGCTGGGAGAAGAGGGGTAGGAGATCTTCGGATTATCCCCCGGGGTGTTCTTCCTCGGTGATCTCACTTTTGAGGGAGTCTGAGAAATTCACCTGGGGTTCGACTCAGGTGAATACCTGGGAAGCTACTGGTTAGGATCTGTACTTAGGCTGTCTCGACCACGGGGGCACAGAATCAGTCTTCACAGGATTAGAACCATGCTTTATTCGATGGTGTGTTTAGGCTAGATACTGATACTGTCTTGTCGGGTCCCGGATCTGTGGTCCTGCGCTACATGGTGAATGGTTGTGACTGGCTTCATGTGTTTGATTCTACCCCGTTCTAGGTTGATTCGCCACCTTATGCCAACTGCATTATAGTAAGAACACCATTTTCAATCTTTTTCGCGACCGGAGTGGTGCCTGGGTCGGAAGGTGTCTCTTCATTACTACTGATCTACGCAACCGGAGTGATGACCCGTCGGGGGGCATTCAGCCTCTTGAATGCTAAACTGTAAGGCCTGCGCCAATGCTGACCGTCTCTCGGGGGCTGGCTGTATCATGTGAAGGATGTAATGCCCTGTTAATGGGGGCATCCTGTCGAGCGTTAATGTCCCTCAAAAGTGAGCGGAACTGCACTGCACCTATGCAGTCTATGGTGAAATTTAGTATCTCGCCACTGTACCTGTCAAAAGCTGTCTTTCTAAACTTTCAAGAACTCTGTGTTAAATACTCGCATCACATTTGCATCCTGGTGAGAGCTAACGAAACGTAAACTAAGTGACAGTATACTTCCAAATCATAAGAAAATGGTTTCATTAAGATAAAATATATTTCACAATCTGAGTGCCGATTCCATCATTTGGAGCTGAAGCTCAGGTTGTTTATTGGGAGTTCTCTTTTTAAGTTGGGGAGTACTTTATGTTAATTAACCAGTTATTATGATTTAAACCTTTACAATAAATTCTTCTTTTCTTTCTGCAGCCCTTACCAGATAAATTAGATGATAGATTATTATTAATATTATTATATTATTTTGAATGTTTTAGATGTAAAACTTTCGGCAGCGTCGCTCGCAGTTTACGTTCTATAGCAATATTCCAGCTTTAGCCATTTTGCTAGCCGTCGTTAAAGCGTGGCATTTAAGTGTTAATCCAGCTTAAGTAGACCAATCTGTGTAGTTTTTAACTACGATACCTTGAATATGAAATTTCATCTTATTTTAAATATCCTCAAGCATGTTTTGATTATAAGCACTAGGTGCGCCTTCTGTTTAAGTTCCAGGTTAAATAAAAAAGGGCTACTTAAAAAATTCTCAACACATTATCAGAATATTTTAAACTGAGCTATAACTTGCTTGTTTGTCTCATAGGGTCAGAAGGACTTTGGTTTAATTTTTCCACAACTAGGACTCCATAAAGTGATCAAATTAATAGGCCATACAAGTTTGGAGTCTAAGCGAGAGTCATATTTTCTGACATAAACAAGAAACTGAAACATTCCCTCACTCCTCTAGTTCTCAGATGATTCATTATTCGATCGCAATATTAAATACACTGGCGTTTCTTAAAACGAGCAAACGAATCCGTTATACTACTCGCGTGACTGCCATGCAAACGAGGACATAAGAAAAGTGAATTTTTTGATTAATTATGTATTATGTAAATGCTATATTTCAGGGTATCATAATAAAGCTTTACAAGTAGTATTATAACATAGTGGTTTACGTCGTACTTTTTTTTGCATTAACTGGTGTTGCCTTGTGTATTTATGTGTAATTTACGCGCTTTATATTTACCAACTAGTTTAAGTCCACAGTATTTCCTTATGTAATCTAATGTGCATTACTGTACATATGCTATTCTTGGCGACTCAAATAACCGTTGTAGCGGAATAATATTGCAACTTTCGTATGCGACATATCTATCAGTATTTCTTTTGCATCTGTTTTCTGTGTATTCACAAATTGCTTTCGTACGTCTATTCATTTTAGCGAAGCTGTATCAGCATAGTGCTGTAATTTAGCAATCGTTTAAGTACGAAGAGTATCTTAAAAATAAGTAAGCATTCCTGAAATTTGATATTTCAAAAAACAGGCTTTAACGTTCAAAGCATTCACCCACTAATCAAATACAGCCCTAAGGGACATACAATCAGGTCTTTGAAACTTATTTAATTTCGTCAGTGGGGTCTCTGGCTGATATGCTAACCTTGCACTTGACCAACTGCCCCATTGGCGATGAACAGAAAGGTACTTCTAAAAACGATAAATTATTTTCTTGCACCCCTAAAAATACGGAAAGTTACGGAAAAAGAGAGGGCGGAGAAGATCCCCAACCCAAAAAAAATATTTGATACAAATTAAGTAGTAAGGGAATGCATTACGTTAATCACGTCCTTCTCTTCATATTGTACATCGTTTCTTTACAGTTTTGCATATTTGCTGTTATTTATGTCGGGTATATGAGTGCTTATTTTGTATTTTTTCTTTCTTTAATACTTAGCTCACACTATACTTCCCTTTTCTTATTTTTCCTTTTCATTTCTCTTCTCAACTTATAACTGCAGAAGTTTATAGCTTGGCAATTTTTAATCTTACGAAAATCTGCTTTAACTCAGACAGAGGATCAGGTTCACAGATCCAGAATAAACCTCAAAATAAGCATAGACGTCTTTTACAGATTACCTCATTCATATCCGCAGCGTCCTCAAATAGAATGGGCATTATGTACTTAATATATAAAGGCTTTATATATTTTGAGGAATCAAAATCTGGGATATGCCCAAAACTTCGGATTGCTAAAATACCTGATACAATGGCATTTTCTCTGATATAATATTGTGCCGCGAACTAGAGAAGCTATATTAATAATATAGCAGTTTGGAAGATAGCTGTTTCGTTTCGAAATCTAATTCTTCCGTATTATCAGAAAACAGCGACTGGATTATTGAGGAATGTCAGCGAATCTCAGAGTTTTAGACGCTGCTAATTCAGATATCCACATCACATAATGTTCAAAAGATAACCTTATTACTCATTACAAAGTCGTGCATTTCTACGATTACTTTGTTATGTATCTGATAGAGTACCTTGTTGTTTATTAATCTTAATAACTCTTTAAAGATTTAAGTTTCGTGTCAAGATTTGATGGCATAACTTATGTGATTATGAGATTTCGATTTGATGTGCCATTTATTATACTAATTAGTGAATAATAGCATTTCAGGAGATTAATAAAATGAAAATATACCTTCACTTTCAGTGAAACAGGAGGGAAATTCCCCGAAGCTGGTATTTTCAGCATATTCCTTTACCTCAGTTCCACTATAGGTAAGTGACGTTTCGATTTACTAGCGTATTAGTACAATTTTTAAAAATATAGTACGGCTACTTCGCTGCATTTTGTATAGTACGGCTACATATAATTTTATATGTAACATGAGTCGGATTTCTTTTGCCTTTACTCAAATACATTTCTAGTGTAAAATAAAAGCTTTAATCCATTAAAATCATCTCAACAGTGAATGGCATTCATACATTTGCAATCATCTTACTTACATGTCTGGCATTACGTTTTTCACTGTAGACTTTGAAATCTAGGAGCAAGAATTCTGGAACTTTACGCAAAGCGCTGTTGTTATGGGATTTCATTTTCAAATTTTCAGTTTATTATCAAAATTATGCAATTTAATGCTTTATATTTAATACTTTCTTCCTTATTTTGGTCCAAAGTTATTTCAGATGTATAAAAACGACAATATTCCTCCAGAATCGTCAATCAGCTTGACTTATTTCTTTATTGTATGAAAAAAAGGCAAACCTAAATATGAATTTAAGGACTTGAGATTGTACGTAGTAGAAGCTACACAAATGCTTTTTAAGATCCATTTGTGCCCAAAATTAGCTATGGTATAGAGCTTTCAGCTACCGCTAGATAATTTCTATTTAGGAAACTGTATACAGATGCTCTCATGCTCGAAATCCAATGACTTGACTTTCACTGACCTTGGATTAAAAACAACTTTTTCTAAACCGGTTGCAAACTATATCAGATCCTCTACTGTGGATCTCTGCTGCACATTAAGCGAGG
The DNA here is from genome assembly GCA_000611955.2 of Stegodyphus mimosarum. NCBI lineage: Eukaryota > Metazoa > Arthropoda > Arachnida > Araneae > Eresidae > Stegodyphus > Stegodyphus mimosarum. The sequence goes on along the minus strand of KK113268.1, from coordinate 111,466 downwards.
ATTATCTGTTCAGGAGATGAAAATCTTCAAGAAGGAATTTCTAAGAGAAATAGTTTTGTACTCATATTAGCCATGAAGAACACAACGAAAAACCCACGCAGCCAGGGAATCGAACTCCGGTTGAACTACTACTCAACTATCTTATCCACTGACTGCTGCTTACTGAAATGTATAAAAAAAGTGCCTGCATATTTATCTAGAGCTGTCAGTAAGAACTATTGTTTTTTAAAGAAAATAAACACAAAAATTAATTAAAATGCCAATATTATCTAATTAAGAATACAATATGTAGAGCCTTATCAAATATCATATGCTTCCAAGATTTTTTGATCCATCATAAAGCTCTAGAGTTTGAACTAGGTTCTCATTTGGCCGCAGAAACGTTTAAAAATTCAAAGAAACGGACAAGAAAATTAATAGCAAAGGGGGAATTCATTTTTAACGCGGAATAAACATTTAGTTCACATTTTCAACGATAGATGCTGCTGTAATGTACTAACGAGCAAATTAGCATTACATATGGTATTTGGTTTTCTTCTGTTGATGAATAGTACGTAAGAGGTTTTCTAACAGGCAATTTAATCGTTTTGAACACTATTCCGGTTGTAGTCATCTCTCTCAGAGTAGTACAGCGAGAGTGGTACATTGGTAAAAATCTGAGCTACATATTTACTCACTGCCTCTCCCTCCAAATCCTCCTTCTTATGGCTTGTTTTTATGTAAATCGCACTCCGTTTTATGCATTAGTTTAATTTTCGCAATTTTTTTATAACCCTGGAAGCGATTTTATGATTATCTGGTCCAAGCATTTCAGAGCATTATCTGGAAGATTCCACAAGCTGTGAAGTACATATTTATGCATGTTAATCAAAATTTAATTCAGTATAATGTATTTTTGTATAACAAACAAAAGCTTCTGATATTTACATTCGCCTTAGTGGAATGTACTATTAAATATCGGATTCCTGGGAAAAGATCTATCCTAGTGCAACAATTATGAACAATTTTCGAGCGATGATGATGATTTGCGAACATGCATAAAGATAATAGCAATTTATGAATGAGCTAGAGTAAGTGTTAGAAGAAGGAACTAGATGACTGAAGTGCGAGTTTTAAGATTAGCGATTGGTTAGAGTAGGGGGGGGGTATTAAACTCTTTTGAGGAAACCATACAAAATTTTAAATGGACTACAAATAATGAAGGGAAAATAAATTATTATTATCTATTATTATAAAACAGAATTTGAATTCAGAATAATGATGAAGTGAGTAGTTTTAGAGACCACCGACAAGATAAGCGAATATAATAATTTAGAAAAAAGGTGGCAAGGTGTAAAATAGTTAATTAATCAACTGTAGATAGTACTAGTCGATATCAAGGGTAAATGTTATCTAGAATTAATTACGAATTTTGAAATTAGTTTACATTGATTTCTTCAAGGATAAGAAATAACTTGAATGCTTTAGTTTTTTTCCGTGATCTGAGTTCGTGTAAGTTAGCTTTTAAGATTTTAGCAAGTTTACATGACCAAAAAGGCTTTCGATAGGATTTGCTTTAGTTTGAAAACAAGCCAGCGTTACCTTGCCTAAGGTGGGGATGCTTTCGTGAAGGTCTTTCTGAGGGAAACTGGCTCGTTTTCATGTTGTACATGGGGAAAAACATGAAATCGCCCATGTATTTAGCCCATCATTCAGCCTATGAAATCGATCCCAAGTCGGTAAAACTACAAATTATTCAACGACATTACTACTCGGCCATTAGCAGCGTTATTTCTAGGAGGCATGAGTTAATAGATCTCTTAAGGGGGTCGATAAAATGAGTACCAAGTTCGCTTGGGGACTAAACACCGGAGGGGGACTCCTGCGACAGGCTGACCACTTGTCCAGCAAAGACACACAGGCACCCCGGAGCCCACGGTCTAGAAAGCAGATATCAGGGCACTGCTGGCTACGGCTCTCTATGGGCTGTTTGTACCGCCGAGTTTAGTTTTAGTTTATGAGTTACTAGAATTGAGGCAACAGTAGACACCTATTAGGTGCCTCCACGATAAAATAGCCACCGTTTGTGGCCTTAGGAGCGGCCAAAGCTGAATCGGCAAGTGCTCGCTATTTGATTAAAAAAGAGAGAGAGAAAGAATTCGGTGTAAGGTTTTTTAAATTTTTGTTTAGTGATATTCTGCGAATTAATGCTAGATTATGTTGCAATTAGTTTAGGAAATTTTGATGCGTAAGTTGATATTTTCGTAAGGTTTAGGGTTGCTGGGATTTAAGAATTTGTGCAGTCCATTTAGTTTATTTTTTTTAAAATCATTAAGGCTCTTTCGGAGATATTTATTAGGCGGGAATTTTTGATATCCACAATAGGAATTTGCTTGTGGCCGTTGACAGTTTGCCCCATTTGGATTTATTGATTTTTGCTGAGTTGGGCATAATACAGATTTGCGTTACAAACTTCAAGCACTTGCGTGCGAGGAAGTAATTTTCGTATGAATTGATTAAACTGCTAACGGTTGTGACATTGCGAAGAAAATGTTTGATAGCATACTTTTTTTGGTAACCATGAAACATAAAAGACGTGTGAGCTCATAAATGGATTCAGTTTTTCGTTGGGCTAGAGTTGAATTTGAAATGAGGGTATAACTTCCTTAGTTTCATTGCGTGTAAGTTGAACAGTTTTATATACTGTGTGTCCTAATTCTGTAACAATTGCTGAAATTTCGTCTTTAGGGCTATTAATGGGTAGTCTGCTAGTTAAAACTTTAATAGATCTTTTATGTTTGTGCGTGATGGCGTAGTGTTTGATGTTCTGGCTTAGGAATATCTAAACAGTAACAGTTGATTGTTATCGTCAATAGAAGATGGTAGTATTTTTATGTACTTTCCACTTAAGCTTGTAAATAATTTATCCATGGAAATGTTTCAGAAAATTTTAGGAAAATCCATACATGTATTTCCTTCCGGTGGGTTTGATCGTGATTGGTGGAACCGAAGGAACCTATAAAAATGAAATTGTTTCTGAGGGCAAGACATTGTTATGGTTTTGCTTATTAATTGCATTATCATCACTTGGAGCTAGTGGGCTGAATTTATCCTTAGTTTCAGTTTCCTATGGGGTAACTTTGGTCCATTGTCATTTTGCCGGTTTAGAGATTTTCTTAAATTTGATCGAGGGTTCAAGTTTATTTTCATCATTAAGATTATTTACAGAGGTTTTTCGTTTAAATACTGTGCCAGATGGGCACTTATCTCTTGGAGTCACTTGCCGAGACGTCCAATATCAGCAATCATTTTTTCGCCGGCAAGACAGTTTTTGTAGAAGAATAGCTTGGTTTCCTTAAGTTCCTTGATCATTTCTTCCAAAAAGGCAATTTCTTTACAGGCATGAGCATATTCATCAGAACTGGAGATATCAGTACTTATGTTGGCCTGAACGTGAACAACTTCCCTCTGTTCACAATTAGCGCCATCGATGGCAAACGGATTGTCGGCGCTTGCAGGAGCATATAGTATATACTTGAAGTTCATTACATTCCAGATCTAGCGAGCATCTTCACCCTCGAAGGCCGAAGAAAATATAGTTATAAATGCAAATATTTATACCCGTACTTATAATGGCAGAAAGGTAGGTTTCAGAGTGGCTGTAGGTAGAAAATATCATTTTAAATACAGATAATTATATTCCGTTAGTGACATTATATTGATCGCAGATTAGAGTTGACACTATATTGATCGCAGATTAGACAGCAGATTTAGAGTTGAATAATGGTTAAGATACCAGTCATGATCAGCAATGGAACGTCTATTAATTTCCATTTTTCTAATTAAAAATTTGTTTTCTTTAATGTGAAATTAGTTTGGTCAATGCATGGTAAACTACAATATAAACTCTCCAAAAATTCAAATCTGAAATATGTGTTTGAAGACAAAACGTAGAATTTTATTAATAATAGAAAAAACTTTTTCCGGTTTATATTTAAGAAGAAAAAAAAAACAATTTCGCAACAAATAGAAAAGTAAAATGGGGTGACTGTGGGAATTTTGGCCTTGCTTCTAACGAAAGAATATTCTTTATAAAGGAAAGTTGTAGAGGTCTATTAATTTTACTAATAGTTATTTTAATTTGTTAACCTCTCCTGTTCTTTCTGATTTCCCTCGTGTTTCCTCGCCAGTATCTATATGAGTTAAGGTGAACGAGAGTGTATTTAAACTGAAGTGGCGAAAAGGTTAGTCAGAGCATGTTTTCGCTATTGAGTGCACACGTTGCTGTAGCTACCAGCTATTTGAATTTTGAATCTTGGCTTCGCATTCTTGCCGCCAAAATTAGTATCTCGCTGGTGTGGGTTTCTCAGTCAACCTGCTAGGTTAAATTAAATTGTATAGTCTTGCACTACTAGTTATCTTTTAATTTAGTTTGCTACATTATCTTTGTTAAGTTCCTCATCACAAGTGGTTGGCGACAGTGTAAGCCCTAAGTCCGTGTCGTCTCTAAATAATTGTGTTCAATAAAAGGATCTTTTACACCCTTTCCCTGTTATATTAATCTTCTAGTCTTTGAAAAAATTCGCAACACAGACTTTCAAGTAGATCTAGTTACAGTGAACGCTAGCAAAGAAGACTAGATCTTACAAATACTTCTTTTATATATTCATTGTTTGCAGAGTGAGAAGACATAGCTTGCAGAAGAAAGCAAACAAAAAGTATTTTCTGGTAAACTAAGATACCTAAATGAAATTGCTGAATATTATTATAATATAAAAAAAAGGAAAAGAAAATGAGTCGAGTGATTCACAGTCAAGACTAAATGAAATCGCGGAATTAACAGAATTTACTGTAAATCAGAGAGTTATTAATTTACCTTTGTTAGAACAAAAAAAAGAAGAATGGTTATTCTGTCGACATAACAAACACAAAACAGAAAACAGAGTTATTCTGGTATTGGTAATATCAGTAGAATCTGATATAAGAGTTTAGTCCCAATAGCGATCTTGCGAAAAGATGTAGAGAAGAGTTGAGAGTTGGGTAGATAATATGATCAATTTTAAATTTCGGCACAGTTACTGTGTTTTTTCCCGTTATTATGTTATACACAAAATTCATTTCATTAAAGTGATGATCTTTTATGACTAGGTAATGTCTCAAATACAGTCGCATTGGGGTAGTATTTAGGAATATTATTCAAGAGAGAAAATCTTATTAAAATGAAAAATCTATGGGGCCAAAACTTATTTTATAATGTATAATATCCAGAGAGAAAAGACTGAATATT
>KK113268.1:92560-106150 GCA_000611955.2 Stegodyphus mimosarum | reverse complement strand
TGTGAACTAAGTTATTAATTATTCATTTTAATATTTCTCTTGATTTCCTTCTATTGTTATTCTGCCGTTTTAATACTTTTTTAAGTTTATTTTATTGTTATCTTATCGTTTGATATTTGTCTCAAATCAGAGTTCATATTTAGAGAATTGAACGTGAAACTTAGATTCGTTTTCTATTCAGTCAATACTAATTTAAAAAGCAACCATATTTTATACGTTTCCATATATTCTATAATATTTATGCAGTTGAACAAAATACACCATAGAACCTTTTACCAAATAAGGTTCATACACTGTGCGCTACATTGTTTTAGGACTGAAATTTTTCAGCCATCCCTACTGAAATTGCAAAATGATAATTTATAGCAATGATTACTAATTGTTCCCATTAAAATATCGCAATTCTACAGAAAGAAATTTGAATACAGTTATTTGTTTGATCCAATGTCGCTCACATTTGCCGTTACGAATTCATTGATTGAGCAGAGAGAACAAAGTAAGTTTTCGTAGCATATTGCAAGTATTGGTACGCGATTATTGCAAAGAAAAGTGTCAGGAAATAAAAAGCAGTCTGAAGATCAGTTCTTCTTCAAACTACGTTTTATTCTCTGACGTGAAATTTCGCGTTAATAGGCACCATTTTTGCATTTCAGAAATTCAAAAAGCTGTAACGCCGAAGCCAAAGAGATTCCAAAAATTGACTTCTGTGAAACAATCCAGAAACTGTATGAACGCGCCAAGAGAAACATAGCATCAAAAGGAACACACGTAGAAAGCTAAACGTAGAAAGTATGTAATTAGTTTTTTTTTAAGTCTAGACAGCACCTGAATTCTAAAAGAGAAATTAGTTTTTAAGCGCCAGATGTTTACGAATTCCACATAAGCAGCTTACGATACCTTATTTTAATCTTCTCATTTTTTATTTTCTTCTTACAAATTAATGAAACACAAAATTTTCTTAATATCTCGTATAGCTATCTCATTTACGATACTGATTCTTTCTGCTTAGTTTAAAGGCGTTTTCTTCTGAGATTACGACAGAAACCCTCGTAACTTTCAAGGACAGAAGAAGATTTGTGAAATTTGCAACCATTAACAGCATTATAATAGTTCCTGTATGCCCTTGTGTTTATATTTCAATTTCGCAAAACTCCATTCAAAACTGGAGTCTTTTTAAATTTAAATTTGAAAGATGTACTTAATTTACGTATCAAAAAAGAAAACGGTAATTTCTGAATAAATATATTTAACTTTATTTTGCTATTATCTGTGGTCAATTTACGTTTACTTTCCAATTTTCAGGTTTATCAACAATGTTTGTTAGGTTTTTAATAGTCGATGAACTAAACAGAGGCTCTGACAAAGCAATCGATACTCTAAACAAAGCTTCCATCATCATTGGATTCATCGCTTTGATGGGAATGGTCATTGTGGCTGCCTATCCCGTAAGTCTTTTCAAATGCCTTGCATACAGTAGTACTAACTCTCAATTTGAGTACATTAATAAATTTAATAGCTTTTTTGCAAATCGAAAGTGTTATTTCATTGTGGCTGAAAGCTTAACATCTGACGTTGATATTGAAAATTCATTATTTATTTTGCAGTAACAGATGGAAAATCACATCATTTCATTCAATAATCCAAAAATGTCATTTGTTATTTCAATAAATTTTAGAGAGGGTGTTTGCACATTTTTGAAACGACTTAAAGGCCATTTAATGAACAATTAAAATACAAAGAGTATTTTTTAAAATGTTCGATCTGATAATATTTCTTCTGGACTAGACGTCTGCATTGTGATGGTCATGATACAAGGGCTTTTCGTAAAAGTTTCAGGCCTATTGATTTCAATTCCTCTTCCACTACTTTCCAGCATCCATCAATCGGGATAGGTTTGCCCTCAGAAAGAGCTCTTTTCAAGAGACCACAAGTGAAGCGTCAGAAAACTTCGCAGGAACACGTTGAAAAGGTGTACATGTAGTACCTGTATCAGTCTTTCTTTTCTCAAGGAATACAGTGGTACTTTTCGAAGTAAGACTTGTTGCTTTGTCTTGATGAAGTTTCACTCTTAGAAAGTCATTGGGATAAAGGAATGGAATTTCTTCTGCAAGTATCGAACGGAAATCTTTCTCTTGATAGTACGTTGAGTTGATTTAAACATTTTTTATCACTCTTTTTAATTTTGATTTTCCACTGTAAAAATATCCTGCAACAGTCATAACTCCTTATTGAAACTTTCTTTGCACTGACGGAACCAGGTTTGTGCAATTATTTTTCTTTTCGTGTTCGATTATAAAAAGACCTTTCTTTGTTGCAGTCATTTGTGAAAATCCATGCTTCACCAAAAGTCACTTCATACAGGGTTCTACAAAGAATTCTGCATTGGCTCGGCGAAAGCTGGTGAACATTAAGCTTTTTAGCTTTTTACTTCCTTGTACGAAGTAAAGGAAACATTGCAATTGCAATTGCGAAAAATTTTGGTTTTCAGATTTCAATGGAAATATTCATTTTGACCGTTCCCGAATCCCTTTTGACTATTTTTTGAATGACAGACAGAATAAAGGATTCTTTATTCCAAAACGGTTTGTAAAATGGATTCAGAATGGAATTCGGGACGTCTGTACGCAGTTGTAGAATACTGAAATTTCGTATATGGGATTGCTAAAACATCTAATTATGCATCTCTCCCTTTTATTGCAAACGGCAGTACCAAAAGTATATATATATATATCCTTACCTGGCTTTAAAGTCCTTACCTGAGCTTTATTTTCGCAATCGTTGTAGACATATACTTCCAAATGCGGATATCTTTTAAATGACGAAAATATTCATGTTTTGGCATATTCAAATTTAAAAAAAAATTCAACTTTGGGCAGATAACGAAACATAACTTTTAATGCGGTCTCCCGGTTCCTATACTTATAACTGGGAAAGTTTTATACTCGTTATGAAAAAATTAAAATACAGTAAGTTTGACTCCCGTGCGACAAAAATTGGCCGGAATACTTAATTTCCAAATTTCAATTTTTAAATTCATTTCCAGCTAGGCTCGAAGGATGAGTTAATTAAGTTAGAATAATTTGAGGAAATAAGTTTAAATGAAGTACAGCAAAAAAGGTGTATAATTTAATAGGTATACAAGGAAGTCATGTAGATAAGTCACATAATATTTTTTAAGTTATAAATTTTGGTTTATTATTTTATTTATTGTTGCTACAGTGTATTTAAAGATCTTGCAAATGATTTCTGCATCGGCGAATTTTCTCTTGTTACTAGAGATTTAACTGCAGAAACATTAGAAACCTTTTTCGGGTATTCGTCTGGAGTCTTCTTTCCAAGTGGAAGTAATGACTAAAGGTTTTTAACTTTCCAATTAATAATGTTGCTTATTTTGCACTTGGAAATTTTAATAGCATGCATTTCATAACGTTTTTGAATTATGGAATAGGAATATTTCTTTTTGGAAAGCGTATAAACATATCCTTCAATCCGAAGCTTGTTTACATGGGTCATTTTCAAAGAAGAGTATATTTAAAAGTACCACACAGTATTTCTCGTTTTAATTTTGTTGCTAGAAGCTTTTAATTCCAAAATATATCCTTTTTTTCATTTCTTTATCGAAATCGTTCTAAAATTGTGTAAACACCCTGCTCACATCTAATGGGACATACTGTATAAAACTATTTATAATAATTTAGTTTTTGAGATGATAAACCTAAGAAGAAACAAAAAAAGTGAGTGAAAGAGATAGCTAATTAATGGATAAATAATTATGACTATGAAATGCTTTTTATTTGAAGGTTTTATAGATGATATCGATTCTAGGACAAATTCATCAGTCTACAGTTACTGAGAAAGGAAAAGTGCGTTTGGATTTTATGATTTAAAATAGCACTTTTGGATCTGTTTATAAAAATCAATTTAAGTGCAAATGTTTCTTTCATAACAGGAATTTTGTATTATACTTCTCTCACCCTCAAAATTTGGTTTTCAGTCTAAAAGTGTACGAATCTTAGAAATATTAATGATATGACTTTCAAGCAAGAGATCTATTTGTGCTGTGTGTCATTTGCTTTTGTTATCAAAGTGAAATATATACCATCTAATAGAAATCTCTCTCGTTTTTCACTTCCATTTACTTTAAACCTACTTTTTTTTACCAATAGTTTGACGGACTAACATTAATGATGATATGCGCGTAAAAGATAAAAGTACTTCTAGCAAGTAAGAATAGAGCACAATACACTAGGCAAAGCACAGTATGAGATACAGAAAATATACAATAATCCAGTACAGCTGTTGCTATAATAATGCCGGATTATCGAATAAGATGGCTTATCGGACTTCATAATGCTGAAGAAAGGCTTTCATTAACTTTATTTAACATATTATGATAATAAAAAGATTTTAAATAAAATTAAAAATGGATTAATCCTACAAATGTGTGTAAGGGTTGAACACATTAGAAAATAAACTATGTGCATAAATTTGCGCATCTTGGCTAATTTATATTTTGTAATTTACTGTATTGTTTTTGCATAAAGATTTTGTAAATACAATTCAAATGTTTACCTTCTTTAAAAACACAATGCTCATTATTTCTCACGCTTCAACAATCCTCCTATGTCATAGTTGTTAATTTTGTCTATAAAACTGAGCGTACTGAATTGTATTCAGCATTTCAGAGTGAATGGTAATAGCACGATCAGTATTTTCCATTTTCTCAAACTGAGTTTGCTTCCTAACGTTCGGAAACAATATTCATTAAATTTCCTCTAAAGGTATGCTCTTCGCATGCTTCCAACGAATAGCAGTAGCAAACATTGCATTTATATGAACGAATCCTTCCCAATGCAGTCATAATTTAATAAATTTTGCTCAAAGAATTCCTGTATTTGCATTTTTAGCTCAACTTTCAAACCTTAAGATAAATCTAGAGAATAGAAGAACTGCTTGCTACGAATTCAGGAACTAAATAAATAGCCTTACAATGCCCCATGGAGAGCCAAGAAGTTAAGTCCTTAGGAAATTTATACTTTTTAAAATCATGTTTAATACGGTTACCCGGGTGTTGATGATGACTAACAAAAATGGCTCTGGAGAAACAAAGATGAGGATATTTCTGAATAATGCTGCTAAATGACTTCTCGGACAGCATTCAAGTCGGATTATCGCGAACTACCGGATGCTGGATTATCGGACATGTACTTAGAATAGCCAAGCATTCAAACAACAAATTATTCCCTTTTTAGAGATTTATATTGTAGAAAACGTAAAATAACTAAGTATTTACACTGGTGTCCAAAAGTTAAGCATAAATTGTAAAATGCGAAAAACATGGAGTAAATATTCATAAAATTATTCCAAATTTCTTGCGGATATTAATTGGATGAAGAAGAAACATTGGGTTTATGCAAAACTTTTCAGTCGAGTACGTCCTGCGCGAAACACCTGCGCATGTCGGAACGCAGAGAAACCGATTCATGCAGCATAGGCAATTCACACAAGTTTCGGGCAACTGCTGTGCGAAAGAACGTTGTTAACCATCAAACAAGGTGAATGATGGCACAAATACGCCAATTGGAGATGTTGGCGAAAGGAAGAATCGTTGGAATGCTGGAATCCGGACGATCACAAACCGAAGTGTCTCGAATTCTGAATGTGAACCAGTCTGTGATCTCAAGACTGTGGCAGAAGTTTCAAAGAACGGGAGATGTTACTCGACGACCAGTATCAGGTCGACCAAGAGTCACAACCTCTCGCCAAGACCGATATCTGGTAATAAGTGCGTGACGTCAGAGGGGCAGTACTGCCAGAGCACTGGGTTCGGCGCTCACAGTCGCCACAGGAATACGAATTTCTAGGCAAACTGTTTACAGGAGACTCAATCATGCTGGCCTGTATGCCAGAAGACCAGCAGTTTGCATTCCCCTCACGTCTGCGCAGAAACGCGCTCGTTTGAACTGGAGTTTGAAGCATCAACATTGGAGTAAGGGAGAGTGGGCCAATGTGATCTTCAATGACGAGTATCGGTTTAGTCTGAGTACTGATTCTCGTCGGATAACGATATGGAGAGAACGTGGAACACGTTTTTAACCAAGAAACATATCGGAAAGACATCATTTTCCATCAAGGGAAGTAATGGTATGGGCAGGCATCATGATGGACGGCCGCACAGACCTCCATTTCTTTGACACGGGGTCTGTGACAGGTCAAAGATACAGAGACAAAGTTCTTGAGCCTTATGTTCGCTTGTTTCGAGGTGCTGTCGGTCCTGACTTTATATTCATGGATGATAATGCGCCATGTCACCGAGCGGTGTTGGTTCATGACTTCCTTGAAACGGAAAACATCCAGGCATGTCGTGGCCTACGAACTCCCCTGATTTAAATCCTATCGAGCATGCATGGGATATGCTCGGGATACAAATTGCAGCCCTTTCGCACCCACCAAGCTCCGTTACAGAACTGAAGAGAACTCTTCAAGAAGCTTGGAACCGTTTAAGCCAACAAATCATTCATCATCACATAGCAAGTATGGTAAATCGCTGTGCAGCGTTCCTGGCTGTCAGAGGTGACCACACGCCTTATTAAACTGCAGCATCAGTAATTTATTTAATGTTTTCTTTCATTTTTTCTTTAAAGTGTGAACCCTTGCTATTCTCAGTTTTCTTTCAAACTGCTACTTTGGATGATAAAATTAATTATTATCGTTCTTTTGATTTGCTTCCTTATTTTATAACCCTTTTACACTTGCATATCACATTTCCCGCCATTCTGATTTACAGTTCCTTCTTTATTCACATAATTATCAATTATGCTTAACTTTTGGACACCAGTGTAGCTCTCTAACTTCAAGTTAACCCTTATATTCATGTAATTGGCATTTGGCAACATACTCATATTTAGTTATATAAATCAAATCAAAACACAAATTTTACCTTACTGTATAGAGTAACCAATTGGATATATACTGCTTACGTATATAGTTTTGAAAGTTTCAGTGTGGTGGTGCCACTAACGGTGTAAATGTCATTACTGTGAGCTGATGTGCAGGGCGGGAACATAACTTGTGTTTACGAATTTCTGATTTTTCATTTGTTGTTATTTTGATGTATTCAAAATTTTAAAATAGTTTCAACAAGTTTATAAGGCATGTATTGTTGCGTGCGTACGGGTTCGTAATGGATTGAATGCACAACCCGTTAAAAAGTTAATAAAATTTATTCTTTTCGCAAGAAATAAAACAAAATACTGAAATATTTCCTCAGGGATATTCTTAAAATATCGCACTAATTCAAACGTTAAACAGAATTCAATTCAAAACAGATAAAGTTAATCCAATCTCGCAGCGAATTCGCTACAATCAATAACAGCATTAGGTAAATAACAGTTCGCTTAAAACAGCTACGACTACAACATGTTTGATGATGATGGGATGAGATGTTTTAATTCGGCTTTTATAAGCTCTTGAATTACTTACCAGAATAATTTAGTAAAACCTCGATTTTTCTCGATATTTGTGGACGGCAACATTAATTACGAGAAATTTATTTATTAAATATTAAATGCATGCGTTCTTTTATTTTTACTTTTCCGACGTATGTTTCTCTTCAAAAATCGTATGCGTTGCATGGGAAAATAAAGCAATTTTAATTACAATTCTAAATAAATACGAAATCCGTAACGCTGCCTCCTTTCCAAGGATTGCACGTCCCGGGCAGTACAATCCCTGGACAGGAAGCCAAACCTACAGCTAAGGCATCAATGCAATAATAAACAATACATCACAATAACAGAATAAACAATAATTGCAATAAGTAACTTTCAGCAAACCATATACTATCAGTCACGAAATACAAATCAACTACTATCAAATATTAAATACAAATCAAATACTATCAAATTCTAAATACAAATCAAATACTAAATGCAAAAAGAACCATGGTCTTATACTATTTTACAATTATATACACTAAGTACTATGGCCATAGTAAGAAGCTAACCTGTCGTAATGAACGATTTTAGTTCGATGACTTAAGGATCCGAACCACGACGTCGTTCAGCCTGTTTAGGATTGTGTACGGACCATCCCAAGGTGACTGTAGTTTAGGACAGAGTCTATTCCGTCGAATCAGATTCCACAACCGCACCTTATCTCCTTCGTTGAATCGATGTTCAGTAGCTCTCGAGTCGTATCGGGTCTTCATCTTCTTTGTCGTCAAGCTGACTCGCTCTCGTGCAGAACGGTGCATCACTTCAAACCGGGCCTGAACATCTTGGATATATTCCTCAGGCGATGAAGGCGCATCTGCAGGGCGGCCAAACAAGATATCACAAAGCAGACGACGATCACGACCGATGAGCATCTGGGATGGAGAATTGCTGTTAGTCTCAGGTTTCTCTTCGACCATAGTATGATTTCGGCAGCTTTCTGAGCAGGGTCTTTCAGACGAAACGTCGGCGTTTCCAGCTGAGGATCCCTTCTGATGATCGATAGTCATGTCCTCAGATGATGAAAGCAGTTTGTTGTTTTTGAAGTCTAAAGAAAAATTGTATTTCTTTAAAAGGTCCAATCCGAGTATGCAAGGATCTGTAATATCTGCCACATATGCCGTGTGATGGTAAGGGGCATTTCCAAGCTTGATGTTCATGTTTAACTTCCCATAGATGTCAATTTTCTCGCCAGACGCAGTCTGGAGGGTAACACAAGATGGCGTCTAAATCAGCTTATCTTTAAATCGTTGAGCTAAATCTTTCCGAATGATGGTAACATTAGCTCCTGTGTCAATGATCATATTGCAAGAAACTCCATCGATATGCCCATTAATCGATAGTCCATAACTGTTGCCACTCACTGCAGATATCGTGAGCGCTTTAAAACAGGGCTTTTTACTATCTGGCAACCTCCGCTCCTCGATATGGTCATTAATTTGCCCCCTACGTCGTTCCTGGCAAATGATCTTATTTTCCGTACCCCGGGGTGTTCTGCAGTTCCTTCGCACGTGGCCTTCAGCTCCGGAGTTACAGCATTTTAGTTTGTTGTCACTCCTTTTCCATCTCATGGCATTTAATTGTCTGTTTATATCGTCCGTCTTATTTTCCGTGCTCTGGGGTGTTCGGCAGTTCCTTCACATGAGCCCTAAAGCACGGCAGTTCCAGCGATCTCTACGAGTTGCTTGTTGGGCTGCCTCGAATTTCATGGCGTACACTAGAACGCTTTTTATATCTTTCGCATCCGCCATTCGCAGTGCTTTCTGTATTTCAGGATCCCGGATGCCGTCGATAAAGTATTGCAGGCACAGGATTTCCCTTGTTTCTCTCGAGCACTTCGTAAAGGTGAGGTGGGACAGCCTTTCCACATCCATGGCGAGCTCTTGGAGTGTTCCGTAGGCTTCTGTTGACGGGATTTTAACTAAAGCCTGCTGTAATCTTTTAAACACCTCTCTCCAAAACGCAGCTGCAGTGCGCCGGACAGAGCTTCGAAATCTAGCCTTTTGTTTTCAGGAAGAGTCAGAAAGATATCCGCTGCGTCTGCTCTCAGATGACAGGCCTTAGCTTGGGAATCCTATCCATTCGCATCCGCAACTATAGCAAACTGTGTCTTATACACTTTCCAGGAGGACTTCCCATCATATGTTGATAGCTTCAGAGAGGAACGAGCAGGCATGGGTAGAAATTTAAAGCCATCTGTATTGGTTCATGCCGTCGCTATGCACTTCTTTAAGGTGTCAATTTCTTTCGCGATAACAGCAGAAAGCCCTTCTTCAATTTGCTGCTCCACCTCATAAACTCTTTCCTGAATTTCTCCAACTTTATTTTCAACTTATCTATACTCCCTTCCATAACCTCGAAATTGTTTTCTATCGTGCAGGCAATTTATCTTTTCATTTCCTCTTGACCTAATTTCATTTCTTGTTTGACAGCTTTCATCTCTTCTTTAACGGAAACTTGACCAGCTTCCACCTTTTCTTGAACCGCTTTCATCTCCTCTTTAACGGAATCTCGGCCAGCTCTCATATTTTTTTTACCGAGTTGGCGGCCCTTTCCCGCTTATCTTGGAATGCAGCAAAGGCAGATATGAGCTGCCTCAGTTGTTCTTCCATCGCCCTAGTGAATGGCATTCAAAAATCCCAATCCCACCGCTGCCACCAAAAATTGTTGCGTGCGTATGGGTTCGTAGTGGATTGAATGCACAAGTCGTTAAAAAGTTAATAAAACTTATTCTTTTCGTAAGAAGTAAAACAAAATACTGAAATATTTCCTCAGAGATATTCGTACAATATCACAATATCTCAAACGTTAAACAGAGTTCAATTCAAAACAGATGAAGTTAATCCAATCTCACAGCGAATTCACTACAATCAATAACAGCATTCGGTAAACAACAGTTCGCTTAAAACAACTATAGCTACAACTGAGATGAGATGTTTTAATTCGGCTTTTATAAGCTTTTTAATTATTTACTAGAATATTCTGGTCAAACCTTGGTGTACCTGCCAGGGCTGCTATGTAGTTCTTGGGATCTTGGGAGTAACAGCTGCCATTGGAATATCGTTTCATCATCCCATTCGAATTTCCAGTACAAGACGCCGTTTCGAATCTGGAGTGAGTATCAGAGAGCCCAATATTGTTTTGTCTTGGGACTATAGCTCGAAATGTCCTGCCAGGTAGGTTTTCTGTTTGAGGTCTCCATTAAATCAATTATGAGTTTAATGTCACGGTCTTCCAGCTGGTCTTTCTTGACTTCTTTGTCACTTCATGGGTCTGTATGATGTTCATGATACTGTAATTTGTCGTGCAACCGGATTAAGCAGCTGGTAATTAGCTTTGACCCTATAACATTACCGGCAGTTTTCTGGGCAAGGTCTTCTAGATACAGCGTCTGCGTTTTCATGTGATGATCCCTTTCGATGACGGATAGCGATGTCATATTCCTGGAGTCTCTGTATCCACCTGGAGATTTGACCTTCAAGATTCTTGAAATTTAAAAGTCAGGTCAATAATGCATGATCTGTGCGAAGGAGGAATTTTCTGCCGTATAGATAATAATGGAAATGTTCTACGGCTTTGACTATGGCGAGCAATTATTTCCTCTGGTGACACGTAACATAGTATTGGCATTCCCTGTTCCGCGAACGTAATCGCACTACAGGTCCTTTCCCCGCAGAAACGGAGCCGGGGATCAACACCTTTCCCGGAGCCTTGGAGAGGTCGGCGCAACGCACCCAATTTGGGGCGCCACTGATTGTTATTTACTACCTACCAGTCGCACGGGCCAGCCCGTCGCAGAGGGCTATAACCCAGCATACCCAGGGAGTTACCCCCGGGCTACTAGAACCTCCCTGCTCTAAGACATGCCAGACCCCTGGCCGGCCAATAAGTGACCTTTCCGGAGCCCCCAGAACCACTAGGTTCATAATTTGTATACTCCCGTGGCCGAGACTGCCTAGTTACAGATCCTAGCTAGAAGCCTCGCAGAATTATCTTCATCGACCCCCCGGGGGGTCCTGGTGACACATTAATTCCTCTCCAGTTTAGGCAGGCACTTGCTCCAGTAAGCCACTACACGTTCTTGGCCCTCTATTTCTTGGGACAAAACAGCGCCGACACTTTCATTACTTGCGTCCGTGTCGAGAATAAATGGTCTGTCAAGCTGAGGATACCTCAGGATTGGAGTAGATGTTAAAGCTTCCTTCAAGTTCTTAAATGCATCCTCACATTCTTTTGTCCACAAGAACTTTTGCTTGCTCTCTGTCAGCTTGTAAAGGGGTCTTGCAATGGAAGAAAAATCCTTCACGAATCTTCTATAGTAGGTGCAAAGCCCTACTATAGAAGCTTCTCAGCTGATGGACATTTTCGGGACGTCTCCAGTCTTTAACTGCTGACACTTTTTCAGGATCCGTGCGCACACCTTCAGCAGAGATGACATGTCCGAGGTAAGTCACTTCCTGTCTGAATAATTTGCATTTAGCGGGACTCAACTTCAGATTGGCTTCTTTCAGTTTCTGAAGCACCTTTCTAAGATTTTCTAGATGTTCTTCGAAACTCTTCCCGACAATGATGATTTCATCCAGGTATATCAGACAGGCTTCGTATGAAAGACCTTTTAAAACAGTCTCCATTAGGCGTTCGAATGTAGCCGACGCATTACATGGTCCTCTGAAGAAGCCCTTGTCCTGTAGTAAATTTCTTCTTTTCTCGATCATCAGGATGTATCCTGCCAATATCCACTTTTTAAATCAAGTGTCGAGAACCACTTGCTTCCAGAAAGAGTGTCCAGAATGTCGTCAATTCTAGGAAGAGGGTAACTGTCCTTCTTCGTAACCTCGTTTAACCGGCCATAGTCAACGCAAAATCTGGTTGACCCGTCTTTCTTCTTCACCAGGACGATGGGAGATGCCCAAGGACTTCTAGAAGGCTCGATGACATTGCTTTATTGCATGTCCTTTAAAAGTGTTCGTACCTCTTCCTGTTTCGGCAGACGACGTGGAATAAAATAAAATACTGAAATATTTCCTCAGAGATATTCGTACAATATCACAATATCTCAAACGCTAAACAGAATTCAATTCAAAACAGATAAAGTTAATCCAATCTCACAGCGAATTCGCTACAATCAATAACAGCATTAGGTAAACAACAGTTCGCTTAAAACGGCTACAACTGCAACTGAGATGAGATGTTTTAATTCGGCTTTTATAAGCTTTTTAATTATTTACTAGAATATTGTCGTAAAATCTCGATTTTTCTCGATATTTGTGGATGGCAACAGTAATTACGAGTTATTTATTTATTAAATATTAAATGTACGAGTTCTTTTATTTTTACTTTTTCGACGTAGCTTTCTCTTCAAAAATCGTCTGCGTTGCATGGGAAAATGAAGCAATTTTAATTACAATTCTAAATAAATAGCTAAATAAATACGAAATCCGTAACAGTATTATTACATAAAATTGTTATTACACATTTGCCTACTATATATATATATTTGTAAAAGTTAATAATATTTTTTCAAAAATTGGAATATAAACTTAGTTTAGATTTTTTTTAGTATTTTTCCTATTTTATTTGATATAAATTGTAATGTATTTTTGACTTTAGAAATAAAAATAAAAATTCTCGCATTTCAGGGTTAAAAAAAATCTTCGACAGTTTTGATGTAGGATGCATACGCTTTATTTTCTCAAGATGCCATATATCATGGCCAAGAAGAGCTTTTGAAACTTCTCTGATCTCAACTGATCATATATCTTCCTTTTAATCCCTCAGTGATTCTTATAGTTCTTACTTCATATGCTCCTCTTATCGCTCTCGATCAAGATAATGTTTCCTATTTTAATTAGGCAATTTTACTTTTTATGAGCTTCTGTGTGGTTCATCCTTGTGAAATGCAGCTTAGTTATTTTTCACCCCAGTTCGGAAAGTACTACTATTTTTTTTTACTTGAAGTCATTGATAAAGGCTTGTACTTGACGCGATTGGATCTTCAATTTAATATTGTCTGAAATCAAGAGTAGCAATTTTGTTTCTACACATGAGTAATTATTCAAGGTGTTACAAAACTTAGTTTAATAAAAGCACTCTTATT
>KK113268.1:51749-83931 GCA_000611955.2 Stegodyphus mimosarum | reverse complement strand
TTTCTCACCATGACCGTATTTAGCTGTACTTCAGAGGGATTTTTCTTCTCCTCGGAACATTGCACCCCCTTCCCCGCAATATTCCTTAGTAGTTTAAATGCTTTGCGGGTGTTTTCTTCTGTTGCTGGCTTCTGCCTGGGGAGAATGATTTTCTTCCGTAGTTGGAATTATTTTGTTGGCGCTGTACTTGGCGCAGTTGACCGCTCGCATTTTGACTGGTACCAGTAGTTCTCGGCCATCGTCTGTTTCTTCCTTCGGCATTCTGGTTCCCCTGCAGCCGCTGTTCATACGATTGTCTCCGTTGATTTTCGGCCGCTCGCCGGCTCTCGAATTGCACGGCGAGTTCAAACAGCTTGTCCAGCGTCACGGGATTTCTTAGCTCCATGAAATCTTGTATAGATGGTAACAATCTGGGCAGGATTATCTGGATAATCTCCGGGTCCGGCCTCGTGCCATATAATAATTTAAAGACTTGTATTTTTCTCAAAATAAATTCCGATAGTTCGTCCACCCGCTGTTGGTACTTGCTAAATAATTCAGCTTCGAGCTTGGCACGGTCTTTAACAACAGGAAACGCTCTCAAAATTGCTAGTTTGAAATTTTCGTAAGTGTAAGTCGACGTTCCTGGTTCTCCCAGCAGACATTTTCCGATGCACTTATACCAGTTCGACGCTTGGCCCCTCAATGCTCCTGTAGCTAATATAACCTTCTGATATTCCGGAACTGGATAGAGCAAAAAATGCGCTTCTAATTTTTCCAAAAATGTGTTCACAGGCCCTTTGGCATCAAAAACTACTGCCGGCTTCATGGTTGCTCGGATGGTCTCCACTATGAATCCAAATCCATGAGGCATTGCAGCTGGATTCTGGGACGATGTACTTGGCATATTCAAACTTCCTTCCATCATTTCTTTTGTTCGGGCGCCAGTTGTAGGGGTTCAACTGTAATCTCTTGATCTTCTTGCTAAACATAACGCTGTGAAACCCTATGTGGAGGACAGTGAGCAAATCTAGGCTATGTCCTTTAGTGTTGAAGAACTACAAGTCAGAAGGAGGGTTTAAAGGAACCTTTAATTCAAATAATTACAACTCTCCGACTTGAAAGTAAGCCACTACTTGGGCTGAACTAAAATAATATGAAATAAAGCGTGTTAACAATTCAATTACCTAAGTTTAACTTTAAGTAGGACGGCGAGGGAAGCCTAACTCTCAGTGAAATGCAATAATGCGAATTTCACGAGTAAGAACTAGTAAATGCAATTGATGAAGGCGATTATGAAGGCGAACTTTCACTAGACAGAGGAAATATTTGCGCGCACAGCCTTACGGCGATAAATCCAAGACTCTGTCTCTTTTCCTCGTTAACTCCTGCCTTTTAAACTGCTATCAGATATCTGCGATTTGCATAAATATCTCGCTCGCGCTAAATTCGGGAAGCAACTGAAACTTCGAGATATGGATAGGAAAGTTCAAACTAAAAATAACTTGGTTAGTTAAAATAATGAATGCTACAGCCTTCCCTTAATTAACTAGTCCAATGTTTCCCAAAGTGTGCGCCAATGTGCTCTGAGAGCCGATTTCCTCGCAGACGCGCAACGAAATATTATGCAATTTTTATAATTTTAGTTTCATGTTGAATTCAATTTTAGATGAGAGCCAACTTTTTTTTAAGCATTACCGCATGGTTACATAACCGCATAGCATTAATAAAGTAATCTTCGCACTTGAAAAACTAAACGGCAATGACTGAAGCGATGTATTTGAGTTTAAACCAAACTAAACTAAAGCAAAGCGAATACCAACCAAACTAATAATACAGAAGGCGTTGTCCACTATTCATTCGATCGACCGCACTCGGGCGAAAAAGAACATCGTGATCGCCGTTTGTAATTAAAAGAACGATGGAAAGAAGGACTGCCTCCATGTTTCGAACGTATTCCTACCGTCTACCTCCATCCTTTAACTTACTACATACGACATCTAAATGACCTCATGCGAACGTAGTAAGTAAATGATACAGACCATTTCCAGTGGCTTCGCATGTCCTTCTAATTTCGAATTCTATTATACTTTAAACTACAGCAGTGAAAAGGATTACCTTCATGCTTCAGATATATTCCAACCACCTACCCCTATCCTTTAGACTTATAATATACGACATTTAAAGGACTGTATACGAACATAGTAACTTAAACGGTATATACCAGTTCCAATCTACTCTCCCATCCTTCTGATTTCTCGAATTTTCTGGTATTTTGTGCTCGTATACAAATAAATACCGGTTTCGAGTTGTTTTGTGTTATTTTCTGGAAGACTTTAGAAACTAAATATTATTGTGATCAATTGAAGTTTCTAATTTTTTAAAAAAATTTTTAATTTGTAATTTTTTTATCTGATTTAAAAATGGATCGGTTTTTACTAAATAGCAATAAGCGTTGTGAGAGCGAAAATAAAGATCATGATTAAAATATAATAACAGCTACTGGACTTTGGTTTATGTCAGTATAAATTAATGACGAAGAGAAGCCTGAAAAATGTCTGAAAAGTTAGCCTCCAAAACATACGAGAAGAAATAAGTTGAAACGCCGTTTAGAAACGACTCATAACAGCCTAGTTAGTAATTCTCATGGCTACTTTAGCAGGAAGCTGAAAAAGTTAAATCAACAAGAGGGTAGTTTTTATAAACAAGGATCAATACCAAACAATGGTTTGCTAGCATCATACAAAGTAGCACTTAGAACTGCAAAATGTAAGAAATCTCATAAAATCGCAGAACTCATCTCACCGGTTTCTATAAATAGGTGAATAGTATGATCTGTGAGTTTGCTGGGAACCTGGTTTTAAAAGTGGCTTTATCCAATAACATTATCAACTGCAAACTGCAGCACACAGAGGAAGATTTAAATAATCATTTAACTGAAAAATTAAAAGGCAAGGAATTTGCCTTGTTGTTGGAGGAACCATAGCCATTAATAATGACGCTCACTTAATTTGCTAATACGGTTGGCAATGACATTGCACACCTTCCCTTTTCTAAAAGTATCACCACTAGTGCTAAGAATTCTCAAGTTCTTTGATACATTTATTTCCGAAAACAGTTTGGTGTGGATTAAGTGCGTTGGTGTCTATGCTGGTGGTGCTCGTTCTACGTCCCGTTGTTATGAAATACTATAGACTTTTATTTTAAGCAAAGACTTTGGAGTCTTATGCATCCATTGCGTTAGTCATACAGAAGCACTCAGCACAAAGTATCTGAGTCTCCCACTAAATCAGGTCTTCAAATATATAGAGTCTCCGTGTTCTTTTAGGTAGCATGCAATGTAAACTCTACGTAGAAGACGAAGTAGCGAATTCTTGCTATGTCTTGAAAAATAAATACTGCAGAAGAAGATTTTAAATAACATTTTATTTTAACTGAAATGAATAGATGCACGCACTTGGTGCTCACAATTCGCCAGCACTTGTGGCTATCTAAATTAACAGAAAATAAGAATGTAAAATGCACATTAAATTAAGATAGCTAACGACTGGCTCCTTAGATTAACTAAACTCTAAATCGACTGCACACAGCAAAGCCGAGCCTAGAAAAACCAGTATAAACTGAAAGGTGTCTAACGCCGACTAGAGAGCTAAATTCAAACACGCAGCAAAAAACATTGAACTAAATTCACTACTAGTCTTTAGGAACTCTTGAAACGCAGCTTAAATACTGCTTCTGAAACGCGTTTAGATTAGCATATCTACGTCATTAAAAAATTTACATTCCGGCAGGAAACTGAAATCAGGAGGGAAAGGAAAGTAAAACTAAAAATAATTGGTTAGAATAAAATAAAGTACTTACAAGTGAATGTAGTAAACTTCATAAAAACTCTGTAGCTGAAGGCAAAATTTTTCAAAAAAGATGCGAATGTAAGGAAAAAGAATATACGTGTTTGTACACTTCGTAATGGCTCTCTCTTCGTAATGTATTGTCTTATCCGTTTGAACTGCGACAAAAAAATTTGTACTTTTCTTGAAGAAACTCAGATATACTGAGCGTTTTGCGTATGAAGATTTTTAGGCAAAACTAGTATATTTATGTGACATTTCTGAAAACGTGAATGCTTTGACTATCTCCCTGCACGGAAGCAGTATGCACCTTTTAATGTTTTCCCAGAAAATTTAACTTTTAGAAAAAGTACTAAAAGCTATGGAAAAGAAAAATGAATGAAGACGGAAGCAAGGTCTATTTTCCCTTAGTGCAATAAACTTATACCTCTAACTGGACTGATTTCTATCAAGGCATAAAAGCTGCTTTTGAAGAACATTTATCAGAGATTATCACCTGGTTTGAGAAATATTTTCATAATGACATTACCGACTAATTTACATGGATTCAACGCTCATTTAATGAATGTTCTCTGAATTTGCTGTTACAAAGGAAGAAAATCTCATTTTCTCCAGCTGCAGGAAACCTCTTACCGTCCAGTTATCAATCGTGCATTCGAAGCTTAAAGCAACCGCTGGCACATAGATGCTTATTTCCGGGAGTTCAATTCTAGGCATTTTTAAATAGATTCACTTCAATATCTTTGAAATTATGCATACCTGGGGGTGAAATCAGCGAGTCCCAAATCACGTCCTCAACTTGTTATTTATTACCTTTAACTTCAAGATGTGCTTTTCATTCTAGTTTCCTGCCATTTTACGACTTATATGGCATTGAACTCCAATAAGCCCCTTTGCCTGTTCTCCTAAACGACAGAAGCTTCTGTGTTGAATTTCCCTATAAATTTATTATTTAATTCTGAACTTGACTTGTCGCAACTGAATTTACGGATTGAAATTGTCACATTCGGACTTTTGTAACTTCAGTAAAATTTTGTAATTCTTTATCTATTTAAAAGTCACAAAGGTGCACTCATACAAAATCTTGCGAACAGAGATTCTCCATTGTGTTCACAATTTTCAGTTTTCTTAATAATAATTTCATGTAGAAAGAAGAGGGAATAAAGAAGGAACTCGCAGAATTGTTTTTTATACTTTAAACCGTTAATACGTAATATTTTGAACATAGTATTGTAAGGTATTTCTCCCCCCTTCTTCGCATGCCTTCGTGGTGTAGTGGTCAGCATTCTCGATGCGTATTCGAGAGGTC
Source organism: Stegodyphus mimosarum (assembly GCA_000611955.2). NCBI lineage: Eukaryota > Metazoa > Arthropoda > Arachnida > Araneae > Eresidae > Stegodyphus > Stegodyphus mimosarum. The sequence continues at coordinate 78,795 of KK113268.1, read as the reverse complement.
CGTTAGTCGAGTCCCGGAGAGGGCAGTGCTTATTTCTTTACCTTCCTGACATCAAAAATAACCTTGTAATTCTACTGTCTTAGTTAGGTTACTTTTTATTAAATAGAACGTCAAAGCATTCTAAAACTATTTGATTTTAAAACAAATGTCTCGCGGATAATGCAAAGCTTGCTCCAAACAAAGAATGTAGTGGATTAGTTCGATGATTTCATATAAAATGTTACCTTATCTTGCAGGGAATTTTTTTTCTGTCCTTACCGCTTTTCTTCATAAAACATTTGAAAGCACGTTCGACTAGCACTCTGGAGGTCGTAAGTTCCAGGGAAGGTATCTCTAATTTTTTATATTTCCTGTTCGGAGAAAACATAATTACGCTGGAAGTGGTCATCGAACAAAAAATGTGTTGGGTGATAAGACATCATCACCGAACTATGGTGACTAGTTCCCCTCCTCATTATTCGCCCTTTAAGTGGGCGAGAATGTAAGGAGTTTTTCAGCTTCCTTAACACATGCTTTTGTGGTGTAATTGAAAGTTCTTCTTGCTAGCAATCGGAAGGTTTGAAGTTCCAATTCCGTCTAAAGCTTGGCAAATTTATCGTGCTTCCAGTTCAGAAAAAGTCTAATAGACTTGTGGCGGTTTAACTCTTATTTATTCTTTAACTGTTACTGTTTATTGAACTGCATTATTTCTTATACATAAAGCTGTAACTTTAATTGTAAAGAAACTATTTGTATGCAGTTACCGTATGTGTATAGCAGCGAGTAGGGTAGCTCCGCTAGTGTTCTCGTGTAGACGCACGCAATCTTGTAAACTGTTTTTGTTAAACGTAAAAGCTGTTATGTTGTGTCGAAGTGAACTAATTCTCTTTCAGCATAATAAACATGCGCTATGGCCTAGTATACTGGAATGGTGTACCCGATGTAGCACAGATTCTTCAACCTATTGAAAAAAACAACAACTGTTAGGCAACTGAATATTTATATTACAAGAGAAATCAAATAAAAGTTATTCTAAACGGCTTTTAAACCAGTGATTTAAATCCAGTGTATACTCAGTTTGGCAAATTTTATTTACAAGCTCTCACTTTCCCGAAGTCTTTGCATGATCAAAAGTTTCACATATTTTTTTTCCAAAAGAATTCAGTAAATTAATTCCATTTTCTTCAGAATCCTTAATTTTTAAAAATAACATAGGATTTTACGAAGTGATAATTTATGATTCAAATATCGGAACTGTCTTCAGAAAGTTTTATTTATGAATTATTAGTTTTCCTTAATGAACTGTTAGTTTTGGCAATAGGACCATCTGCTATAAGAGCATGGAACTCAGCGTCTCATTTACACTGGACTGGTAGCAAGACACCCCAAGATAAGGTAAAAAGTAGCATTACTAAGAATCATACATCTCTGAGCAAGACATCCGTGCATTCTGTAGCGTATAAATTCTAATATATTAGATTGATCCAGAAGAAAACGGATAGATAGATCAAACTTTTAGTTGAATTATAGAAATTCAGCCTAGATCCCTTTCAATGTAAATACATATTGCATTTATGCATCGATACCAAAGCTTGTACACTTACTGGAATGTTCCTAGGAGGTCTGCGTAAAAAATATATATTTAGCGGTCATATCTCTTGCGAAGTCAACATCTGAGGTCGACCTCTGCAGTTCATTCTGAATGGACCGTAAGAAATTCATGCCCCAGGTTGCAGTGCAGCAGTTAACGTAACTATAGTTCTGAGACGACCAACAACCTTTGAAATGAAAGAATGCGATGATCCAAACGAGACTGCATATTGAAACTGAGAGGTATGAATCCTTACCTGACCATTACATTTCTCGATTTTGCATAAAAAACATCATAAACCCACAAACACCATACAATGAATTTAGGAGTTCTTTAGCCAGTATCCACCGAATCTCATCTTTTCTGATATCAAGTGGAGTAATGGGTGAGTCACTTTTCCACGGAACATAAAAAACTTCAAGATTTGGACAGTATAGCCAGTTTATACTAACTTACCCTATAATATATCTGGCAAATAATGCTACAAAAATATCGTACCAATACTTAACTGGAATGTCTCATCTTCTTTCCGCGAATATCAAAGAGGTATAATGATACGAATGTTAAACTGTGCAAAATATGCTCAATTTTACGACTAATAGAAAGAACGAATGGATTAAGTATCATACTATCACTATCCTTTGTTGCGAAAAATGTCTTTTTCTTGTGATATGTTGAAAATTCAAACTGATCAAAGGGTTATTGAAGAATCTGCATGTAGGTATGCATGTTCCTCGCACTGTGGAAAGACGACCGTATCTAAAACCATCAAATCTTAGAAAACCTCTGTCGTTGCAACCGTTCTTTAAAAGGGGAGTTCTTGCGCTAGACTTGAGTATTAAAAAAAGCGGGGGGGGGACTTTTTCTTAGCAAAATGACAAGATTTAGTATTAGAAGGAAGGAAACTGAAGAAGGTTCACAATACTCTGTAGAGTATTAATTTAATTTCACTCGACTAGAATTATAAGGTATTTCTCCCCCCTTCTTCGCATGCCTTCGTGGTGTAGTGGTCAGCACGGTGGACGCGTAACCGGGAGATACATGGCTCGATTCTCGGCGAGGGCATGGCTCGATTCTCGGCGAGGGCATTGCTAATTTTTCATCTGTCATGCTTCTAAATAACCCAATGACTCTACAGAATGTCCAAGAATGAAAGCAAGAGTTTTTTTGTGTTTAGAAATGAATTGAATAAGAGAATGCATTTAATTCACAAATTTAGATAACTAGAAATTTTTCATTTTACTAATTTGCTTTTTCCTTTACAGTAATTTAATGTAACCTAAGAATGTTATTTTATTTTTCAGGGTTTCGGACTGCTAGTTGGGAGTTCAGTAGCAGAATGGCTGATGGCAATTTTCTTTTTGGCTTATTATTTTACATTCATTCGGGAGTTTGGGAAAGTTTTCATCCACTTAAGGGTACAGCTGCTTGTTAACCATTTTGATGAAGAGCCCCATGAAGAAAATATCGTAGTGGCAAGTGAACGTACTCCAATTGTGACGTAAAAAGAGTCTCGTGAACAGCCAGTAAAATATTTTATGATCTTAAGCACCCTTATACACATTAAGAGATTAAGACTATGAGATTTTTTTAAAGAAATCATTATGCTCCTCCTAAGAATATCTAAATAAATTCTAAGCCTACTTTGAATTTGTTCGTGACTAAAATTTAATTATGTAAATCAGTATAATTGGTAATCAAGCAAAATATAGTTGACCATTGAAATACACGTATTTGACTTGCGCAACTTACAGATTTTTTCAATATATGTGCTGGAAAAAATGGTTGGCAGATTTATAGAAATATCAGAAAATTAGTAGATTTAGTATGTAACCTAGAAATATAAAAATATTTAAATTATTTCTATCATAAATGCATAAAATGTATGCATATCTTAATTTATTATATCACTTACTACCAAATAATAAGTAAACTGTTGCAAAAGGCTAAATTTACTAAGATGTAAGCCGAGAAATGAAATTCTAAATTTCCCATAGTATTATTGAGAATGACAGAAATGTAAAACAACATAAAAATAAATAACATTTGCTTAAAATTAACTACAGTATGTACTGCTGTGCTTCTGTAATAATTCACTGGCAAATCCTGTTGTTGCTAGTATTGTGGTTAGTTCAAATGTTGTGAGCATCTGTTGTGAAATGCTGTATTTCGAAGGTCATTTTTACTTGAAATTTCATTTATTCAATAAATGAGCACCGCGGTGAAACAAGATCTTCAGATTTGTAGGGATTTTTCCTCTAAGCATAACACTACAAACCTTAAGTAATACTATAACGGCATTATTGTATTATTTAAAGTTATGAATAACGCAAGTACAAGCTGTGTCTTGTTATGATGGTATTGCTGCTAAGAATGAAAGAATTTCTAAAAAAAGAGTTGAATTGCTTTACATGAACAGCAGTTTGTTTGATACAACAATGCTTCCATGAGTTTGTCATGAATATGAATGCAATGCTGTACGCCATAAAAATTTTATAACGAATGTTCACTAGTATGCAAGTTTTACAACGAATGTTCATCAGTTACATAAGCAAGGTTACTGAGACTACATTTACCTTGCTATCATAAAACAAGCATATTGCATTACATTATTATCATTGCATAAATTATTGTACCTGTAAATAAAAATTATTTTTTTAGCTTTATAATTTCATTTTTTATTTTTAATGCTTATAATACGAGCAACATCTGTAAAGCTTAATATCCTAAAAAGCCAACGGAAAGAGGATTCATCTTCATAACTAGTCAACCTAAACTTATGATAACGATTATACTGCAGAATTCTAGATAAATTTTCTTTTCCTTACCACTTCTCTTCTTAAAAGTAAACAGTCTTTTTCTAGCTTAATTTATTGAAAAAGCATATAATGCAACAACATGGAACGTGTATGTTAATTCCCTGTTTATTTTGTACGTAAGACTGGTATCATTTATGAAAATATTTTTCAAAAAACAACTCTTTCGTTAAATTTTTTCGCTTTGTCACATAATAAAATATACTCACATCCACTGACCCACTGTAGATCCCTAGAGTTACCATGTAAAAAAAAGCAGGTACTCTATAATTAACATGATGATGGAGTTTTGATTCAGTCAGAAGACTGATTGAAATGCGAACAATCCGCAATTCTTTTCCCCAATAAAAAATCATGCGTCTTTCTTTCCATAAAAAGCTTGTTTGGAATAGGTTGGTTGTCTGAAACAGAGGGATAGACCCTTTAAGACTTCTAGACCAGAAGTGGCAATAATCAGTAATTTTATGGAAGGCAAAAATTAGTTCAGGATTTGCAGTCACGCTGTATTCTGGCAACCCTAACTCCCCCGCAATTCGAAGAGTCAGCTGCAGTCACAAAATGCTTTTTTTTTCCTCCATCCATTGCAGAAATATATCAAGGGTTAAGAAAGCACAGTTAAGGGAAAATAAGATGAAAAAATATACGTCTCTCTTAAAAATATGAGTACCATCCCAAATTCTGCGCGAGTGGGCTAATCTCACTTAGTTTCTTTTTTTTTTTTTTTTTTGTAAATAATTTGTAAATAATTTATGTCTGTTTCAATCAAGCTGCTGATAACTGGCAAAATTGTAACTTTGGTTTTAACGAAAAAGGGTATGAGGTATTTCTTCTGCCGCCTTCGTGGTCAGCACGCTCGACGCGTAACCGAGAGGTCCGTGGTTCGATTCCCGGCGAGGGCATTGCTCATTTTTCATGTCTCCTGCTTCGAAATAATCTAATGTCTCTACAAGTGGCGCCCGAACTAAAAAAAGGTGGTGGATGATGATTCTCCACCACCGGGATTTGGCGATTGGGTCCCCTAATCCCCAGTCGCTCTTTAAAACAAAGGGGGAAGTATTTCTCCCGCCTTCTTCACATGCCTTCTTGATGTAGTGGTCAGCACGCTCGACGTGTAACCGAGAGGTTCGATTCCCAGCGTGGCGATGCTCATTTTTCATCTCCCATGCTTTCAAAAATACCTAATGTCTCTACAGTGGAAGCCCGATGCATTTCCAGAGGCGGAAAATAAATAAAATATTACTTTAAATAAAAATACTCAATTATATTATGATTCCAAATCAAAGTAACTCAAGCAGCATATGACATTCTATACCGCGTGCCATTTCCTGTGCGGATCAAGATTTAAAACAATACGGTAATTTTATATTCTATGTCTAATTTGTGCGCAGTTTTACCTTGTAACTAAATGTTGTTTTCAATACATATATTTTCTTCAGGTTAAACTGTACACATATTTCAATACATATGTTTTCTTCAGGTTAAAATATAGTAAATAGAAATCATCATAAAAGCAATACAAAAAGTAGTAAAGAATTATAAAAACATGCAACAAATCAGTTGCTATGATACTTCGTCATAAAACAAGATAAAGCAGAATTATACAACGTTCAGATGCAAAAGGCACTTTCCTGTTTTATCCTTCCTACTTAAATTCAAATTTTGATTATGACCTTAAAGCGATTTGAGTTCTGAAACTTCCTTTACATAAGACATTTCTATTAATTTACTGGTTTTTTTCTTCGATGGTTCTCCATTGTTCAATGTTTGATTTTATCGAAACATACTGGCCTTCAAAGGTTAAGCAGCACAAAGTTTTCGAAGAAGAACTTTAAAGAGACAAAAACGAAATATAAAAATTAACACAAGTGTATAATATCTTATTGCATGATGTATATAATGTCCCTTTGCATGATAAAAAGAGAATACGTTTTGTAGTCCTGGAAAAAATATCAGATGTTTTTGTTTAACACAAAACACATAACTGAAAAATTTATATCCTCAAATAAATTAGAACAGTTTTGATATGAAATGTACCATAACCTAGCAAAAAGGTAGCTGTGTCACCTCCTTTCCATGCTGTTGGTTAAATCGCCAGACATTTCAATACGGAGTAAAAACCAGACATGCCATAACTTCCATATCGCTCGATATTTTTACCTACTGCTTTGCATGATTACTTTATGGACTTTTGACTTTTACAAAATTTTCTCTAATTTTATGGACTTCTGCTTAAACCTTAGAACTTTTAATTTTGCATTTATGTTGATGTATTCGAAATAATTTATTTTTCGATGGAGATAAGGTTATTGCACCTAGGTACTCCGGTGATGCACCATTCTACGAATCTCTAATGCCATAACTTCCACTGCAGCGAAATTTAAGGTTCTTGGAGGAGAGATACAGTTGTTACCTCGCTTTGAATATAGTCCTACTCTTATGATGGATTGCTCATGATTACCTTGCTCGTGAAAGGAAGACAAGAAGACAAGAAGTTACACAAGAGGACTTTCTGCTCGCAATATATTTAAAGTGCCGCCATGCCGCACCGACACTATACATTTACAAACATCCATGCCTTCTCCGGGACTCGAACCTGGGCCTTTCGGCACGGCAGTCGGTGACGCTAACTACTATACCGGTTGGGCGGATCAGTAGTTCTAATTCATGTGTAGTCACAAGTCAATCCCGTGGCAATTTCTGGAAGATCGGGTTTGTCAGATAATATTTTTAAAGCACAATTATTATATATAATATTTCGTGCTGCATCCCTTCCCGTTATCATCGATTAGACCAATCAGTTTAAGTGCGTTAAGTCTTTTGAATTTGATAGGTAGTTCATGATTAATGTATTACATAAAATGCCGACCGCAACAAAAAATTAACTGACCACCTCTGCTATAACTGATTTTTAATATTCTAATTTCAGTTTTTTTTAAATCAAGAGCTTTATCATGTTCTCTCCCCCCATCCATTCTAATTCTTATGAATTAGTTCATAAAATTTCTTTAGCAAAATTTGATAGCAGTTACCTTAAAATCAGCAGTTCGGAATTTTAAAATATATTCTTTAACGAAACTTTACAAAACAAATCTTTCATATCAGAAGTTTTAGAATTAGTGAATTAATTCATTCACGATGAATTTTATTCTCTGGTACTAAAGATTTTTAATTATTTCATATAAACAACAGAACTAAAAACAACGGAAGATATACCTTATTTTAGCTATGACAGATAATGAAACGAGATTGACGATTACTGTAAAAGGTATTTTCTCCCTCCTTTTCCACATGCCTCCGTGGTGTAACAGGTAGCACACTCCGCGCATATTCGGAAGGTTCAGATTCGAGTCCGAGTGAGGGCATTGGTGCTTTTCCATGTACTCCTGCTTCAAAATAACTTAATGATCCTACAGCGATGCCCAGACTAAAAGGTGGTGGACGATAATTTGTCACCACCAGGATATGGCGATTGGGTCCCCTAACCCCAGTCGCCCTTTAAAAGGGGAAGTATGCAAGGTATTTTCTACCTCTTCGTAACGACTCTTATTTCAAAATAACCTAATGGCTCTACAACTTAATACCTTCTAACTACAGCTATAAATACACTGGTGAAATAAATTAAGAAAATTTTCATATTTGATCTACGATATACGAGTTAGAACTACTGGATAGATTTTAATAAAATTTGGTATGAACATAGGTTGATATAATACAAAAAAATAAACATTCAACAGTTATAATAGACACACATGTTCTTGTGCAACATTCATGGGAGTCTGAAGGTCTGAAACAGCGGTTGCAGAAGACACAAAAGAAATGGGTTAATAGGGCGTACGCTCCCCTCTTACAGCCACACAGGCATCGCAGCGTAATGTCATACTAATAATAAGGCAGTTTATCAGTGCCTGTGACAATTGGTCCCACTCATTTAGCAATGCAGTTTTCAGTTCCTGGATGGTTCACGGAGGGGGGTTGCGAGTTGCAATTGCCCTCCCCAGAGCGTCCCAGACATGCTGTATCAGTCTGGCCAATCCATACGGCGAATACTCTCGAGAAATTCCTCGACCAGAAGAGCTCTATGTGGCCTCGCGTTATCGTTCTGTGAGAGGAACTCGGGGCCCACTGCACCCCGGATAAGGCGAACAAAGGGCTCCAAGACCTCATCTCTATACCTCACACCATTCACAGAGCCTCTGTCAAAGACGTGGAGTGGTGTGCGGCCATCCAACATGATGTCTGCCCAGACCATTACACCGCCACCGCCATAATTGTTGATTTCGAGGACATTGGAGGGTAGGTAGCGGATCCTGTGCTCTCTCCATATTAAAGTACAACGAGAATCGGTGTTTAGGATAAAACGGGACTCATCGCTGAACAGAACGATCGCCTATTGCTCCGTACTCCAATCACTATTCTGCCTGCACCATGCTAATCGGACGTTCCTGTCCGTAGACGTGAGCGGCAAACAGCCGGTCTTCTAGCAAACAACCCTCTCTCATGCAGTCTTTTGGAAACAGTCACCCTTGTTACATGGGTTCCCGTGGCTGCATACAGGTCCCGAGAGAGATGAGAAGCTGTAGCCCTTCTGTTACGCCTTGCTAAAATGGACAAATAGCGATCTTCTCTGGCCGTCGTGTCTCTTGAACGAGGGCTTTCTCTCGATGGATCTAGTATCCTGGAACTGTTTCCATAGGTTACACACAACGCTGGGCGTTAAGTTAAACTGTATGCATATCTGGACTTGTGATTGGCTTGCCTATAGCCTCCCTACAATTCGCTACCTCATTTCATCATCTAAACGTTGGTGGTTACTCATTTTTACTGTTCCGATATGAATTTAACCGATTGCTGCAAGATAACACATAGAAATTCGCCGAGGTGGGCTAGCGAACGGAATTCGTCTTACCCTCGTAGCGTTTATAAAGCCTGTTTTTCTGCTGGCTTCGCCTACACACACATGTACGCTTACGTATTTGCCTTACAAGATTTGTATTTTTATTTAGAAACAGTGGTTTTTCCTTCAGTTCAGTTCTTTTCATGCAGTTCGATAAAATATGAAAATTCTCTTAATTGTTTTTACCAGCGTATAAATTTATTTCGTCCCCAGCGATAACTATAAATGCAATCAGATGTACAGCTTTTCTTCGAGTATATTGTTTTAAAAAGTAGTCTCTCGGTTTGCTTCAGAGTTAAAAGCTGACAATAAAAAAAATTTTTTTAATGAATTTCTAATTTTTCTGAATCAGTGTGGCAACCCTCCTTTCAGCACTCATAACTGCTGTAGATGGTGTTAAGCGAATTTTTGAATGGGTACAATAACAGAAAGACCTGTTGTTGTGACTAATCACACTTGTCTGATATCATCAGAACAATCCCACGAAATTCATCGTGGCAAGGAGTACAAGATTATGCCTGGTGTTGGCAAGTAGTTGACATAGCATATAGTTGACAATACGCTTTTTCCCTGTTTCACCCCGATTTTGAGGGAAAGCGCCTCGGGAGATTAGTCCGAGGGTCTCTTAAACCTCTTCCCCTACCATCAAACCACACGAGAGGACTTCCGGCTTTCCATATATTTAGAATGTCCCATGCTGTAAGCACACTGTAAGGATCTTAAGTATGTAAGGTTTTAGTTAAACTAACCAAGTTTATTTTAATTTAAATCTTTTCTATCTCCTCTCTGCTTCAACTTCCTGTCAGAAGAAGCGCGCGTTTTTAGCTTATGCTAATTTTTGAAGTTCAGCCAAGCACTATTTAAGACAGAGGTAGAAACCTCTCGGTGTGTGAGAGCTTTGCCTCAGATCACGGTCACGCTGCTCAACGTTTGCCTGACCAGCTAGCAGTTTAAATTTATAAACCATAGTGCTTACTACGTGATTGCATTGTAAAATAAATTAAAGTGCGGTAGTATTTAGTATACCTTGCTACGCACCCTTTTCGGTAGAGGCCAACTTCCGCGAATTGCTCTGCGAAGCAAAGTTTAATTTAAGTTCTATTTTAATTTATTTAAATTTATTTGATTGTTAAGTTCGACCAAAGTGTGGTCTGTTACGTTCTGTATCTCTCCCGAATTGGGAGGTTTGTATTTAATAGTGATTGAATAAAAGAGGATTTCAAATCCCTTCACGTGCAGTTATTCTCCAGCCCAGCAGTTACATCAGAACATAGCGTACCTTCCGCTCCCTGTTCCAGTTCAGGACTTAGAACGTAAGGATAAGAACCCTTTACAGAATTTACCATGTTCTCAAAGAATACACACAGAATGCTAAGTCCTGATAATGGCGCCCGCACAGAAAGAAGAGGATGGCCTCAACAACAAGAAGACGAACCTGAGACACCTGCTGTACCTGTCCAGAATCCTGAGATAGCACCTCCTGGCATAGAAGGATTCGGCTACATCGTACAAACCATGCGAGCAGCCATGAAGCCAGCGGCAAGTTTTGACGGCAAGACAGCCGTAATCAATTTCCTGGAAAAGCTAGACTCCCACTTCATGCTATATCCAGTCCACGAATTTCAGAAAGTCGCTCTTGCTACCAGCGCTTTGAAGGGCCAAGCGCTAAGTTGGTTCAAGTGCATCGGAAAGAATCTCTTGGGGGAACCAGGAAGCCCCACATACACGTATGAAAATTTCAAGAATTCTCTAGTGAAAGCATTTCCCGTGGTGCGAGATCGAGCCAGATTGGAAGCTGAACTGTTTAGCCGATACCAAGAAAGAATAGAAGATTTGTCTAATTTTATTTTGAGGAAAATTCAAGTTTTCAAGCTTTTGTATGGAAGTCGCCCGGATCCTGAAATTATTCAAGTTATACTTCCTAGGCTACTGCCCCAAGTTCAAGATTTCATCGAACTAAGAAATCCAACAACATTAGACAGATTATTTGAGCTCGCGGTACAATTTGAAAGCCGAAGAACAGCCGACAACGAACGACGACGCCAATTTGAGCGAAGAAGTCAGTGGAGTTCGCCAAGACCGCAGCAAAAGCAAAATCAAAGTTACGGGAATAAGGCGAAGCAATGGCCGAAGAAAGATGTGTCTCCTAAAGCGAGCGGCGAACGAAGGGAATTTAATAGAAGAACAAGCAAAGATTCCGAGGGCAACCAGAAGAAAAAGAATTTAAACTAAGAGGGATTTCTTCGAGGAAGGTGAAGAAGTCCGAAGCAGCGCAAAACCCTTCCAAAATCAATTTAAACACCGTGGTCGTTAAGAATTTGAGTTTGCCGAAGATTGAAGTTCTAATCAACAACATACCGGCGACAGCCCTCTTGGATACAGGAGCCCAAAGCAGCTTCGTATCGGAAAGATTCTTTAAGAAGCACTTTCGACGTTACAGAATTTTTAGTGCAAGAGACACGGATGTCATAGCGGCCCAAGGAGAAAAATGTAGCTGTTTAGGAAAAGTACCATTGTTCGTGCGTATCAACAACGAACAGGTAAGAATCCTGTTTTATATTGTGCGTAACCTGCAGACTTGTATTATTCTAGGTGTGGACTTTTTTAGTTTGGCAGAAGCAAAAATTGATTTCAAGGGGGGAGAACTAACATTAAATATGAAGCCAATTGAAGCGAAGAATGATAAGCCCCCGCAGCTGGACTTGGAACATTTACAAGCAGAGGAAAAAGAGAAAATCCAAGGTCTGGTAAGTCACTTTGCGAATTTATTTAGTGATGTACCAGGCTTTACGCAGGTGGTGAACCACGACATTGACACGGGGGACGCTCAGCCAGTTAGGCAAAAGCCATATAGATATGATAGGACAAAAGAGGAAATAATTGAACATCATATTAAAGAGATGTTAAAGAATAAAATCATCACGCCAATTTCTAGCAGTTATGCTAGCCCCGTTGTCCTGTGTAAGAAAAATAATGATTACCCGATTACGCACCCGAAGCGGTGGCGTTTTGCTATAGATTATCGCAAGTTAAATTCAGTTACAAAATATCCTGTATATCCGTTGCCGATAATTGAAGAAATTATTCGAAATATTTCGTCTACAAAATACATGACTACATTAGATCTCACGAGTGGCTATTTTCAGATTGGGGTAAAACCCGAGGACGTACACAAAACCGCGTTCATAACGAAATCTGGTACGTACGCATTTCTTAGAATGCCGTTCGGATTATCCGGCGCGCCGGCAACGTTCCAAAGATGTATGGACATCGTCTTAAGACCAGTCCTTGGTAAAAGCACTTTCATATATTTAGACGATATTATAATTACGAGTAGTACTCTAGAACAACACTTACAAGATTTAAGAAAAGTATTTTCATTGTTAAACGAAGCTGGTTTAAAGATAAATGCGTCTAAATGTAAATTTGCCGCAAAAGAGTTACGTTATTTAGGATTTAAAATTTCCCAAAAGGGAATCGAAACGGATCAGTCAAAAATAGTAGCCATTAGAAATTATCCTGTTCCTAAAACAGCGAAGAAATTATCGTCGTTTCTCGGGATGTGTTCATATTACCGGGCTTTCATTAAAGACTTTGCAAAAATAGCTGAGCCACTGCTAAAGTTGAAAAGAAAAAAAGCTAGGTTTTCGTGGTCAGCAGAAGCCAACTTGGCGTTTCAAAAATTGAAAGACGCATTGACTCAAGCTCCCGTCTTAAAATTTCCAGAAGGGGATAAGGGATTAGAGATTTCAGCGGACGCTTCAGATTTCGCGATTGGTGCAGTGCTTTCCCAAAATGGTCAGCCCGTGGCTTTTTTCAGCCGAACATTAAATGAAACCCAAAGAAACTATTCCGCAACAGAGAGAGAAACTCTCGCAGTGTTAGCATCAGTACAGAAATTTCGTGTGTTCTTTGGAAGTTCTCCAGTAACTGTATATACCGACCACGCGGCGGTCACTAGACTCTATTCTGGAAAAAATTTATCACCCAGATTAATAAGGTGGGCTCTCAAATTACAGGAATATAACCTAATAATTAAACATACGCCGGGAAAAGAAAATGTTGTGGCAGATGCTTTAAGCAGAATTAACTTAGATGAAAATGGAAGTGTAATTAAGATAGCCATGTTAACATCCAAAGTATTAGATTCTCGTGAAACAGTAATAGCCGAACTCAAAAAAGATCCGGAGTTCAAAAATATATACAATTATTTGGCCGACCCTGAGAATTTCAATCATCCGGATATTGTGCCGATAAGAAATAGGGCCGAAAATTACGAATTAATTGACGGACTGTTATTCTATACGAAAGCTACTAATGAGAATCATGAATATAGACCGGTTATCCCAGCTAGCATGAGGTTGAATGTATTAGAAGAGTTGCATGATTGTGCCATTTCGGCTCATTTAGGTATAAGAAAAACTGTTCAGAGAGTTCGCGAGGCAGTTTTCTTTCCAGAACTGCAAAAGTTTACTAGGGCGTATGTCCAGTCGTGCCCAACATGTCAATTAAATAATTATGTTAATTTCCGCCCGGCCGGGTTCCTAAATAGTATTAAATCAGAATTCCCAAATCAAATAATAGGCATCGATTTACTTGGACCTTACCCTCGAAGTAAAGTTAATAAAAGCCGATATCTTTTAGTTATAGTGGATCATTTTAGCAAATGGTTAGAGTTAATTCCGTTAAAACGCGCGTCTGCAAAAATTGTAGTAGATTCAATTCTAAATAAGTATATTTTAAAATACGGGGCGCCCCTAAAAGTTATTTCAGACAATGGTCCTCAGTTTGTTAGTAAAATGTTTGAGGAAATGTGTGCAAAACTGGGCATACGTCATCTAAAGATGGTCCCGTATCGTCCGCAGTCAAACATAGCGGAACGGGTGAATAGAAATGTAGTGAAAATAATTCGTAGTTATGTGAAAAACTATCACTCTACCTGGGATAGCCATATAAATGAATTTGCATTTGCCCTTAGGACCGCCAAACACGATACTACACAAAAAACACCCGCTGAACTCTTCTTAGGAAGAAAGATCTTGACCCCCCTAGATAAACTGTTCTTTGTACAGGAAAGGGCAGAAGAATTTAAAATGAGTGATATACAAAAGTTAATACGGGAAGCGACGGAAAATATAGAAATGGCCCAAAGAAAACAGAAATTGTACTATGACCTAAAAAGAAGAGAGGTCAAGTACAATGTGGGAGATGAAGTGTTGAAGATTAAACACAACTTGTCAAATGCCCCAGAGGAAAAGGTGGGGAAATTTTTTCCGCGTTTTGAAGGCCCGTTCACAATTGAACAAATTACGGGGGCAGTGGTTATATTAAAAAGAAATGATGGTCAAACGCTCAAAGCGAATGTGGACCAAATAAAACCGTTCTATAATCGCAGCAAAATGGCTGTATTTAAAGATTCGTTTCAGGATCCGAGGCAATCGACTAGCCAGGAAGATATACGTCAGCAAAAACAGCAGGAACCAGCTACAACGGCATCGAAATGTCAGAAGAAGAAAGCTCCCCCCCAACAAAGAAATAAGAACCAAAAAGGTGGTTTCAAAAGAAAGTCTCACGATGCAGGTGAACAAATCTACGAACGGAATTACGAGCGCACCAAGAGAAGAAAGCAGAATGGGCAAGGGAAGCCCAATGTATCCAAAAGAACTGTGGAATCATCGGACAGGTGCCTGAGAAGCAAGAAACGTCGATTGCAGCCTGAGAATCAACTTCCCGAATACAGCAGGAACCAGGACAAGCAACGAGCAAGGGCCCAGGAGAGAAGGGCCCAGTCCACCAAACGTCCAGCGGAGCAACCTCCTCTACAAAGGAAATTGCCGAGGATACAACGACGGAATTTCAAAAGAAAAAGAGACGAGCAGGCTCCGAAAGAACAACGAAAAACGAGGAAACTGAACCAGGCCACAACTTACTCAAGTTTTAAAGATTGGGCCAAGAAAAGGATGGACGATCATAATAAGATAAGTACAATTTCGTATTCAAAAGTTTAGTTAATTTTTGAGTATACTGCAAGTTGCAGGACTGATTTTACCTCAAGCGAGGTTGACTTTTACGCCAAGTGAGCGATAAGTTCTCATATGGAAAGTAAAATGTTTTGTTAAAAGAAATTGTAATTCTTAAAGATTTAAAATTACTTAATTTTGTAAATAGATTAATTCTGTAAAAGCAATGAATTGCTGAAAAGAATATGTTAACTAAATGATTTTGTACGACGCTTTGTCTAAAGACTTGTAAAATGTCTAGAATGAAAATTCGGAAAATTGAAAAACACGATTTAGTCTGTAGACTATTAATTCAATGTAATTTGATATTTCAAGAAAGTACCTTGAGAAAGGAATAGGAAGCACTTGCTGTAAGCTTAGAAATTTAACCTATATTTCTGTAAGCTTAGAAATTTAACTTCTATTTGCATTTCAGGATTGCTGTGAAATTGTTAATGTGTTATGAAATGTAACAAATAATATTATGCTAGCAATGCACGTTAAGTGCAATATTAATGTGAATGTTGTGTGCAAACTGCGAATTTGTATGCATGAAAAGTTAAAGATTCACTATTTTAGAATGCAAGTGTTAATTAGGCTCTCCACCAAATACACTTAAAGTGTTAGACATAAAGCTAGTGAGAACCTTAGGATTAGCTGGTTATAGGGCGTTTTTTTCAGGTCTCGTATGTCAAGTTCTAACTAATGTTAGTCGATTGTAGGTGGAAGAGTTGAACACCCCCGAACACATAAAAACCCGCAATGGCGGTTTGCTTTACATCCAACACCGGTGAGAGAGCATACGGGGGAAGAATTTAATTGTGCTTGAATGATAATGTGTGTGTGCAAAATTACACAGAAAAAAAAAAAAAGGATTTGTACCACTTAGAATTATTCTGTTATTATGTCATACTAAAGTTGTTTTCCTTCCAGATTTTGCTGGAAGGAGTAAGACTGTTTGAAGAATAAGACTTGAAAAAAAAAATGTTGAAGATTGTTGTTCCAGAAAATTTCGTCTGTATTTTACACAAACATATATTGCCTTGTAAGAGTTGGCCTAAGTTTAGAACAGTGAAATTTTCGACTATTTAGAATTGCTAGTTTTCAACATGGTCCGTTTGGACCAAAGTAGTTTAACTATCGCAATTCTGGCGGGAAGTATGTAAGGTTTTAGTTAAACTAACCAAGTTTATTTTAATTTAAATCTTTTCTATCTCCTCTCTGCTTCAACTTCCTGTCAGAAGAAGCGCGCGTTTTTAGCTTATGCTAATTTTTGAAGTTCAGCCAAGCACTATTTAAGCCAGAGGTAGAAACCTCTCGGTGTGTGAGAGCTTTGCCTCAGATCACGGTCACGCTGCTCAACGTTCGCCTGACCAGCTAGCAGTTTAAATTTATAAGCCATAGTGCTTACTACGTGATTGCATTGTAAAATAAATTAAAGTGCGGTAGTATTTAGTATACCTTGCTACGCACCCTTTTCGGTAGAGGCCAACTTCCGCGAATTGCTCTGCGAAGCAACGTTTAATTTAAGTTCTATTTTAATTCATTTAAATTTATTTGATTGTTAAGTTTGACCAAAGTGTGGTCTGTTACGTTCTGTATCTCTCCCGAATTGGGAGGTTTGTTATTAATAGTGAATTAATAAAAAAAGGATTTCAAATCCCTTTACGTGCAGTTATTCTCCAGCCCAGCAGTTACATCAGAACATAGCGTACCTTCCGCTCCCTGTTCCAGTTCAGGACTTAGAACGTAAGGATAAGAACCCTTGTAAGTAATTCACCATGTTTGCAAAGAGTATACACAGAGCACTAAGTCCTGATAAAGTTTGAGTAACTTTTATTTTATTTTAAAACTTTACTATCATCTCTTATTTTCCACTTCCGGCCAGAATTAACTCGTGAATATGTGTATGCAAATTGTACTTGCTAACGCTTAAGTATTTAAGTTATGGCTTTTTGCCAACAGCGTAGGAAAAGGAGAGAGAGTGAGCCATTTTGTCACGAGTCTTCACGCGAGCTTGCCATCAATTACTATCCGCCTTTAAGGCCAGAGGTTTTAGACTTCTTGGAAAGCTAAAGACACATTGTAGTTTTCCGCAGTTTGCGTACTACAAGCATAGTAATTTAAAAGGCCAGTCTTAGTGTTAGTCATCTGTGTAAAATATTAAAAGTTAGCTCTTATTTTAGTTAGTTAGTAGTCTCATATTTTTATGTTCAGACCACAAGTGGTTGGTCTTTGTATCCCGAAGTGCAGGAGCAACTGTGAAAACTTGGAAAAATAAAGGGTAACCCTTCTAGTCTTGTCGTCTTTGTTACACTCCATAGGACATAGTTTGCATTCAACTCACTGTCCAGTGAGGACACGTCATGTTCGCCAAACAGATAAAAATAAATACGAGTCCTGATAACACAATGCATTTCAAACACCCTTACCTTCTCCAATTTTCGAAACCGGCTCTTTTGGTACGGTAGTGAGTCATTAACCACTACCCCGTTTGGGCAGCACAAAATGATTTGATCTATATATCTTGTTTCACGGAAAACTTAATTCGAAAAAATGAAGTAAAAAACTTATAAACGAAACATTTTTATTCTACATTCCTATTCAATAACTTGAAGCTGCTTCTTCAGTTGAAACACTATGTCTGTTGAAACACTATGTCTGTTGAAACAAACTTGGCAACTGCCGAGCTGCTTATGTTCAGCTGATGATTGTTTTTGGAAAGTTCTTTACTGGATTGGCATAAGTCTGACCACTCTAAAATTTGCTCTTTCGTGTAGTGGAAGTAGAAGAGGGGTTTCGTATACTGCAAATGTGATAAGTTCAGGTAGGGAGGAGGTCCAGAAGAGAATCACTCTCAATTTCATTCTAATTCCACCTCTACCGCTAATTACTATAAACGAGAAATAATCTCAGTATTAATAACAACAATAAAGATTTTTAAATAAAGTTTCACAAGAAAAAAGTGTGCGCAATACTTTAAAAATAAAGTGCTTCACTTTGCAGAGTCATTAGGTTTTTTGATGCTGGAGACGTGAAAAATGAGCAATGCCCTAGTCAGGACTCGAACTTAAACGTCTCGCATACGTGATGAGTGTGCTATAGTTACACCACGAAGGAATGCTGGAAGGAGGGAAAAAATGCCTTATAACTGGTGAGAATAAACTTTTAATCTCGTTTATCTTATTATAAAAGAAGGATGCAACGTAAATCGGTTAATTTAAATAAGTTGATGTTTACTATGTTGATATTAAAGACGCCAGGCAGTCGATATAATGCCTACAAAAGACGACTAAAGGGAATGACACAGTTGGTCATGTAGTACATACAATATAGGGTGTTTCGAAACTCATGGGCAAAAACTTAAGGGGTGATAAAATGTATATTAGGAATGCCCTCACGAGTAAAGGTGCATTCATGTGTGAATAACATATGTGCACTGAATCACGGTGCGCTGCTAGCTGTTGCAAAAACCAACGTGCAAACACGACATGTGGCGCATAATATGCAGGTATCAAGGCCTGTACTTTCTGTACATGGTAGGGATGCAATCCTTCTTCTCCTAATACTCGTACAACAATTGAGTGGGGCACTTTTAGGGCACGGGAAACCTCTCGAAAACCGGACGATCTTCCACTCTTCGAAAAATGTCCTCTACAACTTGGGGCATCCGCACACTCCTGGCACGCCCTGTATGATGCATGCCGGTGACAAAGGATCGCATTTCACACAGACACCGATGCAATCGCTCGAACATTTTTCGGTCTGGCATGTGTCTTCTCAGGAAACGCTGTTTGTACAGTCTTTCAGGTTCCAGAGCATTCCCATTCGCAAGACCATACCCAAAATAATTTTCCTGATTATTGTACGCCGATATGCCTTTTGAAATCCACGTTAGAAATGACGATATGTAAGAAAACTCGCGCTTTATGCTTTCCTTTACTGCGTCGTCCAGCGGTTCACCGCCTTGCTTCCTGCCTATGCACTTTATGGCGAAAATGCTTGTTTAGATCATTTCTATCACCGCTTAAATTTTTATCCATGACTTTCGAAACACCCTGTATAACGTAGTATCAAGACTTAAATCATTATAATTATTTATTGTTCGCAATGTTTTTTACTTTGAGTATACTGTTTTAAAAAGCAGTCTCTTGATATGTTTCGTAGTTGAAAGTTAACAGTAAAATTTTCTTTTAATGAATTTCTAAGTTTTCTGAATTAATATGCGCCTCCTTGTGGTTTTCTTAAGGCAAGCACTTCAAATTCGTCACCTCTTTCCCGGTCCTAAGGTGAGAAATGGACATCAAATATCCTGTGGTATGTGCATCATTTCCACTTAAAAGGAATGGCGAACACTCATAACTGTTATAGATGATGTTCAATGAATTTTCATGTGACAGTCGGGTGTAATAATATGGCGTGGATTCGCTATTAGTTTCATCCTTTATCTCTTTTCCTTCGAGGAATCAACACGTGAAAGTATTATGAAGATTAAAGTTACTAGTGACGGTTACAATCGATTCCTGAAACAACATTTTGCGCCAAGATTACTACAGTGTGAATGCTTGGACAACATCGATCAAGATGGATTACAACTTGAACATTATCTAACGTGACATTATCATTAACAGAACGTGAAAGTTGAACAGTACAGATAGAGCAACCGCTGATACGGGACTACACGCTTAGAGTTATTCGTGCCAGATTTCCTGATGAATGTGTCATCTCAGGAACCTCTCATATAAATGTCCTCCCCTCCTCCCAATCTCAAACCCTGTAACAATTTGTCTGGAGTTTCTTAAAACATCCATGTTTATCAGTGAGATATGCCTTCGGTGTGGAAGCCAACACAAAGCAAATATCTAAAAAATTCCCCATGAAATGCTGAATGCGGCATCTGATAAAGCGATCTTGTGATTTCAGCATGTGACAAACAACGAAGAATTTTATGCTGAGCACGTAACTTTAAAATTTTATTCTCGCAATAAAATTTTATACACTTGAATTCAAAATGTCATACATTACAGCGTTACATTTACCTTGGCAGAAAATTTTTGAACCTGTTTTTTTTTCCCATAAATTTCTTCCTAATGATTAGAATAGCAAGCTTAACAAATTTCATTCGAGTCTATTAATTAGAACAGTCTTCTCATGCCCCCAAGGAACCGTCAGTTTAATGATAACCACTCTTATTGCAGCTAAACACATGTACTGCACAAAAATGATTGTCCGTCTGAATGAGAACTGTTCCATTTCATTAAACGCAGAAATTGGTTTGTATGATTTTGATACAATGTGGGTGTCGTCTTTGTGTTTGCCTCTATGCAGTAACTAACTAAACTTTTTATTGACATTTAAAGAATTACATAAATAAATAAACCTTCATTTTACTTGTACTTTAACTGAAAGTAAATCAGAATCAACCCACTTAAGAAAGCAAAAAAAAATTCTTTATTTTCACAAACGCATTTCGTATTACATATACATTGAGTACCACTTGATGTTACTCTTTCATATAAAGAAAAAATATACATATATAGTGTTATCAAATTTAAACGCATGAACTAGATACAAAGCGTTTATGAAATAAACTAGAACCCTTCTTTTATATTTACATACTTTGTAGTAAAAGCAAAGCGTTAGGTAGTATATCCCAAGCAAGTGAAATGTGCAGCTTATTACATGTTTTCAGCACGTTTATTATAAATTGTTAGACTTTTTATGTATGTGGAGTGAATTCTGCTAGCTTGATTGTGCAAAAGAAGGCAGAAATTTATATAATAAAAACTGATGACAAGAAATGAAAGGCAAACAATATTAGGCAAAAGGAAAGGAAAGTCAAGAACTATATCCTTAACGATTTAAATTTTATAAAAATCTCTCTTTAGGGTTTAAAAAGAAGTGGAGCAAACCTTCTTTCATTAAATACTACTATTGATATATATTTCCAATTAACAAAACTTTAAGATACATGATTTTATGAAAACAGTTTCAACGCTATAAATACACTATCGACTTCCATATGGAATTTGAAAAAATCCAGTCTTCAAAATATTTATGCTTTATAATAAATTAGCTGTAAAATATTTCCAGTAATGATCTAAATTGAACGTAATTAGACCACTTTAGGTACTGAAATCATAAAACAAAAAGTTTTCGCTCTGGTAATTAATTGTTTTCGCATTAGGAAAAACTACACTCGTTATCAAATTTCCAGCTGTCTTTGTATATTATTAATTGCTTATATACCAACGAATTCGGCATAAAGGAACGAAATGTATTTACTTTATCAAAGAATAACGAAGATTAATTTTGTTTTGCACGGAATTTCATACAAATTTTTAATTTTGTATTTATATAAGCCTCCCGCCCGCAAGAGTAAACCTTTTTCATAAAATTTTTTATCTTACATTGAGAAAATTTGTGATTAGAAATTCATGTCTAGAGTTATTATTTTAGAGCAGGTAGAAAGCCCGTGGCTACCTTTCTCTAATACTTTGTACATCACTGCAGCAATACGCAAACAAATGAATAATGATGTTAAGCAATTTTTCAATAGGAAACAGCTACTTGGCAAATTTATTGAAAATGCAAGCAATTCACCTAGTTGATTGTCAAATCTAACTAGATTAAATGCGCAAGTAAGTTCTGAAATATCAAGGGGATAAAAGAATATAAGAAACACAGAGAAGTATAAGAAAATGATATGTCCTAGCATCTTTTTTCATACCTTATATTTAATTTTAGATATTTTCTTCGACCTCCTGGTAAAAGAAAAGCGCAGGAGATAATGAAGAAGGCAAAAGGGATAAAGGAGAAATTTAGACATTTATTTAATTTTAAATTAATTATTATTTCATTTTAAACTTATTAAAGTATATATTTAAATTTCTTAGATCTAATATACGTAAAAGATGTAAATCAAAAGTGTGTAATCGTTACGTATTCTATTGTTATAGATTTCAGTACTGTAGTTAAATAAGAGCTTTCTCCAAATTTTACGCATTGCATTTCTTTAACGAAATAATCCACTTTTTTATTTTCGTCAATAATTGGAAGATGATTTTTATGATATATAGATAAATAAATAAGCATAGCAAAATAACACACAAAAGACGCAAACAAGTGATATGTAAAAGTAGCTCCTTAGCATAAACTTTCATTTCAGAAATTTCTTCTTTTGCACATGTCATTATCTGACTGGTCCTCGTGGCCTTCATTAGTGAGCATTGCAGATCTGGTATTTCGTAGAAATAAATAGAAAATACAAACTCCTTTATGTTTCATGATACAGGGACAGGTTTGGGTTCACTTGGGACGACACTAATCACGAGGTGGAAGTTTCGAAACTCAATACTGAAGGTAAGCATATAAACGAGAAATGAAGTGTACAAAATCCACTCAAATAGAGAACTGCAAAACATGATCCCAAATACCTAAAATTAAAGTTATGTAAGTAAAACAAAAGGCATAGTTAGGTACTTAATGAAGTGTTATAAATCACAATACTCACATTCGAACTATTCATTGTATGTGTGAGATCAATAATGCATTAAAATATACTGAAAAATTGACAAATTAAGTAGGTAAATTAATATTATATATGAAGGCTGATTGTAAATTTCAAGCATGATTTTTTTTATTCAGAATCAGATGACTACGTGAGGTGCTGCATTCGCTTTTCAAAGTATAGTTTTTTTCCCTGAATTACATTTTTACAGCGGTTAATTATTTTAATTTATATTACAATAAAAATATGAAATGTATGGTTCTGTGACATTTCTCTTAGACCTACGGTTGGGGCAGATTCATTTCTTCATCCTAAGCGGAACTCCTTCAACACAACTGTCTTCTCGATAGTGAGGACGCACAGAATGGTTCAAAACTAATTCTGGGCTACACGCAAAGTATTCTAACACTGTTCTACCGACTCAGACAGTGCTGTTGTCCTAGAACATAAACCTCGCATTTTGAGGAAATCTGATTTTCTTTTTCACTCATGGTTGTACGCAAACTGGTTTTCAAAATGCTTGCATGACAGCCACCATTCATGTCTGCGGTTGGCAATACTGACATACGCAATCATCTGTAAGAATGTGCTATGTAGACGCCTTGATTGTGATACCTTTTTGTAGCGCATTTACCACAGAAATGCTGAAGCACCACGAAGTGTTTCATCAAGATATGTATGCCTTAACATTTCAAATGCTGCCTCTCTTCCCGAATTCAATACAAAATTCTATTACACCTCTGCCGTAACTTCACAAAGACGTCTTCCTCGTCTACCACGATAAAAGGTTCTAGATGCTTCCACTTGCTATGATGAAACACTGAGGGGAGATGGCTGTCCAGGTTCACAATCATATATATAAAACTCACCAACCTAGAACAAGGTTATTTACCTCTTATATTGCGAAAGAAAAGTACAAGCAGTCTTGAAATTGTTCAGTCAGTTATTGTATCACTATAAACTTACCTTTATGAAATTGTAGGAAAAGCGTAAAAATATTTTAAATCGTAAAGAACCAAGTGTGAAAAACTAAACATAAACTAATTTCAAGAATTTAAAACAAAATAAATAAGGCTGACTGATTTTTCAATTCAATAACAAATAAGCTGTTATAAAACTACTCAAAGAAATTAAAATGCAGGACAAAACTGTTCTTGATCTTCAACGAAAAATTTTGCCCTTTCAGTATACCGTAAGAGCCTTTCATGAATTATACAAACCAGAAGATGACAGATCAAATCCAAAGAAAATACTTGTCAGAATTGAAGCATTTTTTCAGTAAATGCACTTTGGCCGTGGCAGTTTTTTTTAATAAAAATCTAAACAATGAAACGCAGAAGTTATGAATCATTAGATGTCGTCACTTTTCTAGAACGAAAATGAAATTAAAAACGTAAATGAGAAATCAAAAGAAGACCCCTTCAAAAATTTTAATCAAGAAAACAGCGTTTTTAAAATATTATTTACTATTACTAACTACATTTCAAATTAATTTATTATTAATTTTCGTATTTTGTTTACTTAAGCGAATAAATTTTTCATAATATACCATGTTTTCAATCAATTTTAATACGTTCTTAGTCAGTCAAATTTAAGTTCAAACAAAATCAAAATGAATCACATATCTATAAAGTGAACTAATTCACTTGAAATGCAGACTGACAGACCTATAATGAATTATCAGTTCAACTGTAGCTTCATCATACAGCTGGAGAAAATTTAATATACTATTTATACATGGCAATTTTCGTATGCTACAGCCAGATTGTGACAAACGGAAATATCCTCTTATTTCCGTATTATTAAACACACAGAGAACACAACACTTGCGGACGGTTAAAAAGATACCCGAACTGTAGTCTCAATTGAGAAGCGGGAAATGTGTTCAGTGTAGAAATGACCTTAGATGTTATAAGCAAAAACTGGATGGAAAACTGTCGTTTTGAGACAGTTATTTTCAAGTAAAAGAGTCTACTAGACAAAAGTTAGCTCAAGTTTTTAGTCTATTTATACAGCAGCTTAACAAAGAAATGTTCTACAGCCTCCTTAAAACAATTTTATATAACTTAACGGAAATTATATTGATACGTTTTATTTCATTTAGGCAGAAATTGCAACAAATTAAAATAATTTAATAACCTAATTATGGAGGAAATCATATAACCAAAATATTTATCTCAAAAGGTGTTTAACTAACAATTATTATTTCGAACAATTGCCTTCATAATGTACAAGTCTCTCTCCTTTCGAAACTATATTTGTAGATATATGTAAATTATTTTTTTAAAAAATCTATTGGGCTTTCTAATCTGTTTCAAGTTTGATTATTCAATTACTATAATTTAATATTTTTATTTTGGGAAAGCACCGACAAAAATAAAATGTTAACTGCATTTATTATACCCTACTGTAGTTCCTAATCTTAAATTACAAGTTATAATTAGACCCTTTAATGGCTTGACTTGAAAGCTGTTATTCAGCTATTATATAGCCTTTTAATCATTTTTACTTTTCAAATTAGGTTCCTGCTTTCCTATGGTTAAAGTTATTCCCGTGATAACAACCACCTTTTGGTACCATGTACCATCTTTTGGTACCGTGTACCATCTTTTGGTATTAATTTTCTAACCGATTAACGTCAATAATTCATAACTAAATGCATAATGTCAACTTACTTGGTCTTCAGGCACTTTAAGAGCAGGCACATGAGAATTGATTTTATTCCACCTAAACTGTGACAAAGGGAAAAAGATAACTACTGCAATATTCATTAAGGAAGAAAGTGTCAAAGATATTTCCATGGAATCATATACACTGAAGTAGATATATGCATACATCCGTTTTCCATATAACAAATTACTTAGCTGAACTCATTTATTACCTCATCAACAGCAACTAAAAGGCCGTTTTTAAACAGACTATTGTTATTTATTTTTATTACCTCTCTTATATCGCTATTTATCTCATGTAATATACATGTGTGAGTAATAAATGCAATGATGTAGCACAGTTGTTGACGACGGAGATTTTTCTGTTTGAAGAGATAGTCGAAGACAACCAGCTCTTTTTTTCCAAGCATAATTATAGTAGGATAATTATCTACTAAGCACAGTGAATTACTGAATGCGCCGGAAATGAAGCGAACGCTATTTTAAATTAGAGCATATGGCAGTGATCGCCAAACCGTCGATCGCGAGCTACTGACATCTTCAATAGATCGCGTTACCCATCTTCGGTTCGGGGACAACTTTGGTTGCCTAATCTTGATTTCTCCACTGAGCTGACGCTGACAAGAAGACACTGCTGCAGAGGAGTTGGAATTGATTGATTTTTAAAATGAATTATCTGTAAAATCGCTTTCTTCAAGATATGAAAATATTTGGCCTCTCGTTCCTTAAGAAAAATATACAATTTTGGACCAGGTTTGTTCCAAAGTGAAGGCAATGTCCAGCTCTATATATCTGTGTGAGATTTCTTTTCTGAGTATTATCTACTTATTAAATATAAGTACAGAAACAGACTCATTGATGAACACTCGGACAACTGTATTCGAATGACAGCCACTGCCTATTCTCCCAACATTAAAAAACTTGTTGATGACAAAAAAAAGTTCCATCCTCCTCATTAATGTTAATCAGTCTGATGAAAACATCTGTTATTACATTTATTATTTATTACTATCTACACTTCAGTTTCTTTCTTATTTGCAATTCAATTTCAATTTATATTATATCTTAAAAAAATGCTTATCGAGAGAGGTAACTTTTAAAAAAAAAACTTCAAAGTAATAAAAATATACAAAATTTGAGAGAATAGGTCACTTAAAACACATTTAAAATTTTTAAATACTATCAACTGCACATATTCTGACCATCAGTTTTCATCCTAAAATATTTTTCAGACAAATGGGCTGGTATTTTAATCAGTTTTCAAAATAAAATGCTTCGATATATATGTATGCAATTCAAGTCTGAGATATTAAAATTAAGCAAATGCAATAATATTACAATGATAGAAAACTAATGATAAACGGAAGAATCGGAAAAAAGATAACATATTTTTTAGAACATTAAAAAAAATTAGTTGTGTTTTAAAGATTACAAAATAATACATACAAAAGCTTTAGTTTGTAGGGATTTATATTTATTTTAAATAACCAGTTAAATTTAATTTTAAGTTACTTTCCTATAAGCCTTCATTCCCCTAATTGTCAGTGCCAGAATATTTAAATTTGGTAGCGCGCGGAAGGAATGCAAA
>KK113268.1:0-51699 GCA_000611955.2 Stegodyphus mimosarum | reverse complement strand
CTGGGAAATCTCTGTGCGTGGTTGTAACGCAAGCTTCGGCTTAGCATTTATTGCTGGTTAGACGTGGCTTAATAGCTATTATCTCGCTGCCACTAGACTCATCTATGCGCTGTAGGATACAGGATTGTATGAGCCCTGTGGTTTAATTCTACTACTTGTTACTACCTTCAATTTTGAGTTGATTCTTCGCCCAAACAGAGGTGTAGTATCTTAGCGTCGAGTTGACGCATTGTAAATAATTTAAAGAGCTTAATAAAGGGTAGTTTTAGCCTTTCTTCGGTGCAGTCACTACTCTCCAGATTCTACACAAGAGACAGACAGTAGACCGTTACAAATTTAAAATCTCGGAAATGCATTATATCTCAGAGAAAATATAATCATTAAATATAATGTCACAAATTTCAGAATCTTCTGACAGAAAGGATACGTAAGAAGAGGAAATTGAGCAATACAATGGAAAGGGCAAGCCTTAACCTGCACAGATGAATTGGTATCCCAGGTGTGCGATAGCTAATGAAGGTTTGCAGAAACACATAGAGCATTGCCAGAGTGAAATGGATACCTGCAGCTAACAAATGAGCCCACAGAACTGTCGACATCTGAAATTTTTTAAATTATAACAATTATTACAGGGAATCCAAAAATATTATGAATATTATGAATTCTTGGTATAAAAACTAATAAATAAAATAAGCTCAAACCAGTCCATGGAATAATAGCATGTTAAAAGTGACAATAAATTTAGAGAATTAATACCAAAACGAACGTATATGATGTGCACACATACATAATCTTTAGGGAACATTATCTTATAATCTGATGCAGAGAAGCATTACATTATTCCCTGAATTTTTCTTTTTTACTTTGAATTATCAAATTCTAGCTGTTCCGAAAATATTACATTTCCCCTTTTTGGTATTAATTCTCGACACTGAATGGAATTAAATAATTTGATTTCTTTTCTCCCTTTTCCTGAATTATATATATATGTAACACATCAAAATATGAAGGAAAATTATTAAAAAATTAAATTTTAATTGGAACAAATTTTTAACTCAATTCGCATAGGAACCTTTAAATTCTTAATTTCAATTAAAATACTTACCCTTCGCTCTGCGTCACTTATCTGCAGTAATCCGCATTGCGAAAACTCTTGCCCAGTCTCTAGCCAGAAGTCAAACAAAGAATTTCCGAGCTATAAATACTTCAACTGCATTCTGCGCACTCCCTTTTGCCCCCTACATTTGCGTGCTAAATGACATCTCTTCGCTTAGTCGCATTCTCTGTTGTTTAAAATGCAACTGCGTATATACAATTGTGCGGGCGTGTTTAGCAACAACCTAGTACTACAAAAATCAAGAAAAAAAAAAGTGTGTCTAAAGAATTGTTCCTGTTCAGAAATAAAAGTGGATATTTAGTGTTCATGATGGCTACAGCTGATTGCAGCTGCGTCGTGATGCATAGTAACGGTATCGCAACCACGACTACTACTTAATTGGTTCTCTCATTGTACTATTTCTAAAATATCACACATACATATTAAACTGGGAAACGAGGTTGGAAGCCCTCCTACATTCTTAAAATAGTAGCCTCGTTTTTCGTTTTCCATTTTTTTTGTATTTTTATTTAATTTAAAGAAAACTTTTAAATGATTATTTTCCCATATTAATGTATTAAATATTGCATTAATCAGACTAATCATTGTTCATTCTCAGTTTACTGAAATATTAATTCAATTATTTATAAATTTACTAATGGTAAATTAATGAATAGTGCAAGAATTTTGAAGGCGTAGAATGCTGCTATGCCAATCCACAATGAGTAGGAAACTGGAAGCCGAGCCAAATTAAATCTTCATTTTATTTCAGTAAACACGTCGCTGCCATAAGCAACCTGTCACATTATTTATGCCTCAAAATGTTTATAATTTTTATAACTTTGCAGTAAGAAGGAAGCAGAAGACAGCAGGCCAGATAGGCCGAAGCGTAGAAAGCGAGCGCGTTATGTTCAGGATGAAATCTAATTCAGACTGAGTTAGTTTTGGTTCTCAATGCATTTTGATTGGATAATTAACACTGCTGCAAAATTATTATTCGCTATTTGAGGTTTAGTTCCATTTTACACATCAGAATTATGTAAGAGTCACATGATATGGATTAGTCACGAAATGAAGCACAGCAAAGAGAAATTACTATTTTTAGAATACAGAGGAGAAATTAATTTACGCTACTAATTTAAATTATAATTTATCTTTCACTTATTTTTTATTTTTCTTAGACACCCACATATATACATATATATAAAATAAACATAAGTTGAAAATTTTCAAATTAAGATGATATATATCACGTAGGAGTAGGTTATATCTTAACGATTGATTTAAAAAAAACTCTCCCAAATTATTTTAATTTCAACTAGTTTTCTTAATTGGCATTTTATTTTTCTAGATATAATTCAGAAACGCTGCTGTGCTAAAACTTCTGTGGCTGCTCCATGAAACAAGACCAAGGAATTTTCCACAATTTTTTATATTTTATATTTACATATTATTTTATTGAATTGTTTCTGTTTCAGTTTTGAAGTTTTTGTGCTTTGTTTTAATTGTTGATATGTATATTTCTTGTTATTCTAACAGGTTGCCCACATCGATGATGCCCCTCTTTGATCTAATTTTGATTTAGTTTTTATCTCTTGATTTTGTGCGAGAGGTGTGTGTGTATATATATATATATATATATGTGTGTGTGTGTTTGTGCGTGTGTAACAGAAGTTTTCCCAAAGACGAATTGAAAACCTATGCATCTATGCATATTCTACTTTTATTTTAATTAAAGCCCACTCTAAACAATGAACTGTATACAGTTCACGTAAATGTTTGAAAATTGAATTTTTTTTACTGTACCCATGTATTAAGTACTACGAGGGTAAGTTGAAAAATAAGTTTTCCCTGTCGACTGTGGTCAGAGTTGTGTATGAAAGTCAAAAAATAGAATGAGACATTAAAGATATGGCATACCTTTATTTTTTCACATAGGTACCAAGTACATTGAGACATTTGTCATATCGCTTGATAAGCTTCAAAAAGCCCTCCAGGAAAAAATCAGGGCTTTGCATATGGAAGAAACGTTGAATGGCTTGTTTCACTTCAGTATTGCTTCCAAAGCGCCTTCCCCCGAGATTTTTCTTCAAAGCCGGAAACAGATGGAAGTCGCTTAGTGCGAGATCAGGACTGTATGGCGGATGGTGTAGGCACTCCCAACCAAGAGTTGCAATATTGTTTTGCGTTGCCGTCGCCGAATGTGGTCTGGCATTGTCATCCAACAGCAGAACGCCAGATGTGAGAAGGCCAGGCCGCTTTTTCCGAATCGCCTCTTTCAATTTCGACAGGGTGTCACAGTAGCGCGTAGTACTGATGGTTCCAACCTCCAAAAAGTCCAGCAACAAAACTCCTTGTGCGTCCCAGAAAACTGTGAGGAGCACTTTACCTGCAGAGGGAGTTGTCTTGAACTTCTTTCGGACAGGTGATGACGGATGTTTCCACTCCATAGATGCGGCCTTCGATTCTGGCATGAAATGATGAACCCACGTTTCATCCTCCGTCACAATCCGAAACAGAATGTCATT
The DNA here is from genome assembly GCA_000611955.2 of Stegodyphus mimosarum. Taxonomy (NCBI): domain Eukaryota; kingdom Metazoa; phylum Arthropoda; class Arachnida; order Araneae; family Eresidae; genus Stegodyphus; species Stegodyphus mimosarum. The sequence continues at coordinate 48,075 of KK113268.1, read as the reverse complement.
GCCATCTTCATGGTAACGCACGAGATATTCCAGGCTGACCCCCATGCGTTGTTCCTTGTGTGTCGAGGTCAATTGTCGGGGCACCCATCGTGCTGACACTTTTCTGTATCGAAGAATGTCGTGGATGATGTTTTGAGCTCGCTCATGTGAGATTCCAAGTTCTTCCGCTACTTCATCGATGGTGATACGCCGGTTCGCTCTAATCATGTCATCCACCTTCCTGACATTTGCATCTGTAGTGGCCGTGCGCGTCCGTCCAGCTCTCGGTATGTCCTCCACTTGCTGACGTCCATCACTGAATGTGTGACACCATCTCCGCACCATTTGCTTCGACATCACACCTGGCCCATAGACTTCCACGAGGCGGTTATGAATTTCTGTTCCTGATACTCCACGTGCCCATTCATAGCGGATAACCGCTCTCACTTCCTCCTTTGACCACGAATTCAAAACGCACCTTCTCTCCATACCTACCGGGGCTCAAATGAGAGGCTGGTCTCCGCTTTGCGCAGGTACTGCAACAGCGCCATCTGCTTGATTTGCAGCGACCTCTACCCAATGGTGTATCGGTGACTTGCGCGTTTTCCTGCTGTGTCGCCTTTCGCCCATAGCCATTCAACGCTTCTTCCATATGCAAAGCCCTGAATTTTTCTTGGAGGACTTTTTGAAGCTTATCAAGCGATATGACAAATGTCTCAACGTACTCGTACGAGAATAATAAAATAAAGGTATGTCATATCTTTAATGTCTCATTCTATTTTTTGACTTTCATACACAACTCTGACCACAGTCGACAGGGGAAACTTATTTTTCAACTTAGCCTCGTACTTTCCAGAGATATTTTTGAATTACCAATGCCCTCAAGTTAGCCCAGTATTCGCAAGCATTATTTAGCACGGATTATCGCCCCGCCAGTCACCGAGTGGTTAAAGACGACTGAATACTAGTAGTAGTTACTCTGAAGTTCGATCCCAGGCGAACGGGCTCTCTTTTTATGAGTGTTTTTTCGTGATTTTTCCCCATGTGAATGTGAATACGAGCCAGTGTGCCTTAGAATGTCCTCCGTGAAGGTATCTCTACCCTTAAACAGATAGCCTTCCTATGGTTTGTCTGTATTCAAATAACCTAACCTAAGTACGTATAATAAGAAGTTCAGTTGGAATCAATGCAGCTCAGATTACATCAAATGATGCATCACATTGTTATTAGATTACTACTTTTTTTTCTTAGCGCACAAAATAAGGCATACGGTAATTAAAAAAATTAAAACTTGGGAAAAGGAAACACTTCCTTGTAACTGGTAGATAGTCAACATGTAATACATACCGGAAAGGCTGCGACACCAGCAAGTCCAGCCATAGATATTAAACCGATAGCAAAACCAAAATGGTTTAACTTCTGAAGTTTTGCATCTGCAGCTTTGAGAAAATATGTCATAATCAGATGCCGATAACAGATGACGATGGCACCTACAAAAAGAATGCACATTAATCGTTATATCATACAGCATATACCAATATAAATTTTAATAACATTAATAAGTAGCTGAATCAAAGTACCTCATTTATCAGCCTAAAATTATCAGTAATTTCTAAGCCACTCACTTGTAAAAAACAGAACTTCAGGAGCTGCATTTCAGATATTTTAGTGTACGGCAGGCATGTATTGGAATTAAAAAAATGAAACTAACCTTGGATAGAATGTCATATTAAGTTCCACGAAGACCAAAATAATTTCATATTACTTACTTGTAAAACATTAGTCACAACGTTCCTGAAAATCAATACTTATGTATTACTCAGGCGGTACCAAACTAATTAGGCGTTTGCAATACTTGGTCTCAAGAATCTGTTCCAAACATTAACTTATCAATGGTGCAATCTTTTCAGATTTAGGAGCTTCCACTGAAGCGAATATATCATTACGTGTCGACAACAACTAAAAGATCCATAGTTATTAGAATATTATTAAAGATTTGTCATGTCATTTAATAAAAATATCATATTATAATGGATATCTTTTCGTTAAAAGGAGAAAGTTTGATGAACTGGCTATACTAAAGAGCGATTGTAAGACCTAATCTACAGTTGATACAGATATTTCTTAATCTGGAAAATTACGTATTCATACATTAGTGAAGTTCCATTCATACTTAAATGGAATGAACTAAATGATTTGAGAATTAGTCCACATCTGGAGCATTATTTCTCAAGATTCATTATCCGCGAATTGTATGCGTCTATACTACATCAGGTAACCGCTTGTATGAATGTCAGGAGGTATTAAAAACACAGGACTTGACTAAAGCATACCGACTTTTCCCCCTTTGTTATTATTTTATCCAAATAAATGGCCCAAACTCTAAGATCGCGATGATGCAGTTTCTTTTTCGTATACTTTGCATACACCAAATTTCATCACTCTTTAATTATTCCTAATAAAAGAATCTCTCCTCTCGATCAAAGAATGTATGCATACTGTGGAATAAAGCGGTGAAATAGCATATTATTCAGTTTAAATTTTTGTTATAGCATAATAAGAGATGTTAATAACTTCTTTACCTATTATTTCCTTTATTTTTTAAAAGCGCAACAAGCCTCAATTTGCCGAAATGGCATGACTTTTAGCATAACCTACTAAATCTGAAAAATGAATAGATATAAAAGGAAGAGTGTGTCTGTGTGTGTATGTGTGCCTTTCGTTCGTGCTGCGCGTAAGCTAATAGAACCAGGGCTACGAAAGTTGGTACACAAGGTGCATCTAGACAAGAGCCAGTGCACCCCGAAGAGATTTTTTTTTTTTCAAAATTCGAATGAGATTTTTTATTTTATGTTTTTTGATGAAATCGCATCAAATCGATGGCACGCAGCCATTGTTGCTGATATCAGCACTGTTGCCACTGAGGTTGCCAAATGAGGGCAATAATTCTGTGCAGTTTTTAAATTTAATGTTTCTCTTGGATACCGGACGTTTGTCGAGGGGTACTAGGATACGACGTTTGTTTTCCGGTACATTTAAAAGCTAGACGAAGGCTGGCCGCATGGCAGCCAGGGGAAGTTGGTTAATTTATTTATTTGGCTAATTAATATTTGTATTAAGGGATATTGCTTATTTCATTGTAATTTTTTATACGTAATACATTTTTATTGATTTGTTTTTGGATAAAGTTGTTCTGCAGAGTAAAATTCTGTGCAGTTTTTAAATTTAATGTTTGGTGTTCCCTTTAGGCATTTTTCCGTTACATTTAATAGCCAGACGAAGGCTGGCCGCGTAGCGGCTAGTAGTACATGTTTAGTATCAAAAGATGCAGAAAATGTTATTAAAACTATTTTCCCTTCCTACACTTTTATTAATAAGAGATAAATATAAGCTTAAGGAAGTTTAGAAGAATTTTATAGGAAAGTATTTAACACAGCATTATTTGTCATCAGAAGGCAGAAGAATAATTTTAAAAAAACATTTAAACAACACAGCATTCCTTATAGTTAGTTTCTTTCAAAATCTTTCGTGCTGTGAATAAATTTAGAATGCTAATAATAAGGAAATAAATTATAAGAAAGAAAAATTTGGAAAATTCATTTATTTTTTGCAAAATAGAGAATTGTTGTAAAGCTAGAAAATTAAAGCTCGAATTACTTTTTGAAAAGGATAAACTGAAAAAAAAAGCATTGAATGTATTTAACTCATGAATTTAACTAATTTAAATTGAATGAATTTTTAATAATTGAGTAAATATTTTTAAAAAAATAAAAATGACACATGGATCAAATATTAAAAAAAAAATTCCATAACAAATGATGACAGAAATTTTAAAATGATAAACAAACTGCAGCTTTCCAGAATACAAAACACTTTTCTTAAAAATCATTACTCAAAACATACAGAAGAAAAAAATATTAATTATTTTGAGTTAACATTAAGAAAGTAAAGAATGTGGAGTGAACAGCAATGTCTTTTAGAAGTTAAATACTACCTCAAAAGTATGGCGAATCTGTCTCACGAATTTTAATAAAAAATAGAAGAGGTGGCCTGTAAAAGTTTAAAAATTTCACGAAACCAAAGCAGAAGGTGCAACAAAGTGCGGCTAGTACGAAAATGCATTACAAGAAGGTAGAAATATAGCCCCTCTTGCATTTTTCCCCTCCCTTTTTTTACAGAGCGGAGAGGGGGAGTTAAGTATTTAATTCAGCTTTTTCTCCGATAGAGAATGGCATATCATACTCACAATAATGATCATAGTCGTAAGCCTTAAAATCTTACATGCAAGAAACCAACTGCGTAAATTAATTAATTGTTTAGGATATTAGTCAATAGAAATAGTTTATTATTTAATACCAGTTTTCATGCACTTTTCACTGCCAGCGTTATTGTCGGTAACGTTTAGTATCTCTGCCACTGAAAATTAGAATGAAATGTTTCTCTTTCGTAAAAAAAAAAAAAAAGGTTCTTGTCTTCGCTCTATCACAGGTTTCAAAATATGAAAGGTCCTTACAAGAAATGCAGTAGTTTATTTTTATTAATAACATTACCTTTGCCTCATTATTACATCATCTTAACATCGCACGTTAATATTATTGTGCTCCGAGGAGTCGATGTAAGGTCCTAAAGTATATTACTGTTTATTAAATTTCAGATCTACATGCAAAATACAAAAAGATGTAATAATAAAATATATAAACTCAGTTTGGCTTGCTCTAAAAGGCTATTTTAACTTTCTGCATTGCCGGATGAATTCTCGTCCTTTCTTTACGTTTCAGTACCAGAACACTAAGTAAACACAGCAGTATAAAGAAATTAAGGAATTTATTTGAACTTCAATTCGAAGTTACAGAGTTAAAAAAATTAAAGAAATTAACCTTCACTTCTTGTGGCTGAACGGACAACAATGATTCAGATTTATTTGTAAGTCAAAAATTTAAGTTTAAAGGCCTAATAATCTGTCTCCTCAACTCACGATTACTTACACAATTTTCAATCAAAGATACTGATCAACTGGCAGCAACAGCTCTAAAGCCAGATATTACCAGAGAATTTCATCATGGCAGAATGATGTCGCTAACTCGCTTTCACAAACTTAGTTTCTCGACTTTATTTAAGATCCATTTCATTTACCGATTCTGGTAAAATAGATGAAACGGTGTAAGTTCAAGAAAGATTAAGCATAAGAAATAAACACGTTAGTTAAAAAAATAAATAACCTCCAATATCACCGAAAGTATTGCTAGAATATTCACTTAAAAAAACGAATTCCATAATTTGTTTTTCAAACTATGCTCTAAATATATAAATGTGCGATGGCAGGAGCAAACAAAAACACAGTCAGTCAATGTTGGACGATCAAAGGAGATCCCTGTTGGGTGACAAAATTATTCTAAAATTGCACAGTAAATAAAAGTAGACTTTCGGCCACATTTAATTAAAAATGTATGAAACTCAAATATGTCAATGACTAAAGTGTTTTTTATAAGCCGAAGTGGTTAAACAAACAAACTCCATTCTCATAGCGTAAAACTACCCGGAATATCCCTATTAAAGTTTTCGAGGATTCTATATACACATTGTTGAAACGAGCTGCATATCTTAAATGCACACGAGGAAATTTTCCAAAAGATACGGTTTACTTCAAATAAATATAAACACAGAAACGAGAATTTCATGTTCCGATTCATATGAATAAAATTCGAAATTTTGTACCTCCCGAAATCCAGTTTTACAGGTTTCATAAAAATAACTTTTGCGCATTGTCTAAAAACGATTTTATATAATTTTGGATATTTTTCTTAAAGCCAAGTATGCATATTACGAACCTTTCGTTTTAAAAGTCTTTAATAGGATGAGGGATAACTTACTAACTGGAATTTTCTTCGCCAAATGGCTATATAAAAATTAATTTCCTACATTTTTACTCAAAAATACAATGCGACCAAAATATTTCGTAGTATGAAAGTCTGTTTTATTTAATTATTTTTTAAACTGTGACCACCGATCTATGACTTAACCCTGTTTTAAGAGATATTTATTTGCGCAATCTCTGTAACAATTAGCGGCGCAATTTCTTTCAAATCTAATCACGCAATCTCTTTTTAACTTCCTGTATACAATACTAACAGACATTCCGTTATCCCTATTTCTACTTTTAGTAAAAGCTTCATTTCAAATCTCAACTCAGTTCTCAAAAGCTGTCAAATTTGTGTTGGTACGCATTTCTTGCTGTGAAATGTACTTAGCTGCGAAATTGAATGTCATGATTCATGCACCATATGGTAGTTTTCCCTCTCTCTATTTCGTATTGTTTTTAATTCAGCGTAATGATACTAAATTCCACTCTTCCTTTCGCAACACGCGTTGCTGCAAAAACGTATAATTCATACTTTTCGCCTTTAAATCTCATCTAGAATGTGCCTGCCATTACTCCTGTCCCCTCATTCAAGTTTTACCTATTATTCCCGTAGATAATATTTCCGTACTTCATTCAGTTGCAATCGTGACATAATATTATGAGTATCGATTGCATTATATGTTTCATTATGCACGACTGCTTGTGTTTTCGTCTGTTGCTTTGTTTTACTATAATTGCAAAATTTAAGTAATTTTCCAATATAGAAAATACTTATATTGAAATGAAATTTGCTTAACTATTCATCATATAAAATACTCATGAAAAAAGGTAACTCTTTTTCATGAATAATAAAACTTCAGCGACAAAAATGTGTAAATGAATAAAGTCAACTTCCGATTTATGGGGATAATATCATAGGCAACAGCCACGATTAACTCAAAAACAATGGTAATTTGATGGCAGTTAAAAACACAAGAAATATAAAATTAACCCATTCACTATAATTTACAGAAAAAAAAGCTATTAACAATTCATCTGTATTTTCAAGCAGTTTAATACGGAAAATAAATTCATTTGGTCCCATAAATTAAATCAGTCTTCAAAACGAAAAGAACATACTGTAAGTTGCGAGAAGATAAACATCATTGGAAACGAGGGCTCAAAATTATAAATAACATTAAAGAACATTGTTTATCAGACAACTTAAACCAAGTCATGGAGTTTAAATTTACTAGCTTAAAATATTCGGTTAGAACTTTTTGTTTTCTGGTTGGCATCATCAGTTCATCTGACTGACATCATCTACTATCACTGCTGTTATCCCATGCATGCTTTTTTTTTTCTTTTTTTTTTCCTGTTAGTGTTTTTCGTAGACAGTTCTGTTTTGTGTATATGCTTTTACACCTAGTGATGTTTCGTCTAAAAATTCCTTCCCCCAATCGACGGAATTCCTCCCTTTCATGCTCTCTCTCACCCTCTGATACTCGCCCAAATCCCTTCTAGCCTCCCCAGCGAGGGGTTATCTGCCCGATAACACTCGCTTCTCTCTCATTCGTCCCAAGCCACGATTGTTTTACGTTTTTCTGCTCATTAAACTGCTCTAAGCGTAAATTTTTTTAAATACTTATTTGCATAAAACATTCTACATAACAATACAGGGTAAATAACAATATTTTATACCATATTATTTACATGGTTACCGTTTAGACTAACCATTTATATCGTAGGGTTTTACTTTATTTTACTTATATTTATTTTCATTTTTAAGACAACTTTCCTTTACTTCCTCATGTTTTTTACCTGCGCTTTTCTACCAGAATGAGTTTCCACTTTCACGCTTCATGCAAAATAGAGGAGAAACTGCTATTTAAGCTGAGGTCTGAGGCACTTCAGCTAGATACTTGGTAAAGCAGGTTCATGGACACCTGACCAAGCAGGCTATAGACTTTTTTTTTCACATTTAGAGCATTTCAGTGATGCTACTGATTGGTCGTTCAACTGCCAATAAGAACTCAAGATACGGTTCATATCCAAGCGAACTTTAAAATTACTCGGGACTTATAATGTATATTTTATTCTATCATTATGTGTTTATCTTATGCGTAACTGCAACTTCGCAGAGTAAAAATGCTATCAGTGGATATGCTATATAATTGCTTTGCTAAGTCATCAAATAATACTACTCTTTACTACGAGCAGCCACTCAGCACGACGTGCACAGGTTTTACCATGTAGCGGATTTAAGATGTTTAAAAATAAGATTACCTAGGGGCTACGTAAATTTATGGAAGTAAAGGCGAAGACTCACTACCAAGTTTAGATTCAAGATCCAATTTCAGTTAAGAGCTAGAGAGAGAGAGAGAGCTAGCGAAAGAAAGACCGTTTTCCGTCATTTGGTCACGTTGTTGCCACGAGTTAAAGCTTGCTAGTTAACGGCCGTATTTATTATTACGTGCCTGTTTAGTCTACATCAGTGACTTTTAGATAAGAGCCAGCTATGCGGTAACAACCGTGTGCTGCGTAGACTGTTTAGTTCTATTTACTCGTAGCTTAATTTTACATTTTCTGTTTTAAGTTCAAGCCAAAAGTTTTGGCTTCCTTTACGCCCAAGAGGGGCGTCTACAAATATCTTGAGTTCAATAAAAAGGGTAAGTTAACCCTTCTTCGGAGTTGTTATTTAGACACAAGAATTTAGCAAATAGTCGCTGCATAGTTCTACCAGGTTCTGGCAGTTAAAGAACTTGCAGTTGAATAATTTGATGCAATTGAATAATTTCAGTTTTAAGGCAATTTATTCCTATAGCCTTATTCTTCATGTAACTCGCAAATTACGATTTGAATTTATTACATAACTATGAATTAATTATGTTGCTCTTTCATAATAGCTTAAAAGAAAAATACTTTTAAGACAGCTACTAAAAGTCTGTAGTGACCTACTGGTAGTTTACGATCGAAATTTTTGCTTTGTTCTAGATCAGTGGTTCTCAGACATTTTTGCTCCATGTATCCCTTTCACCACTTCTAGAAGTTCACCTCCCTCCTCCTTTACAAAAATTGAAATATATATATGCATTTATTTAGATTCAGATTATTTTTAACGCGTTTTATAAATTAAACAACAAAAAGTATAGAAAATGTAGGCAAACACCAAAACGGCTTCCATTTTCTTACCTCTTCCTGTTTAGCAATCGGTAGACGTCTTGGATGTTGCTTGATTGGTGGAAGATCCCTTGTATCAATTAATGCTGTGCGAAACTGATTCTGCTTACATCAAAAGATGTGCCGGGAAAAACACCTTGAAATTCTTGAATAGCACGTTCTGCAGAACTCCTCTCTTCATCGCTTAATTATGAGTTCTGCAATAACTCCAATGTTAGTCTCTCCAACGACACAGAAACTGGAGGACTACTGGTTCGTTTAATGCGGGTCACTGGAGAATATGCCTGCAACCGCTTCGCCTTTCCTATTGATTTTCGCCTTATCACTTAAGTTGGCAACTCTCACCGGGATGGCGGTCCTCGATAGGTTGACGAGTGCGAAGGGTACTAGTACGGCTTTTGTGCGTACTAATAGCTTCGCACTCGTCAACCTTATTCTTAGGATATTCCATTATACGCCCCCGGAAATTTTTGTTTTCACCTATGGATGCAGGTAGAAAAATTCTGTTCTTGCTGGTACTGTGGTATCATCTTGAGCTATGATTTAGATGACAGATTTTTAACTTCTTTATCTTTAACTTCGAACAGGGTCAATGTCCTGAGAGACATACTGCAGCTTATTATTTTTAAAGTCCAAGGAAAAATTGTATTACCTTAGAAAGTCTAATTCGAGTATGCAAGGGTCTGTCACATATGCGGTGTGATGGTAGGCGGAATTTTCAAACGTGATGTTAATGTTTAACTTTGCATCGATGTCGATTTTATTCCCAGACACACTCTGGAGGGTGATGCAGAGCAGCGTCTAGATGGGTTTGCCTTCTAATTATTGAGCCAAACCTTCCCGAACGTCGTAATATTGGCTCCCGCATCGATGTTCATATTGCAAAGAACTCGACTGATATGTCCTATGATGAAGAGTCTATTACTGCCGCCTCTCACTGCAGAAATCTGAAACGATTTAAAATGGGACTTCTCAATAACTGGCAAACTCAACCCCGCGAGATGGACACTAATTAATTTTCCCTCCTCCTCGTTGGGACTGGTCTTAACCCCCGTGTCTTGGGGTGTTTTGCTGTTCCTTCGTGCCAGGCCTTCACCACCGCAGTTCCAGAAATTTATAATCGGCTTGTTGCCACTCATATTCAGCCTCACGGCATTGATTTGCCTGGTTAAATTATCTAGACGAGTAGTCACTTGATCCACTGGCTCTTGGACATGGGTAGCTCTGATCAGTCACTTGATCCACTGGCGCTAGGACATGAGCAGCTCAGATTGGGTGGCGGACTTTACGGTTTGCTTTCTGGGCTGCCTCAAATTTCATAGTGTTCACTAAAGCACTTTTTAGATCTTTGACATACGCCATTCGCACGGCTTTCTGTATCTCAGGATCCCGGCTGCCATCGATGAAGTACTGCAGGGACAGGATTTCTCTTATTTCTGTTAGGCAGTCCAAAAAATACGAGGTGAGACTGCTTTCAACATCAGTGTAGAGCTCCTGGAGTGTTTCCGTGGGTTTCTGTCGGCGAAATTTTAACTGAAGCTCTCACTATGGATTTATTCAAGTTGTCAATTTCCTTGGCGACAGCAGACACTTTTTTTTCAGTTTACTGTTCAACAGCAGAAACTCTTCCTTTTCTCCAATTTTATTTCAACCACGTCTATTCTGCCTTCCACTGCTTGCGATTTGTTTTCTATTATGGCAGTATTTTCTCTTTTCATTTGCTCTTGACTTGCTTCAAGCTTTTCTTGAACTGACTTGATGGAACCTGTCATCTTGTCTTGGTCCACTTTCATCTCTTCTTTAAAGGATTTGATGGCCTCTTTCATTTTCCTTGGAATACAGCAAAAGTTGTCACCAGCTTTTTTAGCTGCTCATCTATTGCTCTTGACACCAACATTCTGACACCAAAAATTGCTAACTGCATGCGGGCTAGTAATTGATCGAACGCACACAGAACAGATGAAATTTATTTTCCAAAAACACTTTAGAGTTCTGTTACTTGTCACACAGAAATACTCATATAGCTTTTCTCAGTATAACAGTGAAGAATCAGTGGTTACCACCTCAGAATGTTAAGAACATTGAACACAAGATAAGGCAAAGCACATTAAAAAGTGAAAGCTCGCCCGGTGATCTCTCAATACTCTGAACTAAAACTAAATTAAACTGATGCTTTCTTCGGTCTTCTATAGCTTTCTCCCCACCGACAAGAAATTTCCAGTATCTTCGATTTTTCGAAATTGCTGGAGGACACACACAGTTACAGTTACATAGAGCCGGATACAGTTAGTTTTATATACAGATCAGACCAAATTCTCGCCAAGCTTGCCGACCTTTGGCGATAAAAATTACTCGCCCAAACCATTGCAGTTTGGCATTAATCTTGGTGAGATTAATGATCTCGCCAATTTGGCGGCTATGCTTCGCTTTCATGTTACATTATACAAGAGATACTAAAATTTTCATACAATTTTGCTCAAATTATTTACATATACACAAAATTCGTAATAATATGATTCACGAAACAGCAAAAAATGCTTTAAAAATACGCATACGATTTATTGTTCAAACGAATTTTATAAAATGCTTATACTGAAAATAGCTTCTTCCTCTGCCATAAATTAGCATTTCGTTTTATATAAAAACAACACACTTGATGGTAATGAAAATAAAAGTCAACTTACAAATACACAATGAAACTATAATTAAATCTTAGTTACCAGGGCAAATAGCCTCATTTTGTAAGTTTGTGTAATAATGAATGAATTGTTTTAGTCTGTGTAACATCTTTGTTAGTAAACCATCAGGAGCGAATAAATAAATATTTATCGAATATGAACTTGATTTGTGTTTGTGATGTCAAATAAACGGCTGTACTCGCCAAGAAGTTAATATAACTGCGTGATGGAAATTAAATACTTAACTTAGTTCGTAATTCTTGTTTACCTAATTTTGTGCGTGATACAAATTAAATATTTAATTTAGCTCCTTAACGTAAGTCTTCTGTGATGCAAAATGAACTGCTTAATTTGATTTCGCATCACAGAAACCCATCAAATGCCGAGGAGTTAAGACTGCTTGAACTCTACAGTGCGACCTGGGGATAAATCCAAGAAAGTGGGCTGTCTGTATAAGTATTGTCACGGTTTTTTTCCACGTGCAACGTGAATACAAGCCAATTTCCCTTCGAAATCCCTCCATGAAGACATGTACGTTATGTATAAGTATTTTCACGGTTTTTTTCCACGTGCAACGTGAATACAAGCCAATTTCCCTTCGAAATCCCTCCATGAAGACATGTACGTTATGTATGTATGTACTCCATGAAGACATGTACGTATAAGTGGGCTGTCTGTATAAGTATTTTCACGGTTTTTTCCCACGTGCAACGTGAATACAAGCCAATTTCCCTTCGAAATCCCTCCATGAAGACATGTACGTATCAATTACATCGAAGCAGTCGTTGCCTGCTTCGATGTAATTGATTAAACAAATAAACTTGCATTGAGAAGATATACAAGTAATACAGAAACACGTTTATACTGAAGAGCTCTGTATGTGTTGTAAAAAATTGAATATGCAAGTATTCACACGATAATACTAAGTGCATTTTTCAGAAGTTGACACAGCAGCTAGGCGTACTTTTCCTATTGTTAAATCTTTGGCAGACATCAAATGATATGAATGGAGTGAAAAACTGTCAAAATACTGAATACATTCAACATAAATTATATATTAATTAAAATAAATATACTTTTTGCAAGGCTTAGTAGAGTTTTGACGGGCACAATGTATACTGGTATTCTAAAAGATACAATTCTGTTATTTTTCAAAATATTAAAATTCAAATTCTACGTGCATTTGAATGTCTAATTTCGATACACTAAGAAAAATATTCAAGAACAATGATTATCGTTTAGAACTCAGCCCATGTTGTAAATTGTGAAACTTTGCTCAAGTTAGAAATTCCAAAATTAAGCTGCGCTATTAAATATAATTTAAATTTTTATTAAAAAGAAATATGAAATACTTTGCACAGCAGCTGAATAAATACAAACGTTTCTCATCATTCTTCACTTAATGGCACAGAAAATGACGAAATGGCGACTTTCTTTCAGGCATTAACAGAAAAACAACAGCTTATATTTTCTTGTTAACGCTGCAATAAAGTATATAAATAGTTGCGATAACAGGTGATTCACACTTACCCACAAAGCTGCCTAGTATGAGACATAAGCTGAAGATACACATCTCTGGAACAACAGCTCCTGTTTCACTGCATACAAAAACAAACTACGCGTCAAACACTTTACGATAATACAATTCTAAATTAGAAGTAGCATTATTAATACTGAAACAAACTCGTATTTTAAAGTCAGATCATTCATTTTACAATATATATTCCAACTCAATATACACATTTATCACTAATTAATACAAGTCTATAAACATGACAAAGTGAAATCATTGATTGAAACTTTAAAAAGCAATAAAATATCTACGAAATGTCACCAGGAAATACACATATAAAATAAAATATTCATTTTTATTTGTAATAGTCCCCAAAGTTCCCTTTTTAACTTGATTATTTCCCCTCTCTATCCTATAAATAATGAATTTATATCGAGCACACAGTTCTCATATAACACAAGTGTCTCACATATTTCCATAAACAATAAAAGTGAAACTGGAGTAATTTATTCAATCACATTGAAGACGAAATTTTTATTAATATTATGCTATCTCTTCATTGAAAACTAAAGCAAGCTCATCATTTTAAACCTAATATAAGTAAAATAATTCCCTCTTTTATTTTTTATTTTATTTTTAATCTCCAACTGCAAGGCAGTAAATATGTAAAATCTATACTTGAAATTCTTGAACAGCGAGTGCTTCTGTCGCAGCCTTACAACATTATTACATTTATTACATTCCTTATTACATTCCCTATTCTATAAATTATGCCCAGAGAAAGATTATAGAGTTTTAAGTCGTGTAATACTAACTTAAAAGTTCTTTTGATCCTACTAGACTCTCTCCGTCTGTAAAAATACGACAATGTCCAACGAAAGTTTTAAATAAACCTTTTTACCAATGTATTTTAATATGTATGTATATAGTCTCTTAATATATATATATATAAGGTGTAATAGAATTGAAGGTCACAACTGAAAGAAGAGATAGAACATGGTAAAAGTAACAATTTTCGTAATACAATGGATGGCGGAATGTGGAATATGAACTTAGAATCATTGTAAGTTAGAACATGGAGAACATAAAATTTCTTAAATTATGGATATTCACGATATATATAAATATGCTTTTAGATGCACAATATATTCTATAATAATACATGCTTGATATTTAAAAGAATTATTCAAATGAACAACCGCTAACTGCAAAGGCTCATAAAAGTACACTTACAATGCGGCACACGAGGAGACCACGAAGTAATGCTGTAGATCTCGAACTGTAACAATAGCATTATTTTATTATTCAATGCTTTTCGTTTACTGGATGCCAAAAATATAATCTTTTCAAAGTTCTGAGGTAAAATGTTTAACTACTTTTCAAGGTAGAATTCGAAAGATTCTAATGATTAAAAAAGGGTAAAGGTTCGAGCTTGCAAATATCAGACATTTTTAAGAATTCGAATTTCCTCAGTCTAATTTAATAACTTTTAAGTGCTCAGATAGAGAGAAAATATTTATCGTCCATAGAAACTAATAGTTATGCTTGGACATAAATTTCACTTCTTAATATCTGTATGAAGAAGCAAATATGCAATCAAATATAATAACGTGAGAGCATACTAAGTGCAACCTTACGCATGTAAAATCATACGCTATTAATTTTATTCCCCCTGTTTCTTACTTTGACTAAAATTTGGCATAGAAAAATATAATTCACGAGCCGCTACGCGGCCAGCCTTCGTCTAGCTTTTAAACGTACAGGAGAAATGCCTAAAGGGCCAAACATTAAATTTTAAAACTGCACAAAATTTTTCCCTGCAGAATAACTATATGAAATTAAAAAAAAAAAAAAAAAAAAAAAGACACACAAATTTCAATAAAAATGTATTACGTATAAAAAAATTACAATGAAGTAAGCAGTATCCCTTAATACAAATATTAATTATCCTAATAAATAAATTAACCAACTTCCCACCGCCTTTTCTCGACAAACGTGCAGTATCCAAGAGAAACATTAAATTTAAAAACTGCACAGAATTATCACCCTCATTTTTCCGAGTGGCAACAGTGCTGATGCAGCCATTGTTGCTGATCGAGAGACAATTATCGATTTGATGCGATTTCATCGAAAAACATAAAAAAAACTCATTCGAATTTTGAAAAAATCGCTTCGAAGTGCACTGGTTCTTGTCCAGATGCACCTATGTACCAAATTTTGTAGCTCTGGTCTATTAGCTTACGCGCAGCACGAGCGAAAGACACACATACAGACAGAGAGACGCTTCCTTTTATATATATATAGAAGGTTACCTAGGTTTTAATTTTTTTCGGGGAGGCAACCACTGTTAAACGCTCTCTTATGATGATGTCAAAATCTCTATAGAATCTGAAAGAAGAGGGGGGGAACCCCACATTTTCCCTTAAATTAGTTTCACAGGGAGAAATGTCATCCTGCCACTAAACTTTACGAAAAGAAATGGCATCCGCGCTGTAGGTAAATTTTCTGGGACGTTTCACAACTGTCCTTCAGCACTTTTTTTATACATGCCTGCAGTCGCCCAGACAGTATAGTGGTTAGGGGAGCCTACTGCAGTACCAAAGGCTCTGAGTTCAAATCCCAGAGAAGGTAAGGATGTTAGTAAATCTATAGTGTCTTTGCAGCATGGGGGCACTCTAACTATATGGCAAGCCGAAAGTCCTCTCGATAGGTTGATGGTAGGAGAAGAGGGGTGGCAAACCCTCGGTCCTGTGCCTCAGGGTTCTCGCCATCAAAATTTGGGCGGAAGTGATCGGGTGCTCAAAGCTCTTGCCAACGACAAGCGACATCTTGCTTTCCTGGCCACGATGAATTTCGTGGGCTTGTTCTGATGTTACTGTCAGACAAGTCAAATAACATACATGTCGGCTCCTGTTCGAAAAGATGGAAACTTTCATAAGGGCTCAAAAGTGCCCGTACCTTTACGCAGATCAGTTTGCAATTTGTAGAAAGCAACCTTCATACAGGTGTGGGCATATTTATGCCGGAGCACCGTTGTGCAAGTAGGATTTTACTTTGCTACACTGACTAACAAAGCAAATGAAAATTTTACCCCAGCATAAAAGTATACGTACCTGTATTAAAGTTTCCTTTTACAAATTACAAAGTAATTCATAAAATTACTTTATAATTTGTAAAAGGATGCGATATATATAATATAAGGATGCGAATGCGGAAAACTCTTCTAAAGATTTTCACATTGAGAACATAGACAAACTTGCATAAAGTTGCCGGCTCTTTTATGTCATGATATAGAAGAAAAAGTGATATAAGTGCTCGAGGCTTGTATTTATGACAATACCAAGAATGGAATTTGATGGGTGCCGTTTCGTATGCCGAGTAAGGCGTGGATGCTTGTCTTTGCGGTGTGGGGGCATTTAAAAATCTATGGAGCCGAAATTCCGTTCTAGAGGTTAGTGGTTGGGGAAGAGAGGAATGAGATTTTAGTATTCCATCTTCCGGGGAAACATCGGTCAAAAGTGGGATGGAGATAAAACAGATAGATCTGTTCGTGCTTTGCCTAAATGCCGTCCAGTTAAATGTGCATTAAAAGGGGGGGTATTTATGAAAACAATCAGAGATGACTCAAAATGTTTGTTTTAAGACCCGTTTTGTTCATTCTTAGCTGCAATATATGGCATAAATAAACCATATATTTTAATCTGTCTAACAACAAATTTTAGATTAGAAAGCACTAGTCAGATGCTATTTCGTTATACTAGAAGGGAAAAATAGAATGAAGCATTTTGTACTAATTGATCTCAGTCATTTTGCATGCATTCGAAGCTGCATAAATATCCACAATAGTTTTCGGCTTGTTACAGATTGGCAATTTTACATTGAAACCGCAAGTGTGAGATTATAAGCTTTCTGACAATACCCTCAAATGTTACCGAATGAGTAATCATTCATTTTGAAAAATACAACGCTTTAATGAAATTATAGTATAGGTAATATTAAAATCATTAAGAGGTTCACATTCTTGTTTTGAACTATCGCTCATAGCTGGATGATTGATAATAAGCTAAGCACAAGTCATAAACAAAGATACGAAATGCGTTTTGATTTCAAATGGTTTGTTCTGAGCCTTGTTTGTTGTTAACTTTATATAAAGGTTTGGTTTGGTTTATTTGATCACGGCAAAGCGCTATCTGCCTAAGGGGAGGGATGATTTCGTGGATAGCTTTTTAAGGAAAACTGACTCGTGTCCACAGTAGTAAAGTTTCATTGCGAAAACCACGAAAACACCCATGCATCCAATTCGTTCACTTGAAATCGAATGCAGGTCGAACTACCATTTTTCAGCGACTTTTACTGCTCGGCGCTGGTGGGCGACAAAAACGTATGGCCACAGGGATAAATGTTTAAAAAGAGTTAGCACCCACATATTCCATATCATTTATTAATATCATATAAGCATTGAATTTAATTTTAAAAAATTATACACTCGGTTCGACTTTAGAAACGTGTTTAGAGAAGTTCCTTTCTAAATATTTCAAGTGTTATATTAAACCGCGCAACGCCATTTATCATCTATGCTATTTAGCAAGTGTTGGCATTCCGCGAAACAAAAGATTTTCAATTTATCTTCCACATGCCCTGTCGAGTAACAAGTTATTTTTCGACGTCGTATAAGACCATTAATTTGTCTTCCGAATTACAATGATACTGATTATCAACCTGAGCGATTAAAAGCAATAAAAACAGTTTTTAATAGTTCGTAGCTTTATATGATTTTTTTAATAACATACATAATTGATGTAGTTTAAAATAGCTTTAATTTATAATATATTCAGTTGATAATTTTTAATGAATATTTGCCGCATTGTTTTAATGAATAAAAGGTGTTCTCCTAACGCCCCATATTCTTAACGCGTACGTTTTCGAGTATATAACCCTTTAGTTCAAAATCAGTAAGAACCAATAAAATGGATGTATAGAACTTTTTTTTTTCTTTTCATCTTCATAAACGGTGGGATTTGTAAGTCCAGGTTTCAATGACCTAAAAAGAAAGCTGTAAAAATAAACATAAATTTATTTAAAAAAAAAAGGGGAGAATCTGAAAGGGCTCAGATTTTTAACGACCGCCTAAAAGGGCTCCTTTATCATCCGGTTATTTATAGTTTATCAATAGAGATTATCGATAGAGATGGCCCAGGTGGAATAGCGAAATAGTTTATAGGATATTAGATAAGTATGCATTTAGTCTAGCATGGCTATATGTATATTAAAAAGCGAGAAAAACATGCAACGTAATTCCATAAAAATATTTCATTTTTTTAATTAAATATATCACGAATTAAATGCATTTTCATTATATCAATCAGATTAAAAATTTTTAAAAAAATAATGTTCTTGCGAACTGCAGCTAGTGCTTTTAAATAATTTAGTTTGTTAATTAAAAACAGACAGAATAAATATGAAAGAATAATAGTTTACGCTTTTCCGAATGGGAACAGTCTTGAAAGTAAAGTGAAACAACACAAAATCGTGTTTCGAGAATAATTGCCCTTTTAGGCAAATTATGTGTATGCACTCACACACACACACATACATGTATGTGTGTGCGTGAATGTATGTATAGCAATAAATGTTAAATGATATTTCGCAGATGCTAATGATCATAATGCTGGTGATTCTTTCTTAAATAACAATATGCCGTCATGTACTGTATTTCATTTTCTTTATTTCAGACGTAAAATAACTTTAAGCCTGGTATAAAAATGATGCTGTTATATAAAGGTACATTTTTTGATGAGGATGCAGTCGCTGTGCATTTGATACAATTCAAACACAGTAAAGCATAGCATATAAGTCTGTAATAACGGGAGCATAAAGTAAGTGGCGCGTCAGTTACTTGACATTATTTGGCTACGCTTCGCATCATGTTCGGTAAAGAAAACACTACAAGTTTAACTGGCGATGGACAAGGCTTTAGAAATCGTAAAACTTTGTGTTAGAAATTTGGCAAGAGAATACAGGCCTCTTACTTATGTTGTCCCCGGGCGCTGAAAACCCTAGCTACGCCTCTGTATAAAAAGAAAAGTACAAAATATAAAAGCACTACATTACCGTAATTAATTACGATAGTAAAAATGATAAATAATAAATAAATAATAAATTAATTGGGGAAAAAACGAAAGAAAAACAAATATATGTACTTGTTATATGTAACTGCTACAAAATTTCATTACCACTATCAAATTTTATTTTTTATGCAGACAATGAAGAATAAATTAAATTCTACTATAAATATATTTCAGGGCATAAGAAACATAATTTATTTACCACAATTTAGATATAGTTTAACACTTTTAGTGAAGTAGCAGAACATATAAAACTAGTTTTTAGTTATTTAACTTTACTATGCCGATAAACAAAGCATTTTTATTATATGTAAGATAAATGAAAGACCTTATGTATCGTCGACTGGCGACAACGTATATTTATTAAGAACAGGATTTTACAGCTAACTGCAAAAAATATCATCTCTTCACGGTGTTAAAAACGTAAAATGGAAAAAACATGTCTGGTCAAAATCAATGCAAATTTTTCATTTTTGGTGGTATTTCATTAATACACACTGATCTATAAATCCCCACCATTTTGCATGCAGTTAGAATAAGTAAAATGCAAGTTAAATTTATTTCGGGGGGGAGGGGGAATAATCAATACTATGCACTTGTAAATATGTCTTAAAATGACATTCTTAAAATCTTGCCAATAAATACCAGTTTATGATTTTAATTCAATATATGCATCGCTTAATGTACTTTTTCAGCCTGAATCAATAACAGGCATTAATAGAACACTTACCTGATAAATGGGAGGTAAGCCGATACATCCCCTTTGCTATAAGCTACCACAAAACTAATGAGAGTTCCAATACTTAGTATACCAATATGTAGAATTGGTGGCCATGTCAAATTTTTCCAACATACGGTTGCATCCATTTTGTTTTTATCGAGAGCAGACCTCTGTTTATTATCTGTACCTTACAAAAATAATGTGGCACAAGCAATTGATTTTACTTTTCACTCTAAACATCCTTAGTCTTGGTATTATTAAATCGCCAAATACGATATAATCTAGAAGTGTTTTTCTTTTTTTTCAGAAACTTGTATTGATAATAAACAGTTTAAGTGACAAAAGATGGTCCAAGGTGAACTCGAGGAAAATGTGAAAACACGTGCTTGGAAAGTTGAAAATCAAGAGGGAGGGAGCAAGCTTTTTTTGTCCTTGGCACAAACATAGCTTAGGGCTGTCTGTTTAAAGTAGGATTCGAAAGAGGCCTTTAATACTGATTGTTGATTTTGGAGGTGGGGATTCAAAAAAGTTTAATTTCCTCGAAATTGTAAAGTATATCTAATTCTAATGATTACTATCAACTGAATAAGGCAGTGATTTTCCCTTACATCGATTATCCAAGCCTTAGCCGAGTTAAATAATAAAGTTAAGGGAAATAACACCAGTAAGGAAATGCCGCCTATTGTAAAGTGCTGCCATCTATTGGCTATTCGGAAAATATGCACAATTTTATTACTTTGTTTTGTTGCTCTGTTGTATTGAAAAAACTTCGCAAAACCTACAAAAATTCCAGACTCAGATATTCGAAACTTCGGTTATCTTGATCGCACTTTTTTTCGATGTCAAATTAAATTTGTTGTTACCTGTTCCCCCCCTTTTTTTTCCTTGATTTAAATGATTTCTTTCACTAAAATCAAATTTCCTACAACTAAAAATGTAGAAAGTTCATAACGTATGATAATTTGTCAGTTTTATTACTATTGTTATTATTATTATGTCAAAAAACAGCTTCTATGTTTTATTTTAGTTCCATAGGCACTGACTAACGTATTGTTTCAAACAAATGAAAAATGATAGCTTACTTTAAAATTTTAATGTCTTAAAATTTGAATTATATATTTAGTTTTACGAATTACGTAAATAAAATTTCAATTTATTGCTGTTTTATTCTAGTAGAAACAGAAATTCCTCTGGTGTTTAGGCAAATAAAATATAATTTCATTCCTATAATGTGCCCCCTCTCACCCCTCCAAAAAAGGAAGGGAAAAAAGTGCTTTTTATAGTGTTTCGCGAAAATAAAACTATTGTTAGGTACGTATTTTCATTCCAGTCGCATCGGGGCAGTTTATAGCTTCATGATTGCCTTTTAAAATTTGTTAAAATTTTTCTTTTAAAAAACATTAAATTTTGTGTAATATATTCTCATTTAATTAATTTTATTTTAAATTTTAAAAATTCTTTAATTATTATCACATATTCATTCATTCACTTATAATTCAGAAACGTGACTTCTTTTATAATTCTTTAGGCTGTTTTCTGACAAAGACCTAGAAATTATCAACTATTAGTTATTATTTAATATTTAATGATTATTGTTTCATTTTTGCTTTAATTTACTTTTATACCCAAATTTTATTCTCCAAGTTTTGGCTTCACACTGTTTTTCATTTGTGCTTTTCTGTTACATTGTTCCCACGCTTGGTTTACATTAAGTTTATATACTTTATCTCTTTCTTAATTAATTAATTTCTCAACATCCTGAACAATATTAATAGCATTAATTAATTGAACGAAATTACGAATTAATTAAATTTCTGAATTGTTCTGACAGTAGCAGATTTACTAATATGATTTATATAAAAAAATTAAGGAATATTTCAATAGGTAAGTTGAAATAGGTAAAGTGATGTCTTAAAACAGTAGTAAATCTTCTGTTGTTATAGCTAATCAACACATCACATTACATGCTATCAACTCATTTAGGACTGACTCTAAGTACATCTGTTTAGAAAGTGAATAGGTCGCAGTTTGAATTTTCAACAGGATAAGGTCTAATAACTATACGCCATAGATAGGCCATCAAAAAGCTATTATATGATCTTTATTTGGTTGCAATCGTTTGATGATAAAGCTTCTTTCACAGTGATAATTAACGTCCTTCTATAAAGAGTTAGCAATGTCATTACTGAGGTAAAATAGAAATTAAATATATGCAAAAATTATTTAACACTGCACCAAATCGAAGATGGATTTTTCTATTTAACAATACACCAGATCAAAGGTGTATTATTATTAATGAATCGAAGGTGCATTAATTATTTAATGTACACCCCCACTTATTTTTTGTAAGTCAAATGCTTAAACAATTAATCGCTAAACTTGAGCAAATCAGATTAGTTGTATGTATCAAAATTGTAGATATATTTGTAATTCCTCTGCAGTCATTTGTACTGAAACTGTATATTTATGTTCTCGCGTATGTAAAATCTGTCACCCCCTGTGGCGCATCTTGGACAACCTTCTTGGTGATGAGACGGCTAAATGACCAATGGGTATTGCCCAGTACCCACGAATGCATTAAGCTGCAAGAGTCCAGAAATTTGAAAACAACAACCTATATTATTATGCTCCTCATTTTACTGAAGATACTAATAATCAACGGATCTTTCAGAGAAACAGTGATTATTAAGAGTTTGCGACTATAAAACATAAATGCAATAATTTTTAATGCTTTTAGTTTGATACTCGTCAATGCTCGTGTGTATAGCAGTAAATGCTATTGCATCAGCGCGTTCGACAGCTTAAATTATTTTAGATGCGTTGTGGTGTCAATCTGATGTTAAACGTTGTTAATTTCTAATACCTAGATAGCTGTTTTCTATATTTGAGCTAATTTTACTTTACATATAACTGCTGCTTTGGAAGATAATGAAGACATAATCTAACAATCATGTTAACATGCTGAAACTGGAGGAAAAGAAGAGGGAAGGGAAATCATCAGCTATTTACAAGAAGAAGCCTTTTATTCATTTTTGAAGAAAGTTTGAGAACAAAGAGAAACTTTTCGGCTGATCACTAGAAGGCAACCAACGACTATCAAGATACAATATTGTAAGAATTGGAAAAAGTGTTGAAAAACTCACAGCACCAGTTAAAAATAAAATAAAATAATTAAAAGGAAATGGGAGGGGGGAGTATATTCTATATTTCTTGAAAAATAATTTTCAATTAATGTGTCAGGTCCGTATTGTAAATAGTCATTGAGAGTAAAACAGTGTGATGGAAAAGCTTAACGCAAAGTATATATCAGCGTTTCTCAACCTTTAGACTAAAGCATACCATATGAACAAAAATTGAAAAACCTTAGTACAACCACTCCATTTCAGATGATTATTTTTCAATTTATGGAAATATTAAAATATATATATATATTTTGCCATATGCACAACCTATTGGTTTTTTATATTAAATATATATGCACGCATAAAAATATTAGATTAAAAATTGGTTACTATTTTAATTATCAAAATTTAAGTTGTAATACTTAAATTTTGATAATGATGCTAAAATTTAGTGCGAAATTTGGGCCTGTTTAAGAGAGACCAATTTCTTTATGTCTGGTCTTATTTTACTTAGTTTTACACGTAAATTAGGATCTACTTTTAATTTTCTTCTGTATTTATTTTGCAAATATAACGTGAAAGAAAATCCTTCTTTACGCAAACAGGTTGTGCAAGAAGGCAATAAAAATTTAATAGCTTTATTTGAAATGCCTTTAAATTTTAATTTTTCTGTACAAGCAAAAGTTAACAAGTGGGTTATTTTTGAAATCTTCAGTTAACGTTCGATCACCGGAAATTTCTGTCAATTGTTCTTTTTCTGTAAGAGATAAAAATTTCAGGCACATTTTAATAAAATGGATTTCTAATCCAATTTCATGTTTAATAATCCTCGGAAAATACATATTGAAATTATTTATCAATGAAAAACAATTATTTTTAATGTTGGATGCTAATTCTTCTTTTATTTTCAAATTATTTTCGGTTAGAAAACTTTCTAAAAGCGGTAAAAAGCTTAAAATACACTGCTCGACACTGAAAATGCAACACCAAGAAGGAGTGGTCAGAAAGTGATGAAATATGGAAAAAAGACAGAAACAGCAAGCAGCAAAAAGCGATCTTTATTTCAAAATGATAGTCAGAATACAGAGCGAGAACGGCGTCGGCTCAGTAGGATGTAGGACTACCGCGGACAGCGATGCACGAAGAAACACGTCTAGGCATAGAGTCAATAAGAGCGCGGATGGTGTCCTGAAGGATAGCTCTCCATTCCCTTTCAATCATTTGCCACAGTTCGTCTTCTGAACGAGGCAGGGCCACAGTCTGCAAACGGCGTCCAATCACATCCCACACATGTTCGATTGATGACAGGTCAGGAGAATAAGGTGGCCAGGGAAGCATCAGTATACCTTGCAGAGCATGTTGGCAGATGCGAGCACTGTGTGGTCGGCCGTTATCCTACTGAAAAATTGCGTTAGGCAGCCCCTGAAGGTAGGGGATTGCCACCGGCCGCAGTATATTATCCAAGTATCATTGGAACGTCATAGTGCCCTGAATACGAGCTAGAGGTGACCTGGAATCATAGGCAATAGCGCCCCAACCCATTATGTCCCGTTGTCGCTCGGTGGGGCGTTCCACAGTTACTGCCGGATTAGATCTGTCTCCACGTCGACGCCACACACGTATGCGGCGACTTTCACTGGATAAACAGAAGCGTGACTCATCTGAGAACACGACGTTTCGCCATTCTATCATCCACATCGCTCCAATCCGGTACCACTCTAAACGTTGGCGTCTATGCTGTGGGATCAATGGCAGTCTTCTTAACGGATGTCGTGAGTGCAGGCCACATTCAACCAATCCATGCGAAATGGTTCTGGTCGACACGTGAACATCCAGGGTATCTTGCACATGCTGCAGAATCGCGGTACAAGTGACTTGCGGGACCGCCGCAGCTTGTCGGCGGATGCGTCGATCCACGCGTGTTGACGTCCCTCTGGCTGCACCTGCACCCCTCCTTCTTCGCACATTCCCTTGTTCCAACCATGTTCGCCACAGCCGATGCACCGTGCTCGCATCCATGTGGGTGTCAGCTGCGATTTGACGTAAGGACCAACCCGCCCTCCTCAGTCCGATCACCATATCCCACCATATAAAATCGTCTATCTGCTAGAAGTGCCTTCGTTGACGGCGGCCTGGCATTCTCTCCTATTACACGTATCCTCCGGGACAAAAACCAACTTTCTTCGATAATCCGTCTCGCAGAAATAACGACACGAATACTGCCCATTCTGCACGTTCCTTCCCTTATATCTTACTTCATGCGCATCGGAGAGCTGCGCATTTAACATCATTCGCATAACTCAGTGACGTGCGTCTACTCTAAAATTTGCATAAATTTCTGTCCACTCCTTCTTGGTGTTGCATTTTCAATGTCGAGCAGTGTATAATTACCCAATTCTTTGATTATTAGCTCGAGTTTTTCTTTTAATCATTGCATTTATTTTATCTGTAATGGTAAAAAAATTAACTCTTTGTCCTTGTAATCTTAAATTTAATTCATTTGACTTTCCAAAAATATCAACTAACTATTCTAAACGCGCCAACCATAATTCACTAAATAAACATTTTTGCAGTTCAGCTTTTGTATCAAAGAGGGAAATTTGAATTTCTGATCAAAGTTCGAAAAGACGATTAAATACTTTGTCTATGGAAAATCGGACCCTTACTTCGGAATGTAACAAAGCCGTTTCATGTTCACTGCGCATCTCTTGCCATTTCTTGAATTTAAAGCTTGGGTTTTAATAAAATTAACGAGTTTGAGAGCTTGATTCAAAACGATTTCAGATTTTCGGGAACTGTGAACTATTTTGGACACTAAAGGTTCAAGATGAATAAAGCAGTAAGTAAATTTAGTTTCAGCTGCGACGTAACTTTATTTAAGACATAACACCGGAATGGTTTCCTGTGAAAACCCGAGCTCTGTCACTGCACTTATACCAAGGAATATCAGTCTCAGACATATTGTCAATTAATTTTTAATTTAAAATTGTCAATTAATTTTACTTGCTGTTGCTCTATCATGAAAAGATTCATAAAATAAATTCTCTTCGGCAATTAGTTTATCTTCTTCGAAACGTATGTAACCTAATAATTGAATAGAGTTCGTTACATCAGTACTTTCATCCAACTGCAACGCGAAAAACTCATTGTGTTTTATTTTTTTAATAAGTGACTCTTTTACGGAATTAGCCATTTCATGAATACGTCGACTTACTTTATCATTTGGTAATGGAATATTGGAAAGTTCATTAGCCGCTTTTTCGCTGAATAATGTTAAAACAATATCTTTACCTCTGGCAATATAAGATTTTCTCCAATAGTGTGAGCCTGCGCAGTCTTGTCAAGTCTTAGGCTTACTAGGTAACTAGCTTCCACAGCTTTTTCACTTGAAGTAGCAAAACCTTTCATTACTTTTTTATTATTTTTGAGCTCCAATAATTTCCTCTTAAAATATTCTTCAGATTTATCCTTTGAACTGGCGTGCTTGGATTCAAGATGTCTTTCAAGAAGCGATGGTTTCATACTTTGGATAATAGTTCATCTCAAACAAAACACTGACAGTCCATTTCATCTCCATTCCAAGTAAACCCAAATAATAAATAACTTTCATTCTATTTTCTATAAAAAATTTTTCTTTTCAATGTTCTTAATGTTAGTAGATTGTCCTGGATCCATCACCTATGAATCATGGAATCTAGAATGGTTTCGTGGATGATTAAAAAGCTTATAAAAGCTGGAGGAAAACATCTCAGTTCAGTTGTTGTTTTTTGCGAACTGTAGTTGTTTACTTAGTAATGTTATTGATTGTAGCGAATTCGCGGTGAGATCTGATTAGTTTTCTCTGTACTTTAAATTTGAGTTCTGCTTATATTTTAGTAGTTCAAAATATAACTACTGTGAGATATTGTGATATTGTACTAACATCTCTGAGGAAATATTTAAGCATTTTGTTTTATTTCTTGCGAAAAGAACAAATTTTATTAACTTTTTATCGACTTGTGCCTTTAATCCATTACGAACCCATACGCATTCACCATTATTAATAATTACTGGATTTATCACAAGAAACGTAACACACATATTTTTTTTAAATTTTAATGCATCAAAATATAAGCGCTGATTGATCCTGTGAATGAAAAGGAAATTGTAAAACTACATTTATGATTTTGCAAAATCATACTGGAACTGAGCTTTTATACGTAAAACGTCGCAAAAACACAGCAAGACAAATGGGCATGTCAATAAGAAATAAAACGTGAAATTCGCTAATTTCAATCATTAAAAAGGAATTGTACTCCAAGGAAAAAAATAAAAATTAGAAGTAGAATCTACTCTTCAAAGAAGGGTAGTACATTCACTAAAGCTTTATTAACTTAACCTTTAGTTAACAGCAGCCTTTAAGTTAACAGAAAGCCTTTAGTTAACAGAAAACTAGTAACAGAAACAAAACAGTAGAAAAGTTTTAGTAAGAGAAAGCCTTTAGTTAACAGAAATCAACTTTGAATGGAAATACATTAACTAAAGCTTTATTACCTTAACAAACTCCTTCAGTTAATAGAAATCATCTTTTAACCAGTATTAATATTACGACACACAGATTTATCGTAGATGTTAATGTCACCCAACACAGCATTACAAACAAAATTAGGAACCTTGAATTTAAAAAAAGGCCTTCTAATATTCAAATTAGGTTTTGAGAAAAAAGAAACTATAACCTGCGTAAAAGATTAGATGAACGAAGGCATACTCAAAATGTCTCGCTAATGGTGGATGAAAAATACCTTCGGATTTAGATCATCTATTTTTATATATTAATATTAGTTATATAATTAACTTCTGCTATTTCTGATGAAGTGACAGTTCTCCATTTATACATTTTACTTTGTAATGTTCCTCAGTACTTTGTATATGTTAAAATGTCGAAGAACGTAGTGAACCAAGTAGTAAATTATCGCTGAGCTCAAGTATTTACGACCCGAGAAATCCGAGAAAGGTTAAAATATCCTTTTATTCACTCAAAGAAATATTAACAGACGGCCACTTCTCGGGCTTACAGGAAAGCCTCCACTTGGGCTTTTAACGAAGGATAAGAAAATAAGAACTAATCCAATACTAAACTGAATAGACTTAGCTGAAGCTAGACACAAATACCTAACGTGGTTGGCCCTTAATTTAACCTAGCCGGCCATTATTAACAGACACGTGCATTAAGGGCGAGCGTAATAGATTCAAGAACGAAGTAGCTAGAAGGCAAACGCGCGCCACCAAGTACTTCTAAGCTCTCTCTCTCTCGAAGTAAGTTGAGCTTTCCTTAAATACTCCTTCTAACTCATTTGCATAAAACGTGATATTAAAAACTCATTCTGGTAGGGAACATTAGATGGGAAACGAGAATGTATAGTAAAGCATGTTTAAAATTAAAATAACTGTTAGAAACTTAGGTTAAGAAAGAGGTTACTTTCTAAAATAACTGTTCGAAAGTAACCTCTACAACTTTTACAGCAAACTTCTTGCATTCTTTTTTTCATTTTTTCTGCTTATACTCATGAATCTTCTCGTTTTTATTTTTACTCGTGATAGTTCCTCATTCACATGAAAATGTTATGTTGGCTACTCCACGCCTATTTGTTTTTACCATCTTATTCAAAATTTATTAATCTATAACATGGCAGGACGAGAACAGACGCAAGGGACACCTTAAAACCTCCATTAGTGAGCATATGTAGTCCCAAAGTGTCAACGTCACTTGAATAAATGTTTTCCTTTACACAATAAGAACTTTGTGCAATAAATTGCTTATATGTCCAAATAAATACTGCCCACTGTTGCAGCGACACTGTGGACCCACTACTGCAGTGCAGATTCTCACGCAGTGTTCAACGATTTCCACGTTTATCCGAAAATATATCCGGCTATCCAACTGCCACTATTAAACTCTTAACACTCACTTTACTTCGAGAAAAACAGTTAGAATTATAGTTTTATTTATTGAGATATATTCTATTTCATTGAGATAGTCAAAATCGGAACACCTGTTTACTCTGAAAACTAAATTTAGCAATCTTATCAAGTTTATGGAAACCATTAAGAAGTTACCTAGCAGCGAAGTTCTTGTGTATTTTAGTTAACACAAATTTTAAAGCTACCTGACTCACACGCATAAACGAAATTTGGAAGGGGTCTTGTTCTCTCCATTCCTTTACATATTGATTACTAGAATTTAAGGCAAATCTTGATTCATTTTTGAAGAATACATTGAATTATTGCACTTTTAACCAAGTTACGATGCTCTTCTAGTGCTCAAATAGCTTCAAATTAGAGGTTCTCAGCCATAGAACGCCTTATCTTTATCCCTTACCTTTTTACAGAACTGATAGATAGTAACTTTCATACTACTACAGTAATCGTTATTTCAGCTACTGCGTTCGATCAGAAATGTGATATATTTGTGTACCAAAAGCATGTTTGTTGGTCTGGGACAATTTGGAACGAGACTTCGTAGCTATCTCATTTATCTGCATTTGTTTTCATAAACTAAATGGAACGGATTTATCCATAAAAAAGAAAGTGGTAACTTCCCATATGTGCTGGCCTGCCAATACGGCAGCCAGCTTCGCTAATCACTATACAGGTCAAAATGAAGCTCAAAGTATCAGATTCCATAGCAAAAGTGAAAGAATTTGACAGTAATTGATGACATTACTCATTTTAAACTTAAGTGGTAAACATTACCAAGCTTCTTAAACTCGCGAATTTCGATATTAGATTTACAATAAACAAGGACTGGTTGTACAATTGATAGCATCATCTAAATGAGTAGTGCTTTGTTGTAAAAAATAAAGTGAAGAAAATAGAGGAACAATAAAACAGTTTTATTAACAAGAAAACAATTATTTACAAAAATGTACAGCTTTGTGTACGCAGTATACAAAATAATGTAGACTTTCGTTTCGACAGCATATCATACATTTGCAGAGATATCCGAGCAAGAAAATAGCTTAGAATGTGATACATAGCGCAAATATATATTTTCAGAAGACAAAGTAATGAAACGTTTGCACTACACAATTAAATCAGATTGGATGTGTACTATATCTATATAAGCATGTATGTTAAAAAAATTTATGTTTAAAATAAGATTTATCAGATATCTGTATGTACTTACATTAAAAAAATGAAAATATGCTCTTTTCTCATTACATAGGTTTTATGCATATTGATATATTAATGGAAATAAGGACACAGCAATTTATTCTAGCAAAAGTTTTGAGTTCCAGACATCAAGAACACGCAAATAAAATGCTTATACCTTTTAATACTGTTGAGGTTTTCATAAACTATTAACACAAAGAAGTAGAAAGTAAAAGGAGGAACTATGAATAATGTAAATTTATATAAAATTTTTCTAGGTAGAGAAAAGCAAGAAATAATAAGCAATTAAAATATCTGCGACTAAAAAAATTGATCAGAAACTCAAATAAATAATTCGCTTGATAGGTATTTTTACATTTTGTCAACTAAACCAGTATGTACTGCATAAATATCATCAAACTTCGATAAAAACAAGTATCAAATACAAAAACGGTGTGGGAAAGGGGGAGAAATGGGGTGAAAAGACTGAACATTTGTTTTGTTTTTACAGTAATGACTAGAAAAACATTCGAAAGTGATTCATATGTTCAAAAACAAAAGATGAGCTCATTAGTCAATAACATACATATTCCATTCTAAAACTGCACCTTCCACGTTAATACACTAACATTAAAATATTTAAAAGGCGGAAGGGGCGAATTTCGCCCAATAAAATTTACTTTCATTTCAGGTATTCCAGTTTAAAATATTTCTTCAGTAGTGCTATTTTCTACACTTACGATGAGACAAGAATTAAATAACGCACATTCGAAGAAGGCGGGAGGAAAAACTTCAAAATAATTTCTTTGAATATTTGAAAGAAAATGCAGAATCCGTTGCAGAAATTTCCGAAAAGATCCACTTCATTTCAATGGCCAGATGGATATTTTAAGGATGGCAGTATTTATTTCCCACAAGTAAAAAGTTGCGAAAAATTTGCAGCCATAGAATAGCTGCTCATCTCGTAATATTTTGAACAATTCATAACCAGAATTGCGTAAATGAATCAAATCTTACTCATATTAGTTAAAGAGGCAATGGAAATTCGTCTTCCTGTGATAAGATGCCGAAATGTGATGACTACAGAGATCTTCTGACTTTCTTTCACAAATGTTAAAAAGTAAACAGCAAAAAAGAATACCATCATCCATTCACATACGCTTCTTACCACACTGAGTTCCTGCAATCAAGAAATTATTTCTAAATCAATTACAGCTACATAGTAACATTTTTATCCTCTTAAATGCAATTTTGTTTTTGCTGAACTTTCAATTAATTAATGAAAAACGCAGTCAATATGCAGGTAAAAACCAATATACAGGGTGATTGTAAAAGGCAGCTACATATTCATATGCAATTTTAGGCATGTACTTCCAATTACTAATTAAGGTAAGGGACTTTAGGAGAATAGTTTCAGTACTCGGGGTAAAATGTTTTTGAAATTAGAAAATTTAATTGCTTTTATGATTCCCGTTGCGCAGTCTCCTGATTAGAAAAGTGTTGATTGTGATTTAACTGAGTCATATAACCTATTTTTATGAACAAAATTCGTTGAAATAACCGAAATTAATATTTTCTAGGGACAGGCTGCAAAGCTAAAGTTGTCGCTGTTTTACACAATATAGAAGAAACTTTAATCATCAAACGAGCCACTTTTATTTTGCAGTTGCTCCCTAAAGTTTACTTAAGGAGAATTTTTGGAGGAATATTTAATTTTGGTCGAAAATACGCTTTGAAGAGCTATGTAAGTCAGATGGTTTCTAATATTTACGGAAATATCGTAAGTATGGAACTTTTTATGTTTAATTAACTAAAGCATAATAAACATTTTTGGGCGGGCATTTTACTGTACGAGCAGCATATAAAAATTATACTTTCCATTTCCAGATCAATCCTACCCTTAGTGCTGCAACTATTCTTCAAAAATTCTCCAACATTAAATTTTGCAGCACGAACTGCTGTGGTTACTTTTTCAGAACATCATGCACAGCAAGTATATCAAACTCAGTACCCCAAATAGGCATCAGTATACGGTAGTGTGGGTCGCAAGGGGGGGAAGCCATTTTCGTACTTAGTGATGCATTAAAAAAGGAGTAAATGCATAAAATTGTATCTAATACTGTAATTCTTTAAAAAATAGAAGGCATATAAGGAAATCTTGGTTGTACATCGATACCTATTATTTCTTTCTCAACACCTGGCATCTTTTCTTTATTCCAGCTTTCGAATATCTGGAACTGCTGCTCGCCCAAGAGATTTTCAGAACAAAGGTCAGATATATGTCTGTTAACCTGTATTTCGTTGGGGCTCGTTCCTTTCCGTAAGTGAGAAAAATTGTTCACACTGGTATGTATTACCGGAGGGAAGGTCAGTAAAATTCGGGAATACTCAATTCACTGAATTAAAAAAAAATTGTTCAGTCGCATTGAATTTCTGTTAATTCTATCTGCAAATAGACTAGCGCATTCTCAACGTCGGTTGATAAAATATTTTTGCAAATAGACCATTTAAGCACCCAAGGTTTTATATACGCCTTGCAATAGGTAGAATTCCAGTTCTTATTAGTATATCTAAATTATAAGTTTTTTGTTATTTTCTCAGGCAGAAAAATGAATCAAGGACTGTAAGTTTGACATGCCTGTTGTACAATGTGAGTGAAATACGTGATAACTGAAATAATACGTAAATGCCCTCTCTATTTTTTTATTACAACTCAGTTCCGCAGAGCAAAATTATAGTTACTTTGTACACATTACGTAGATTATATACTTTGTATGTTGCTGCCTTAGTGCTATCAGTATCTGTAGGGAGCAATATCAGCTGTGCGTCGCAACGCAATTCCGCAAAAGTCAGAGCACGTTCGCGCAATGCCGAGTTCATTGTTGATTACGTTTTAATACTGCGCAGGAAACAACGCACGCAACAACGTGCAAGAGTAATTCCGCGGTTTAAATGTTTACGGAAAACCAGTACGGAAAATTCTTGCAAATGAAGTACCTGGATATGCCTTAACAGGAAAAATCTGAATGTGTTCATTGAAGGTTTCTAATATTCTAAAAGCAAGCGAGTTTAGTGTTTTATTACATTATTATTTTACGTTCTTAGGAAATTTTTTTTAGAATTTTGTAAGATATGAACTATATTCTTTTAATATCCATTTAGCCAAACAATCGTGAAGATATCATTAACGGCGTAGTATAATGGTAATGTGACAGCCACGGATCACTAAATGATGCAGCGTATTTTTCTTCAGATTTTCCTGGTGTAACTTCAACTTCTCATTTTAAATTTGGGGAAAATACATTTGATAGCAGATTTTAATAAGAGAGCCAGATAATTTTATTTTCATTGTGAATGATAAACAGCCATGCTTTTTGTATGATACTGACGAAAGATATGCTAAATAAATGCTGACGTCAAACTTTTTTACTCAGTGTACGTATCAATCACCACTCTATAAATCACTTACTACTCTAAGAAACTGCGTACCAATTACCACTCTAAGAAAACGGCAAAAAGAATGAAACTTCAGTAAAACTATCAAAAGCTAGCTTTGAAATCCTATAATATATTACTCAGCCATCCATATTTTTTAAGCAATCTTCAGTAATTCAATAACGCTATCTGCAGAAAAAATAACATCTAAAAATTTTCTTTTAGTCCAAAGGGGCTTTGCGTCTGAAGGACTATTGTTTTCGTTTTGTGATTTTGAGTGGATTCACTATAAACGTCCGATTCACTTTTCAAATTGTTGCCAAAAGTTATCGCGCAGTATTATATTTAAAGAAATAAAATAATGACGAATCTGCATAAATGTATGTATATTTCTCCAAATGCGATAAAACAACGGCACCTAGAGCCATCCAATTTTGAATAACGTACGTTTCCACCCGAATATGCGCATCTGGAAGCCCAAATTTGGAATCTTCAATTTGTTTTATTATCTATTTCATATTTTGTAAAACTTTAACGAATTTTCGATGAACAAACCCAACGATTTAAAAGCGAGCAATGGCAATACTCTACGGGGAAAAAAAACTTTCTTATCTCCAGCGCGCGGAACTGTGTATCGGAAATCCTAAATTAATTTCATTAATTAAATTTTAAAATTATTTTGCGATATTGCTGTTGAACTGAATTTTATAGTTTAAGTGAGAAGAACATGATATTTAATAAATAAAGGTAACAGACAAAACGCTAAAAAACACCCCTTTGGACGTAATTTAAAATCTGAAACATTTCAGGTTTAAGAAAAAATGTTTTTTTGGCAATTTCTGCTTCCTAATTTGTTACAATGATGCCTAGGTATATTTAATAATTTTTAATATGAACATAACTTCAGGTTTACTTGCACATAAATAAAACAGTTAATCTCTCATATTGCTTTTCTTGCTTGAATTAACTAAGTCTGCAAGACAGCTGAACGCCGGTAGTTCGTCCTAGATTCAGGTTCTGGTAAACGGGCTCGCTGAACTGGCTGCGTGGACTTTCTTTAGAAATAAGAATGGGAGCCATTGAAAAGTAGTCCACAATCTCTTGAGGCTTTCGCATACTTTAACATAACAAACTAACTAATCAATCGGCATCAAGATCATTATCATGGAAATGACAGAAGTTTAATTAAAAATGTGGACTATGAGTATTAATAGAAAAGTTCCACAGCTCTTCTTTGACTATTTTACTTGTGAATCTTTGCTTAGAGACAAACGCTTTCTCATAAATGTAGACTAAAAGCATAAAAACTAACTTCCTTATTTTATTAACTGTAATTTAAATGACTTACATCTTTAGATGAAAAAAAACACCGTTTAATTTTGATAGAAAAAATATGTTTCGTGATTTTAATAGATGCGTGTTGCACCAAAAACGAAACCGAATAGAAGTAAAATACAGAAATTAAAATGCTTTATTTTTTGCAACTGTATAAATTTTTGAAAGGTAAACGGAAACGTAAAATTCCTTTTCTTAGATTGCAATAAACACGCATTTAGTTTACAGAAAAAAGAATTTATTTATTTAGATATTTTTCGGATATGGCAGTTAATTCCATTTAGTATGGTTATTTAGAGGTCTACAGTGCATACATATCACAGATGCACTTAGGTGTGATTTTATGATGCTCATTATATCTATGGGTTGTAAATATCATGTACTAAAATTACAGACATTGAAAATGATCATAAGCCTACCTTTAATGGCTTCGTAATGACATCCGCCTGCAAATAAATGTCCGCTGTCTGATGGGCATTATCGCTGGAAATCGTACTCAGCGTAGCTAATTAAAAGTTAAAGAAAATTGAAAGTATGATAAATATAAAACGTAATTTTATTTCCATGCAATTAAAAGATATGTTGGAAAATCTGGTTACGTTGAGAAAGAAGAAGAAATTTGACTTCATCATAAAAGTATAACTGCTAATTATTATTAATAAAATTTAAATTATGAAAAAGAAATTAGTTTGCGGTTTTAATACCTAATATACTCTCTCATGTACAGAATATATTTAATGACATGCTTTTAAAACTCAGCTTTTCTCGATTTCATCTCTGATGAACGATAAAAATAATGAAAATAAAATATGTTGGAAAACAAAATATTTTTATCTGATGAAACTTTGATTTTGGTAAGATCAATGCTGTAAAAGCTTTTTAAGTATGAAAAGATCTTTTATAATTAAATTTTGTACAAGGATATAAACATTTTAATATTTTTTATGAGCAATTCACAAATAGGGGTGTATTTAAATAAGAACAAGCATCATTAATTACGATGGAAAGTAATTTAATTTTAGAGAATTTGTGTCACTAAGTTTTATAAACAGTTACATTTTGAGTTAAACCCTATTTTATTAATCCTTAGCTCACGTCACAATTTTCACTCAAACCAGAGAGTTATGCAAATTTAAACCTATGCGGCATAGTTTAAAAGGACTTTAGTCTTATATGTGGCCTATTAGAGCGTTCGTTTTGTAAAAACCTTATTTTATTCTAACCAACTATTTTTAGTTTGACTTTCCTTTCCCTCCTGACTTCAATTTCCTGCTGGAATGTAATTAATGACGTAGTATGCAAAATCTAATAGTGTTCAGAAGCAGTACTTAAGCTTCGTTTCAAGAGTTCGTGAGGAGTTAGTAGCGGAGTTAATTCCGATTTTATGCTGTATGTTTTGAAATAGCTCTCTACTTGGAGTTAACCACCCTCTTCGGATTATATTGATATTCTAGGCTCGGCTTTGCTGTGTGCAGCCGATTTAGTGGTTTAGATAAATAAGGAGCCAATCATTTAGCCATCCTAATTTATTGTAATTTTACATTTTTATTGTCTGTTCAATTTATTTAGCCACAAGTTGGGGTGAGCTGTAAGCATCGAGTGAGTACATCTTGTTACGTTTAGTTCAAATAAAAAAAGGTTACCTAAACCTTCTTCTGAAATACCTGTTCTTCAAAGATGTCTGTCGTATAGACTGAGCAGATGTTCAGCGTTGAATTAGAACTTTGTTTTACAAAGATCTGACATTAAGATATAGAAAAAGCACCCTTATCTTATAACACTTTTATACTATGAGTCCTCAGTTCAGTTTGCATAGTAATTTTCAGTTGCAAACTACCAGGAGTAATTTTATAAATTTTATTTGGATTTTGATTTGGTGTTTGTGTTTGCAGTTAAATAAGCGTTAGGGAGGATGATGCGCCGAAAGGTTAAAATAATTGCGTATTAGGCTTTAGGTGGAGTATTCACTTTAAGTTAATTTCCCATCACAGAATTATAGCTTCATGTTAATAAAAATTAACAAAATAAAATCTAAAGAGACATCACATTTGAAAAATTTCTTGCAGTCTACGGAATATTTTCGATTGCTGATTTAATGGAAAGAAACCTTTCATGATTTTATGCACACATGCAAGTCAATAAAGAGTTCAATTATCTACCCAAATAGAATCTACAAGTAATGTCATGAACTAATTACTCATTAATGGTAATACAACCATTTTTGAGAGGGACAGGGGTTTTTAAATACTGTTATTTATTAAAAGAAGTTAAATGTTTGTTGTTCAATAAGAAAGTATGTGTAACATGAATAAAAATATATTAACGCCTACAAATTGCGACTAGACGCTTATTTTTTCTGTCTTTAAAACAAGCTGAAATTATGTTGGTACCTTCCAATCCATCAATGTCATGATTTAAAGTGACCTTCGCAACCTTTTGGCACAATCAATCCAGAAACCTCGAAGGGTATCTTGGTCAAGGACAAATTGCATGTGTTGGTGAAAGATAGTTCACTACAGTTACATAAAATCTGCCTCCCTCTCATTTTGGAAATACAGCTGTACAATTTTTATTAAAAAAAGAGCAATAAGCTATATGTTTGAAAAAATTGGTACCTGTTAATCATTCACCGACGATTGTGGCAAAACTTTATCATCCACAATTTCATCTTTGAGTACGCAAGTTTGACTTCTCAATCGGAAATGCACAAAATTGCTGTGTGCAGCCGATTTAGTGGTTTAGATAAATAAGGAGCCAATCATTTAGCCATCCTAATTTATTGTAATTTTACAGGTTTTCTATGTGTTAAATATACGCTTAATATAAATAGAAAATCTTAGAATAAAAAAGAAAAGATTGAAAGAAAAGATACTGGTGAACGGAAGTGTGATTAAGCAGGAGAGATAAGAGATTTTTCAGAATTTTAATTTAAGCATCTTTTCAGATTGGACATCTTTTGACAAAAGTAACTAAATTACACTGAAAAATTTTAGAACAAAAGCTTCATAGTAAATTGTGGAAGAAAAGCTATTAAGAGGTCCTCAATTTATTTGTTTGATAGCTTTTATGTCAGTTCAAAAACTTAGAATGAAGTGAATAATAATCTAGCATGAGATTGATAAAATTTTCCGAGAACTGAAATTAGTTGATGTATTCAAAATTTACTGAACAACAGACTTATGCTATTAGTAGCTGTAATTAAAGGCTCACACTGAACCTAATGATATACATTACCATTAAATTCTTTTATAATTGAGCCACATTCGCTTTTATTTGATATTTATATAACGCATTTTAAAATGAAATACGCTAATTTGACAAAAGAGATCAGACAATTCATAAAATGATATCTTTCATCCATTTCTTGTAAGAACATGAATAAAAACTTCATTTTGGGCTTCTGAATAGTACTCTGAAATTATTTCGTAATATTCATGAAGTGACACGGTGTAAATAACTCTTAATTTAATTCACTAACTGAAAGTAATCTAATAAAGGTATAGAAACCTAATTTATATTAATAAGTTGATAGTCATCAACGGGCTCTGCACGCATTCGAGTTGCGCATCGCAGTTGGTGCATACGAACACAACTCACATTGCAAATTTACATTTAACAGATATCGCAAGTATTTGTAAAGAAATAATTGTTTAATCTCACAACCGCCAAAGGGTTAAAAGGATACAAGCCACAAAGCAGACAGCGCACAACAAGAAGAGTGTGAATCGCAAGAGAACAAGACGTCCATTTCCTTCGTAGAAGAAAAGAGACAGGCAGGTTTGGAATAGCAGATACAAAGCTCCAAAGAAGAAGGCGAAGAAGGCACCCATCATATGTGGCACAAACACGGATGATTCCTAGAACGAAACAATTTTCATATTACACACATTATTATTTGATTAAAGAAACACGATTATATTTTGAACTTCTAAACTTTCAAAAATATATCTACTAATCAGTACCATAGATTGTTAAGAAAAAGTATTAAAATAATTTGAATAATTACACAGTTAAATTAAATAAAATATATATTCAAAGAACACGTTCAAAGGTTCACAAAGAGTTTATTTATATCCATTGCACATGATTATATATACAAAGTGCGTCAAAAATGTATACACACTTTGAACTGTCGTAGAAAATTGATTATCCAACCTACAATTTAAGTTTCTAGGAAAAGTTAGGCTGTAGTCCAGTTTGAAAAATTAATTGTCTTTCAGGCGAAACTGAATGTTGCAAATGGTGTTTAAACTAAATGTTCAAAATGGTGGCCTTCTACCTGACTACGAGTCACGACTGGTTCCATAATCCGTAGCCAAATGTCCAATGGGATTTCTGCGCACATCGCTTGAATCTCATCCCAAAGCGTGTCAAGGTTACGTGGTTGAGGAAAGTGCACCTCATCTTTTACTGTGCCCCATAAAAAAATCGTGCGGCGTTAAGGTCTTGAGCGGTGTCGGGTACAATTTTGTGAATTTATTTCACACAAACTTTATTCTTCTACAGCTATATACAACTAATAATGTTTACATTAGAACGTTCATTATTTTACTTTGTTGCCACTACACTTTTATCAAAAAATCCGCAATGCGGTAAAGAAAATATAAAGAGCATAAAAATGGAAAGCTGCTCCAGCTCGTGGCCAGCTACATAAACTGTAACAGCTCTCTTCAGCCACTGGTACGACAATTTCAAGGCAAACCTTGTACAGACGCTTAGGGCAGATTGGTCTCTATGCTCGTAGACCTGTCAGATGCGTTCCACTTACTGCAACTCACTGTCGCCTGCGGTTAGCCTCGAGTAGGGAGCATACATTGTGGACACCGCAACAGTGGGCTTGTGTGATGTTTTCCGACGACTCCAGGTTTAGCTTGCAGTCTGATTCTCGTCGGATTTTCATATGGAGAGCTAAGGTACCCGTCATCACCAAGAAAACATCATTGAACGACACCGTTACGGTGGTACAGGAGTGCTCGTTTGGGGTGGAATTGTTCCGGGTTTCAGAACTGACCTGCATGTTAAAATTGGACCCACGACAAGCCAAATCTATCGGGACGTCATTCTGGAATAACATGTACGTTTGTTTCGGGTGCCATGGGCGCACAATTTTTGTTTATGGATGACAAAGCGCGTCCTCACCGTGCAAACATCGTAAGCGAATGCCTTTAATCGGAGAATATCACCTGTATGGACTGGCCAGCATTCTCACCGGATTTGAATCCAGTAGAGCACGTGTGGGACATGCTTTCCCGACATGTTGCAGGCCGTCAACCTCGTCCTACATGTCTACCGGAACTTCGGAGAGCATTGCGTTTTGAGTGGTGTAATATTCCCCAAGATCAAATCGATAATTTGATACTCAGCATGCCTAGGCGTTGTACGGACTGTATTGCATCGTCTGGGAGACATACAATGAATTAACAATCATACCAACCGTGTAATATTGGCTTTTTGTAAATAGGTTTTCTTTTTTTTTTGTAATTTGTTCCAGGGAGAAAAAATCGCTATTTTTTTAATAATATCAAACATATACATCTTTTTTTGCTCTTTACCTTTTGTTTAAAAAATAAGCTTTACAAATAAGTCAGATTTGCTTTGCTTCTAACTCTTCCTTTGCCTGATTTTGCATTATCCTTAATTTATGGATATGAGTGTATTTCTTGTGGAAAGAATAAAATTTTTTTAACTTTTTAACGACTTGTACATTCAATCCATAACGAACCCGTATGCACGCAACAATTTTTGGTATCAGGAGTGGGTTGAATGCCTTTAACTAGAGCTGTGGAAGAACAACTAAGGCAGTTTATGGCAGACTTTGCTGAAGTTAAAGAGATTAAAGCTGGCCAAGAATCCGTTAAAGAGGAGATGAAAGCAGCTCAAGAATCCATTAAAGAAAAGATTTAAGCTGGTCAAGTTTCCATTAAAGCAGGTCAAGAAGAAATGAAAAAAGGAAATTACTTGCATAATAGAAAATAAATTTGAGGCTATGAAAGGCAGAATAGACGCTGCTGAAAATAAAATTTCTTGTGTCAAGGAACAAATAGAAGAGAGAGTTGTTTCTGCCGTGGAACAACAAATCGATTACAGAGTTTCTGCTGTGAAAGAACAAATAGAAGAGAGAGTTTTTGCAATGGAACAACAAATTGATGACAAAGTTTCTGCAGTTGCGAAAGAAGTTGATACCTTAAAGAAATTCGTAGCGACGGCAGGGAGCAACACCAATTGATTTAAATTTTTACCCATACCTGCTCGTCCCTCTCTGAAGCTATTGACATATAATGGAAAAATTTTATATAGCTGTGGAAGCAAATGGATGGGATACCTAAGCTAAGGCCTGTCATCTTTCCGCTTCTCTGAGAGCAGATGCAGCGGGTATCCTTCAGACTCTTCCCGAAATCAAAAGGCTAGATTTCGAAGCTCTGCCATTAGAGCTGCGTTTTGGAGAGAAGTGTTTAAAAGATTACAGCAGGCTTCAGTTAAAATCCCGTCAACAGAAGCCTACGGAAACACTTTAGTAGCTCGCCACGGATGTTGAAAGGCTGTCCCACCTCGCCTTTTCGGAGTGCGCAGCAGAAATAAGGGAAATTCTGTCCTTGCAATACTTCAGCGAAGGTATCCGGGATCCTGAAATACAGAAAGCACTGCGAATGGCAGATGTGAAGGATATAAAAAGCGCTCTAGTATACGCGATGAAATTCGAGGCAACTCAGCATGCAACTCGTAGAGATCGCCGGCCAGTCAGAGCTGTGAAAGTCCAAGAGCCAGTGGATCAGTTGATGGCTCGTTTAGATGATTTATCCAGACATGTCAGTACCTTGAGAGGGTATGTTAGCGATAAGAAACCGACAGTAGAGTGCTGGAGCTGCGGAACTTTAGGGCACATGCCAAGGAACTGCCGAACACTGCGTACCACGGAAGACAAGACGGACGATATAAACGCACAATTAAATGCCATGAAATGGAAAAGGAGTGACAATAAACCAAAGTGCTGAAACTGCGGAGCTGAAGGCCACGTAGGAATGAACTGCA
The DNA here is from genome assembly GCA_000611955.2 of Stegodyphus mimosarum. Lineage (NCBI taxonomy): Eukaryota > Metazoa > Arthropoda > Arachnida > Araneae > Eresidae > Stegodyphus > Stegodyphus mimosarum. The sequence continues at coordinate 5,988 of KK113268.1, read as the reverse complement.
GAACACCTCGAGGTGCGGAAAATAATATCATTTCCCAGCAATGACACAGAAAGCAGTTTGTTGATCATAATTCGGAGCGGAGATTGAACGATAGTAAAAAAACGCTGTTTTAAAGCGTTCAAGATTTCTGCAGTGTGTGGCAAGAGTAATGGATTATCCATCAATGGGCATATCGAAGGAGTTCCTTGCAATATGATCATTGATACAGGAGCTAATGTTACCATCATTCGAAGAGTTTATCTAAAAAATTTAAGGATAAACTGATTTGGACGCCATCCTGTGCTACCCTCCACACTGCGTCCGGCGAGAAAATCGACATAGAAGAAAAGTTATACGTGAACATCAGCTTTGGAAGTGCCACCTACTATCACAAGGCATATGTGGCAGATATTACAGATATTTGCATACTAGGATTGGACTTTTTCAGAAAATACAATTTTCCTTAGACTTCAAATACAACAAACTGCTTTCAGCATCTGAGGACATGACTATCAATCATCAGAACGCATCCTCAGCTGAAACCGCGGACGTCTCGTCTGAAAGACCCTGCTCAGAAAGCTGTCGAAATCATACTAGGGTTGAAGAGATATGCCTACATCGCCAGAGGAATAAATTCAAGATCTCCAGACCCGGTTTGAAGTGATCCAGAACTTTCTACGAGAGCGAGTGAACGTGGCGATGGATAAGATGAAGACCCGATACGACACCAGAGCTACTGGACATCATTTCAAAGAAGGTGACAAGGTGTGGTTATGGAATCCACCTCGTATAAAAGGACTTTCTCCGGAACTACTGTCACCTTAGGATAGTCCTTACACAGTCCTAAACAGGCTGAACGACGTCGTGGTTCGGATTCGTAAGTCATCGAACTCTAAACCTAAAGTCGTTCATTACGATAGGTTAGTTCATTTTCTGCCAAATACCGGTCCTCATTCGGCGTTGTAACTCTGCGGCGACTTGTGCTGTAACGTCTACTCCCATTACCATCATCTTGGAATTGTTGCCAAAGCCTGGAGATGACACTCTGGGCAATTCCAAGTTCGTCTGATACTTCCAGTTGGTACGCCCACATTCCAGACGGCCGATAATTCTACCACATAAAAAATCATCCAAATGAGTCCTTTGTGTCATAACTATTCGGTTATTGCACTGAAATGCTTATAAAGCGCCTGCGAACAATTTTACTTCTTTGCCTGTATATATCACTCTCTTACACTCTCGTCATTGTGACGTACCATCGGTGTCATCTGGTTACTTCCTGAAATTTGCATGTGATTCTTGAAGATGTGTGTAGTGATTTCACAGGTGATATATTTATTTTAGAGTTCGATTTCCGCGTGACTCCGAATTATCCTTAATTTATGGACATGAGTGTAAATCAAAATGCTGAAATATTTCTTCAGAGATATTTGTACAACATTACAATATCTCAAACGTTAAACAGAATTCACTTCAAAACAGATAAAGTTAATCCAATCTTTACAGCGAATTTGTTACAATCAATCACAGTATTAAGTAAACAAACAGCAGTTCGCTTTAAACAGCTAAAAATAGAACTGAGATCAGGTATTTAAATTCGGCTTTTTATACGCTTTTTAATTAGCACTAGATCATTCTTTTAATTTCTCGATTTTTCTGGATTACAAAAGCAATTACGAGATATTTTTTATTAAATATTAAATGCACGCGTTCTTGTATTTTTAATTTTCTGAGTCAGCTTTCTCTTACAATTCGTCACGCGCTGCATTGCACGGAAAAACAAAACAATTTTAATTACAATTATAAATAAATAGCCAAATAAACATGACATCCGTAACATTATTAACAAAATGTAGTTTAGATTCTTCATTCTTGAGGTGATATAATTTTGCAAGTTGATTTCCTCGCGATTGTTCTCTTTTAAATAAATTGCATTAGGTTTCTTTTGGTTTATTTGATTAAGGCAAAGCACTCAAGTGCTATCTCCCTAAGGGGAAAGATGCCTTCGTAGAGGACTTTCTAAGGGAAACTGGCTCGTATGTACGTTCAACACGGAGAAACCACGAAAACGCCCATGCAACTGACCCGTTTGAGGGATTTTAAACTTGGACTGAATTATCAGTTCTAAGCGACTTCACCGCTCGGGAACAGATGAAACCCCTTAATGTGGGATTACAGTATCAAGAGCACGAGATAAGTATAAAGTGAATTTATTACGAAATTACTAGTATGAATGCAAGATGATAAAAGATGGGATGATAACATGATAAACTGACATAACTAAGGATAACGGTAACCCCAAGACTAAGAATAGTCCACGTATTGTTCATGTAATAATCAACAGTTCACAGTTTGGATTATTTGTTGAATCTCGGGAATAAGATCCTAATTCACGTATGCTGGTGGATTCTATAACACCACTGGGACATCATCCCTCCTCGAGAACACGTCTGTTCTCTTCCACGTTTGGAACTCGTCTGCTCCACACCACCTCTGGCACTCGTCTGAGCTGTTTTGCGCTGCGCTGGGCTGACGGCAGATGACGTCACCTCGCTGGCGATTCTCATTTCCCACAGTCGGCCATCCTGGGAGACATCGCTCCCGATGTCTGCTGTATGGACATCACTATCATCATGGGGTACCTGTAAAGATAATAAAAAAAAGAAAAAAAAGTATCAGGTCCTTAAATTTGAGCTGACACAATTTTCAATTATTTGACCATGGCTTCATATGGTCAGCCGCAGTAGATGTCATATTTGGTCCTTCATGGCATCCTATTTTTTCGACTTCGTATCTGTCATTGGATTTAACGGCTATGACTTTGTATGGTCCGTGAAATTTAGGTCGTAGTTTCAAACCAGTCCCATACTGAGTTCGTTGAATTGCTACCAAGTCGCCAATCTTGTATAGTCTCGGTTTCTTCCGTCTTCTGTTAAACTGTTTACGATTCTCTTGTTGTAGCTTCAAAATATTGTTTTTTGCGTCTTCCCTCATTTCATCACGTTCTTGCATCAACTGCTTTAAATATTCTTCATTCAATATCTCGCTGATCCTCAGATCTTCCTTGTTCTTCATTTTCGTACCTATGAGCAATTCAAACGGTGAATACTTCGTGCTTCTCGTAGTTGTACTATTGATTATTCTTTGGACATCTGGAACATATTTAAACCATTTTGTTGAATCTTCATGTGATAATTTTGACAAGACAGGAATCAAAATCCTATGGATTCGCTCAATCTGTCCGTTGCCTCTTGGAATACCGGTAGTAATTTTGACATGATCTATTCTTTCCTCGGCACAATAAGCTGCAAATTCTTTCGACGTAAAGGCACTACCTCGGTCAGATATAATTCTAGCGGGATTTCCAAACACAGTCTGTTGTTGCCTCAATTTTGAAATAACTTCTTGCGCAGTTGGTGATTTCACTGGGTAGAACCAAGTAAATTTCGTAAAAGCATCAATCACGGTTAAAATGTGCTGGTATTTTTTGTTCGTTGATGGAAGTGGTCCAATAAAGTCGACATGGTACGTACTTAAGGGAACGTTTTCCTTCGGTATAGGATGAAGAAATCCTTCTGCTTTTCCCTGCTTTTTGTTGTATAGTATACATTCTATGCAATTAGCAATTACTTTTTCAACTTTGTCTTTCAGTCTAGGAATATAGAATTCTTGCTCTACAGCATTTGCAGTTTTCTCTACAGCAAAGTGACCTCTTTTATGTACCTTCTGTATGATTTCGTTTTGTAATGTTTCTGGCACTACTAGCAGATCTTTTCCATTTTCCAATTTATACAAAATACCATTTCTCAGAAAGAATCCATTGTCTTCTCCTTTCTCGACTAAATTCTTAATCAATTTCACATGCTCATCTTCATTTTGTTCTTGTGCTAAACGAATTTTCTCAGTTACATCGGTTGTATATGATGTCAAAGTTAAAGCATTCCTACTTAAAGCATCAGCATGTTTCATTTGGTTTCCTGAACGATGTACAATTTCGTAATCGAATTCTTCAATGAACATTGCCCATCTTGCAATCTTAGGAGTTAAATCTTTCTTATCCAAAGTTTTCTGGAAAGCGCTACAATCTGTTACAATTTTGAATTTGGAGCCCAACAAATAGTTTCTAAACTTCTTAAGAGCTTCTATAACTGCAAGGGCTTCTAATTCGTAACTACAGAGTTTCTCTTGCTGCGGTGAAGTCTTCTTACTCATATACTGGATTGGGTGATAACTACCATCGTCAGACAATTGGAGTAGTACAGCACCAAAGCCTTGACTACTAGCATCGGTATGAAGTTCTAATGGATATCCTTGCTTAAATATGTGTAGAACAGGTGCTTGAGAGAGAATTTCTTTTAATCTACAAAAAGCTTCTCGTTGTTCGGAATCGAACTTAAAACCAGTACCTTTTCTAAGTAAATCACTAAGAGGTTTGGCTATCTTAGCATAGTGTGGAATGAATTTACGAAAATATCCCGTTAGTCCTAAAAAGCTTTGTAGTTGTTTACAGTTACGCGGTTGTGGAAAATTTTGGACAGCAACAGTTTTGGAAAGTGATGGTCGAATAGTTCCGTTTTCAATTACATGTCCCAAAAATTCAATTTTTCGCTTTAAGAACTGGCACTTTCTGAAATTTATTTGCAATCCGTATTCCGAAGCGGTTTTGAAGACTCTCTCTAATTTTTCTAAACATTCAACTTCATCCTTAGCTGGTACGATTATATCATCCATATAAATAATTAGTACACCTTCATTTAACAAGTCTCGAAACACCGAATAAATATACCTTTGAAAAACATTTGGACTAATACATAGACCAAAAGGAGCTTTAAGAAATTCGTAAATACCATTGTGTGTCACGAATGCGGTGTATTTCGTGCATTTCTCATCTATGTCTACGTGGAAAAAGCCATTTTTTAAATCTAATGTAGTGAAGATTTTTGCTTGCTCCAAACGATCGAGAATTTCTGGAATTAAAGGCAGTGGAAATTTGTCTTTGATAATCTTCTTATTTAATTTCCGAAAGTCAACGCATAATCTTTTAGAACCGTCCTTCTTGTTACACAAAACTATAGGTGCTGAATAATTAGAATTACTAGGCTTTATTATACCATCTTTTAACCATTCTTTAATTTGCTCGTCAACGATTTTTTGTTCCGCAAAAGACATGTATCTTCGATTTTGACAGACCGGAATATCATCACTTAAATTTATTTGCATCTTGAAATCGGATTGTTTACTTTTTTGAGGCTGGTACGAATTAATTAATTTACACAGTCTTTCTTTATGTTCGGCATTCGAAATATGAGTTAAATCAATCTCGTTGACAGAAATAGCATTCACCACATGAGCAAGGTAATTAGATTCCAAGTTACTTCCGCTTTCAGAGGTAAAAGAACTATCACTGTTTACATTAAAAGAGACGCTAGATGATTGCGAAAGGTCATAAACATTCCTAATTGGCACGGCGATATTCAAATTTCCCATAACACAACAAGCGTTACCATAAGCATTCCAAGATGACTCAGCTCTTATAAAATTCGCATTACTTTTATTCCGTTGAGAGATTATTTGAAGGCCATTCTCAGTGAAGGATAAGTTTAACTGATTTATTACATCTAAACCTAAAACAATTTGATTGCATAATGATTTAACAACATAAATTCTCGTATGAAGTGAAAAACCATCAATTAAAATATCAGAATTAAAAAAGCCAACGGGAGAAGTTTCCTTCGCCTCGATACCGATCAAGACTATGTCACTAGGATTTAATTTAGGAGAACCAATTTCTTTATGTAACTCTACACTGCATATTGTAACATCTGAACCAGTTTCAACTAGACTATCAACTGAATGATTATTTATTTCTACAGTTTTCATAATTCTACCGTTATTTGGAATTTTCTGAACCAACCATGTTTGCTTCTCGCTAATTTCGGCCATAATTGTGGGATTACAGTATCAAGAGCACGAGATAAGTATAAAGTGAATTTATTACGAAATTACTAG